>CM060378.1:6987500-7587500 GCA_030545235.1 Helianthus tuberosus
CTGGTTGTCATACGGGCTTTCGGACCAAGTTAAGTTGGGACTCGGTTATACGCGTATTTATGTACCAGAATAACAGAAACCCTAAACTCTCTTCTGAGCACACTTCGATGGCAGCACCTTGTGTCGACGAGCCTCATTCTCTGATTCCGTTTCCTCAATCCCGTATACTTTCTCTACGACTCTCGGTTAGTGATTATTTACTTGTCTTGATTGTTATCACTCGTTCTTGATTATACATGATTATGTGATTCAACATTGGTGTTAGGGTTATGCAAGAAACTTGATTTTGATTCAGTAATGAGGTACCTGATAATGTTTGATGAACCGATGATTGATTGAAAATAGAATCAGTATTTATGATTGTGCTGAATGTGTGATAATTGTTATGGCATGAGATTGAATATATGACCCTGTATTGTTGATCAATAATCTAGGGTACTGTACATGTTTAGACGAATACGGTCTATGCCGATGCCTAAATCTAGATTGGTTTACACGATGGATCAAAATAATGTTTGTGAATTTCTTAATGATCGATCTGTTATGTGTTTGCATAATAAAAACTAGAAACCAATTGTGACCTGTAATATGTGAACTGTTGTTGTCACGGCATTGGAACTGCCCTCGACGAAACATATGAATGTTTCACCATGTCCGATCCCGACGAAACATAGGAATGTTTCGTCATGCATGGTCTCGACGAAACATGTGAGTGTTTCGCCATGACTGCTCTCGACAAAACATGAGAGTGTTTTGTCATATGTGAACTTTCGTCGGACACCTTTTGAGAACAAACTAACAGAACTGTTAATATAGCATGTTGTGTGTTTAATGTGGAGGCCGATTGCATAAGTTTTTCTGTGCTTGATATAAACACTAGTTGGAAACTAGGAAGCTTGTATGTATTAATGTGAATAATCACTCTAACTATTGAACACTATTGCATGTTTGCATGTGGAATGTGAACTGATTTATGTGAGTAGCAAACTCATTCGTTAAATGCTATCTAAGAGTCTGGTACGTGAGACGTGAACTTGTAAAGGAACTGGATATGTGTTACATGTATACTGTAATAATGGGATAGATGCAAACTGTAACTGACGTTGTTAGTAACTATCGATGGAAACATGAACTTGTGATTATAATCGTGCATGAAATCTGAAAGTTTACTATGTGATTCGTGAACTGGATACGTGATTGTGAAACTGACTACTCTTGGTAACCACGATAGGGTTTGGTTGACCAACTGGGAACGGGTAATGTAACGTAACATACCGAGCAAATCTAAGGTGAGTTCACTGCTCTTTTTCCAAGCATGTATCCCGGGGAGGGATATCTGGTAATTGTTCCGGGGAGGAACGTCGGGTTATTGGGATGTTGGTTACTACACTCATTTCTATCATTAAGACCCCTTACATCTACCGATAGTTGCCGGGGAGGCAACGACGTTATTAGTTGATAGCGCTATTAGGTTTGGCACCCTCACACCGTACCGGGGAGGACGGGCGTGAACTAATTACCTTAACCACTTGACCAATGTTTTGATAGAGACATTGGGGTTGGGCAAATAAATCTTGTAGCCATCTGTGGCAATCGAGTTAATAACAACATCAAATCAAATAGTTGAATTGTTTTATACACATATCTGGTAACTAAACGCGTTAAAAAAACTTTGAACTCACCAGGGTCGTCTTACACACTTTTCTGCATGCTTGCAGGTCTATAGGGTTATAGCATTGGGTACTTGCTGTCTGGAAGGCTGGAGTGGTCATGGGTCAAGATACATGGAATTGCAACACAAGTCTAATGGTTTTTGAACACGTGGTTTATGAAACGCTTAACAAGTGATTTATGCTTCCGCTGTATACAATGAATTACGTTTAACGTTTTGTAATACTTTATGATATTGAATGCAAGTTTTTATTTAAAATATTGTTATAGGTTCAATGTGATTGGTGGCTAGAGGTACGTCACACGTCCCGCGGAGTTTCCTCATGTGGTATTTTGGGGGTGTGACAGTTTGGTATCAGAGCCACTGGTTATAGTGAACTTGGTTTTAAAACGTTTTTATAAAACCAGACTATAACCGAATAGTTCTGAAAACAAGAATACGACCATGACACTCGCCCTTCAGACTGCAAGGTTCGTCTCTCGTTTACTCATTGTACTGCATAACTAGTGAACACCTACATATGATAATGCATGTGATTGCACGTTTAGCACAACAGTATGAATTCATGACTTGCATGTGTTATGTGATTGGTAGTGTGGTGTTTCCTTGGACATTCATGACTCGCATTTTGTGATATTCTTTGTTTAACATCTGAGTTTGAGGAACCATTTGACATGAGTTAGGAGGAACTGGGATGAGCATGCAAATCACAATATTATCGTGGGTGCACACATAATAATAGTGTGGGGAGCATGTGAGTCCCAGTGAGGCTTAACAAGTGAAAAAGGGGTTATGCTCTGTTATTTGATCAATGTGAAACGTAACAAGTCTATAGGAGTCATAACAGTGATTGTCTCCTACTCGAACGTGATCTTTTCACTCCTCTTTGAATCCTTCCGAATCTCGATGCTATCGAGTATTATCTGAACACCCATCTGAATGCCTAGCAAACTGTGTAGAATGTTAGGTGCTTGTACGAACATCCCTGAGTTGGATGTTGCAACGTCGGATGATTGGTCTATACCTCCCTCACTTCTCTCTGTTTGCTGGAACTCAACGTATTAACGCCTTAGATCCCGAAGTGTGATCACTTCTGTAACACTCTCGCAACATACTGTGTATTACTTAATCAACTTGTTGGATCGATGGGCAAGGGGATGAGCGTAGTATCCCACCAACCTCAGTGGTAGGATGACCCTGATTATCGGCAACGAACATCAGCAATTTGACTCCAAACGAATCTTAAAACCTAGTCAGCGACTCTTACGAATCAATCGGGATATAAGCGATGACAATTGACCATGGTGCGGAAATGTGTAACGGCCAGCACAATGAGTAGCGCCTTAGGACGTGGCACGGAAATGTGACAAGATGGACTTTGTCGGTGAAAGATCGTAGGGCTCCGTTTCAAGGAACGACATTAGAGGCAACTGGCATGGAACATCAAGGTACTCGTAATCGTAGTCTACAGCATGGAAGCGAAGGTGACATTGGCAAGGATTGACTGTTGTTAAGTCAAGACGTCAGAAACCAAGGGAATAATGACAGTATTGGGAATCCTCGCAACCGTAACAACAACACTGGAAGTGGTACCAGTGGTAGGGCATTTAGGATTGGCGTAGACGACGCTAGGTGTAGTAGCAACATGGTAGCTTGGATGGGTAGTTATTCGCTTCGTCTCTGTTCTGTTTAACTCTGATACCTCTTAAAACCGAACTTATTGTGGAGGTGGCTGGGGGCAAGTCAATTGAAGCCTTATATGTTCGCTGGGATGCGAACCCGACCTTGGGGGACAGGTGTTCGATATCGACCTTCCTTCTGCTATCCCTGATGGGTTCGATGTAGTAGTTGTGTAGATTGGTTATCTAGATATTGCGTAGATATACCCTGTGAGAAGGAAATTTTGCGTCACTTTATACCTTGAAGTGTCAGAATGGTGTAAAGGTTAGCACCATATCAGCAAAGAAGGCCAGAAGTGTCTACGGGAGGATTACCCCGCTACGTTAACAACTGTTACTGAATGAGAAAGAGAGGATCGAGGATCCAGCAATTGTTCGTGATTTCTTTCGGGGAGCTACTCGAGGAACTTTCAGGTTTACTTCCACAACTGTTAGATGGACTCTCAGTTTGATCCCGCACCAGAGGTAGCCATGATTCTTCGTGGTTCTTACCATCTTGCGCCAGGAGGGTTGCAAGAACTGTCAAATCAACTACAGGAACTGTGGGACCGGAGTTTTGTCGGATCTAGTTTTCGCTCTGGGGAGCCCCGATTTTATCCGTGAAGATAAGCCTTATCGTTGGACATGTGTACTGACTATCGAGAACTCAGCAAGGTGACAGCCAAGAACCGTCTGTCTCGACCATGTATTGACAACTTGTTGACCAGATTGTGACGGACAAGCTTCCATTCGAGGATTAAGTAACGAACGAACTATCATCAGATGGAAGTCCGGGGGGAGTATGTTCCTAGAACGGCATATCGACCGCAATGAGGCCATTACGACTTTGTATACCATGACTTTTTGGTTAATCAAAACACCAGCAGCTTTATGGACCACGTGAATCGACCGTACTTATTGATGACGTTTTAGATCATTTCCAGGAGAAAGGAACATCATGACGGCATTTGCATATTATTTTAGAGCTCCTGAGGGAGGAGCCGCCCCGCGCGAAGTCTTGTTAGATATAGCTTCTGGATTCGAAAAGTGCATTTATTTTGGGTCATGTAATCAACGAAGTGGAGAAGTACACGTAGATCTCGCTAAGATCCATTTTGTTAGAAACTAATTGACACCAAAGATCCCTTCGAGGATACAATATGTTGGTACACTTTATGTGGACGCGACTCGGTTCGGTTCGACTTGGTTTGGTTCAACTCGGTTAGGTCCGGCTCAAGTCCGACGTCACGACATTCCTCCGTCGTGCGCCCCAGAGTTCGACACGCGAAGCACGGAGAGCCGCGACCTTTCCCGTTGACACATCACCAAGACATCACCTTCGTGATGTCATGATGATGTCAATAAGAATTGTAAATGTCAACATGACGAAATCAGTTTGTTTTCGTCAAAATATTCATGTGATGAAATCCCTTTTGTTTTCGTCATATATGTGTGGCGAAATCCCTGATTTCGTCACACATGTTTTCGTCCAAAGGGTTTTCGTCAAAGGTCAGTATAAATAGCTGGTTATGTTTGACAGTTTATTTATGAGAGCTGTGAGACTTTGAGAGAGTCTGTAAACATTGTTTGTATATGTTTGTATCCGTACTCATCCCTAATCAATAGATATTGAATCTTTGGTTACGCGTGTGTTTTACACTGTGTTTGGTTTGCACCGTCACGGGGATTCCGCACCCGTTACCGTGTTTGTGATAAACAAGGATATGTTTTCGTATCGGATCCACCGAGAAAAAGGGACCTACAATTGGTATCAGAGCTTTGGCTCTTTTCCTTGTTTAAAACCAAACATTGTGATTGTTTGAAACAAGTGTGTTCTTGGGATTTTCAGTTTTTGTTCTTGAAAAGTTTAAATATTTTCTGGAAAAAGGTTCAAAAATCATTGTTAATCTTGTTATTTTGCTAAAAGTTTGTTCAAAAACCTTGTTTGTTTGAATGTTTACATGTTACTAGTGGGTTTTTGTTGAAAGTTTATGCAAAATTTGTGTTTTGGAAAATTTCGCCAGTGATATTTAGGCCGGAATCTTCAAGGTGTTCTTGATGTATTCAAACTGTTCTTGAATATTGATTGTGTTTGATCTTTATTTGTGATGAATTGTTGTTGTTAAAATTAAAATATTATTGTTTGAATTTTGTGTACTGATGTCATGATGCTTTGTTGAAAATAGAAGTTTTAAAAAGAGGAAAAAGCATTGTTGGTTTGAAAATTTTGGCTTGTGTCAGGAGATAAGGTTACTTCACCCACTCTCTGTTCTTATCTCTTTGATTGACAAAAGTGATAAATGAGGAAACCCCAAAAGAAGGTTTTGTCGGTCAAACAGTGACTCACCATAGAGTTTCAACAAAGCATTTGTTTTTGTCGATCAACTTTATTTCACAACTTCGTCAAACATACATATTTATTAAAAAAAATGATCATGTCAAACTAATCAGATTTCGTCACATGGTCTTTTCGTCAAAATCAAACAGTTTTCGTCATTCTCAAATCAATTGATTTCGTCCACATTCTGATTTCGTCCAACATCAGCAACGAAATCACAAAAACAGTTCAGACATTTCAGCAACGAAATCCCACATGTGTTTGACGAAATCACCCATTTTCGTCACATTTGTCAATCAACGAAATCACTAATTTCGTCACATTTGATCTTGACGAACACCTATAGTTTTTGTGCATACTTGTGATATTTCTAACAGTAGCTTTTTATTTCATTGTTAACTTTGTGTTTTCAAGTGTTTAATCAGGTACAGTGTTCTAATATCAAATATGAGTAGTACTAGTCCTTGGGATTGGAGTACGGATCCACAACCAGCTCAAAAACAGATGTCGATGGCCGAATATTTAGCGAGTACCATACCTCAACAACAACAAACTATTAGTTCAAGTCAATGGGCAATGGTGTCGAATTAAAATCAGAGCATTCAAAATCTTTTGTTTAGTGAGAGTGAGACGGGTAGCAACAATCGCCCGCCAAAGCTGAATCACATGAACGACTATCCATCATGGAAAGGTCGTTTCCATAATTACGTTCAAGGGCAAAATACATAATTATGGATGTGTTTCACCTCTCAATTTAGTCAAGCTATTGAAGAAGCAGGATCAAATGCGACAACTTTCAATAATATGCAAGAAGCCGACAAAAAGGCATATGATCTGGAGAAGAAGGCGTATGCTATTCTCACTCAAGCACTTCACAGAGACATCTTTCATCAATTCTCATATTGTAAGACCACGAAAGGTTTATGGGATGCATTGGTAGCGAGAGGAGAAGGAAATGCAGCTACTAGAAAGACACGCCATGATCTATTGAAGAAAGAGTTTGAATCATTTCAGTTCTTGGAGAATGAAACTCTAAATGATATGACTTCTCGTTTTTATCATTTGATTAGTGAAATGAGTTCTTATAGTGTTGCTGCAACTCATCCGGAAATGGTTGCACGATTTCCTGATGCTCTACCTCCTAAGTGGAGTCCATTCATTGAGCTTCTATGCCATACGGGCGCTCTGGATGCAGCCAATGTCAGTCTTTATGAATTCATTCAGATGTTGGAGCACAAGAATGAAGAGGAAATTCGGAAAGCTAAAAGGATTGCAACTGCACCTCCTCAAAACACAGAAATGTATTTGCCTGGTTTTGGTCCTTCAGCTAGTTCTAGTTCCATTCAGCAACCGAAGCTTCAATCGGCGTTTATGTCCAATACAAGCTCATCACCGTTTCCACAGTGGAATCAAAGTGCTTACATGTCACAATCCATACCTCAACCTCCACCTCAAGCCCAACCACAACAACAACAAGCGCATTATACCAACAATCCTTCACCCCAAAACACCAACACTGTCAGAGTTGATACTTCCAATCTTTCAAAAGTCAGTGTAGAAGTTGCAAAGGAACATTTGGAACTTCTCAACACAATGTTCAGTTCCTACTGTGGATTGGTAGCAGGTCAAATTGGAAACTTCAATATGACCAATGAAGATTATCAGCAGATAGACCGTGATGAAATGGAGTTAATGGATATCAAGTGGGCGTTTGCAAGTGCTGTTAGAAGGGCAAAGGATTTCATGACTCGAACTGGAAGAACTTCGTTGGAAGGCAAAAATGATACGAAGTACGGGTTCAATAAAGATGCGGTTACATGTTACAATTGTGGCGAAAAGGGTCACTTCAAACGTGAGTGCACCCTACCAAGCAAACAAGGCAATCAGAATCCGTTCAGAAATTAGACGAGTACTTCTAATGCAAATCAAAACAATCGTGAAAGAAGGATAGTAGCAGTGAACAACAATCAGAATCAGTCTGGACCATCAAACACCCATCGAGCATTGACCGTTCAAGCTGATGAAGGGTGCGATTGGTCTGTACAGTTGGGAGGAGGAAGTGCATGTTATGCGAAGATCATCAATCACATCAAGCACGCTCACAAGGAAGAATTTTCTGAAAGTGACGACAGCTCGGGTTATAGCGGGAGTTCAGATGAAGAAAGCTCGAATGCGGGAGATTATCATTCTGAAGATGGATCTTTTTCTTATCAGATTGCCTTTATGGCAAATGTCTCAGCCTCGACAAGTCAGGTAAATTCTGATCCTCCTACTCCTAGTGTTTGTAATGCTTGTGCAGAATTGAAAGAGGAATCTGAAAAGGTTCACAGTCATAATCAAAATTTAGTGATTGAGCTGTCTAAGTGCAAAGAGGGAAACATGGCTTTAGCTAGAAATGAAAAGGATTTTAAATCTGTAATTGAAACTTTAAAAAAAAGTGTTTCCGAATTAACAAAAACTGTTTTCAACAAACAAATTGGTATTAATAACTACATTAATATCATTGAGGAAACCAAAAAGAGCTAGTCGTTGCCAAATGCGAGCATTATGCGATCAAGCTCAAATTGGATAGTTATTCTAACTCCCGATATGTGCTTGATCACATCATAGACTTTCAAAAGCTGAAAGGGAACGTGAAAGGCGTTGGGTATAAGTCGTGTCCACCCCCTTTGAGACACAACTATACCCGAATTCCCGATGAAGAGGATATGCCTCGTTTTGAACCCAGTGTACCTCTTGATTATGAGGAAGTTACTACTGGCCTAGGGTTCAAATCAGACAGTTCTTCAAGTACATCATCTGAGCAAACAGAAACTTCAACATCTACAAAACAAAGTCCTCCAATCATTGAGGACTATGAGTCGTCTGATGATGAACCAGAATCAGATATGCGTGATCAGGATAAATCACTTGAGAAGATGAAAGGAGTAGAAATTCCAATTGAGAATCATATTCTTTGTGATCCTTCTACTCCTGTTGTTCAACCAGTTGTCAAACAAGTGATAGATCCTGTCAAGAATGACAAGAAACCTGTGTCTACCGTTAAGAGTAATAACGTGTTGTACACTTTAGTTGGTGATGATAAAATTTATTCAAACACAACTTTTCCAATTAAAAATGTCAATCAATCTTTGATTGATAAAGTGTTTGAAGATACTACCAGTAAGTTTTTGGAAAAGGGGATCCCGAGAGTTTCAGTAACTCAGTGTGATCCGATTCCAAAAGCTGAAGTTAGAAGAAAATTTGGAAATCAAAAATCACCAACGAAGCAACAACCTATCGCTTTTAAGGGTAAACAACAACAACAACGAGCTCAAAAGCCTAAGGTGACACAACCAAAGGCTGAAACAAAAGGAGCTCGTTACAAGAAGAAATGCAAAGACGTTAAGTTTGTGGCCTCCAAGGGTACTGATAAAATTGAGACTTTTGAAAACAAATCAAACACCGATTTTATCCAACAAGTCAAGATTTTAAAACGTAACAGCCAAAACAATTACACTTAACATACAAACGGGTGTGATGAAAAAGCAAGTACCTCAGGTTCTACGGATTCGACATCTGTTGGTCGATCAAATTCTCCTAAGTTTGTAGAAAGGAGAACGTGTTTTAAATGTGGGGAGTTTGGGCATATCATTAAGAACTGCTCAAACACTCCAAAAGAGAAATTTGTTGAAAGAGCACCACCTGAAAAGGTTCACCCACAACGTCGTCCTGTTTCACCAAAACATGATAAAAGAACTGTTAAAGAACAAGAAACAAAACAACGACGTCAAAACGTCAAAGAAGTTGAAAAGGTGTTACAACCGGAGGTTGTCCAAACAAAGTCTGTTAAGTTAGAAATTAAAAATGAAAAACAAAAACAGGTTTGGAAACAAAAATTGGTAACTGTTTCAGGGGAAGCTCAATCCATTCCGAATCATCAAGAAATCGAAGTCACAATCCTCGATGATGAAGGACGACCCAAGTCTGTTAAGGCTTGGGTCCCCCTCTCCAACTAATCTCTGAGTGAGTGTGCAGGATGTTCCAGGAGGAACTATCGATAGTCATCGGATTGTTAATCGTGGAATGTTCATGCACAAGATCGGCGACAAAAGAAGTTGTTGCCTTTGATGGAGAGAAAAAGAAAAGAAGACAGAATTGTCTGTCGAAAGAAATTGAAAAGCTTCGACAAATTGAAAATCATTCCAAAGTGTGATTGTTCAAAGCTTTGATCGGGTCCCCAGGATAGATTCAATCAAAATGTATGCACCTGAAGCACGTCTGATGTTCAAACTCAACAAGATGAACGTGCAGTGTACATTTCTTCGCGGTGTGATTGAAGAAAATGTGTTTGTTGAACAAACCAACCGGGTGTGCGGATGCCTTGGCGTGGATTGAACAACCGCACACTACTTCTCAAGAGAAAGATAAAAACCTTCGCTGGTGCAATGTGGAAGACCAGCCGGACCCAAAGGTTTATGATCTTGTTGCTGTCAAGAGATTTCTCAGTAGCTACAAAAATCGTCTTTGAAGTCCACACCGGGTGGATATCCAGTTTGGGAGAGCACTCAGATTCCTTGCAATGCATGAAACAGTTGCAGGATACGGTTTTGAATTTCTAATCTCTCCTATCTTTGTCGATATTTAAGCTGCTTTATAAATTATTATCATCTCGTACAGCACTCTTTGGCCAGACACGTTGATCTCGAATATCACCTCACACGTGATTGTTTCACTATGAAACTCGTCAATGTTGTCATGGTCCGCACCACTTACCGATGTGCCAACTGATTTTTCCAAAATTCGATAAATCATTTCTGATTCAAAATTAATTTTGGTAAACGGCATTGAGGTAAAACATGAGTTAACCGACATCGGGAAATCGTTTTTGTAAATACCTTTGTGTCTTTTAAATTTATCTTAGTTTGTTGATTTTAGGGGGAGTAAATCTATATTTGAAAATTCAAAAACCCAAAAACATTGGAAAAACAAAAATGAGTTTCCTGGCGAGAAAAAGAGAAAATGATAGTACATCAGTGGTATGTCGAAACCTTTTTAAACTGAAATGCAAAATGAAAAACGATAAGCAGCTCTATATAAGATGTATCGGTAGGCTCACAATCATTTTAAAGTGTGCAGGGTGATATAAATCTTAAATCGACTGAAGACTAGGTGGGAACCGCACATTGGCATATGGTCTTAGTACCGAAATTTCGTTTGAGAGATTGCCGAGGTTCTGAGATATTCGGTCTTTATGCTGTCTTATCATCTGGGTATCATGGTTGTTTCTTTTACCGTAAAAACAACGGAGACGAAGTCTAGATCTTCCATGATACTATACATACCTGTACATACTGCATTCGACCTCAATAAGTGATCAACAATCACATGTCCAAACAAATAAGTGATAATATATCACATTTATCCGGGAGTCAAGTTCGTCTCTTTGCTGTACGAAAGTACTGGCCTGTTCACAGACTTGCTCATGTGCCCCTCATGCATATGAAAATCAAGTTCCTCATCAATAAGTGATTCTATCACATAGGGCTTGTTTTCAAATCAAAATAAGTGAGTTTCTCACATTCTTTTATACGGTCAAACAGATGATAATCGGTATACCCACCGGTAAGATGAACCCTCGTGCATACCTTGATACGGGAATGTGTCGTGTGTGGATGAACACCGGTCGGTAAGTATAAATCATACCTTAACGTATCCCCTCGCCATGATTACATCTGATAAGTTGAGCTTAAGTGGACAACAATACCGATAATCGCTATAGGATGTTTATCTAATTTTTAACCAAAAGAACAACAAGAGCGTTTTGACGTGACCGTTCACTGATATGATTCTCTTACCCTCGAAACTCGCAAAAAGAATGTCTGTAAATATTTGTTTACTGCTTTCGTTTCTACATTTCTGTATATATTTATTTATTGCTTTCCGTCTTTAAATTTGAAAAATGAAAAATTCCAAAAAGATTTTAGGTGTGTTTTAATATAAACTTTATAAAAGCCAAAAAGATTTTGCTTCTAGTTTATTTTTGATTGACCGATGTTGGAACTCGAGTCTCTCCTACCCAAAATCCTGATCGTAAGCCAGAAAACAATTGCACCTTCATAAACTGTCAAAGTTAAAAAGTTTTGAAAGTTAAAAGATTAAAATTGATCAAATTTTTAAACTTTCAAACTGTTGTCGGTCAGTGTTTGATTGAGGTTTGATCTCATATGTGTCGTTGTTTAATTTGTCTAAATTCCAAGCGGTTGTTCTCATTACGTGTTTAGCTTTCTTGTATGTGCAGATGCTACATCAGAATCAGCTAAAGGCGAAGAGAACGTGTAAGAAAACAAGCCGTAAAGTGAAGACACGACGTTGATGCAATCAGAAGATCAAGAAGAGCAGGTTGCAGTTGATCACTCATCAACACCACGAGGATCTAAAGAATTGAAGATCAAAAGATTCACAAGCATCATTCAAGGGGGAGTTTGTTGATACACTCCCTGATTATGTCACGTGAAGACCTTTGAAGATCCTCCGACACAAAAGACATGGAAGACGAACCATCACGAGTAGCGTCCAAGGGGGAGTTTGTTGGTACACTTTATGTGGACGCGACTCGGTTCGGTTCGACTTGGTTTGGTTCAACACGGTTACGTCCGGCTGAAGCCCGACGTAGCGACATTCCTCCGTCGTGCGCCCCAGAGTTCGACACGCGAAGCACGGAGAGCCGCGACCTTTCCCGTTGACACATCACCATGACATCACCTTAGTGATGTCATGATGATGTTAATAAGAATTGTAAATGTCAACATGACGAAATCAGTTTGTTTTCGTCAAAATATTCATGTAATGAAATCCCTTTTGTTTTCATCATATATGTGTGGCGAAATCCCTGATTTCGTCACACATGTTTTCGTCCAAAGGGTTTTCGTCAAAGGTCAGTATAAATAGCTGGTTATGTTTGACAGTTTATATATGAGAGCTGTGAGACTTTGAAAGAGTCTGTAAACATTGTTTGTATATGTTTGTATCCGTTCTCATCCCTAATCAATAGATATTGAATCTTTGGTTACGCATGTGTTTTACACTGTGTTTGGTTTGCACCGTCACGGGGATTCCGCACCCGTTACCGTGTTTGTGATAAACAAGGATAGGTTTTCGTATCGGATCCACCAAGAAAAAGGGACCTACACAATAACTTCTTGGTCTAGCTAGGCGCTGATGTAGACTCATTATAGGATTTCGAGGATCGCGTAGCTTTAATCTTTTTAGCACAGCAGGGTGCTGTGTTCGTGGAAGACGAAACAGGAGGATGTCTTTTCAGCCTTCGAATCCCAACTCTGCAATGCACTGAGCATCATATTTATCCGAGGGTACTGATGATTTAGTGGTATACCATGTTGATTCGAATCAGAGTCCCAGTTAGGCACCGATACAACATGAGAAGGTGATGACTTACGTAATGGAGTTACGAAGGGGGAACTGCACGACACACAACCTGCGGTGGAAACCATGGTCTTTAGATGTAGATTGGAGGCATCACTTGGATGATACCAAATGTACTACTTAGACCGATCACAAGGGCCTCCCGTGCACCCTTGTTTCAAAAGAGCTAAACATATGATGGCATTGCTTGAAGGAACCTTTGATTAACTTCGATTGTGAAACCAAGACGTGCGCGAGCCTCGCAGCACACCATTGACTCTAGCTTACCTGATCAGATTCGCTCAGTTAAAACTGGAGAACTGAAGGAAGAGAAGTTTCAAGTGAACCCATGCGGGGCATGGAGAAGCAACCATTAGCAGGTCGGACGATATGCGCTACCTCATGGAGTGAATGTGGATCTTATTATACGGCAACTGTAGGGAACTCGTGTCGAGCAAAGCACACCGACCTCTATATTCTAGTCGTCTGGGTTTTGATGAGAGATACTAGGGTCTATCAATCCTACACTGGTGATCAGGCATGAAGGCCCACCTAGCTATGTATGTGAACGATGTTTGACTTGTGGGAAAGTCATGGGAAAGAATCAGCAACTAGAAACATGCATATGGAAATGAGAACAGACTGCCATGGATTCTACAACTCGAAACGGAACCAATACCACCTGGGTGATCGTTGGTTTTCTCATGTAACCAGTACACCCTCTTGCAATCAAGGAAACTGGCGAGTCTTCACAGCTTGTTGATATTCCTCTGAGAGAGGCGGCTATTTAGGCACGAGGTGCCAACTCCTGTATTTATGATGTTGATCTATACCTGATTTATGACAAGCATTACACAGGACTCTTGGCACACGTCTAGACATGAGCAATACTTATCACCTTAGAGCAATTGGTCAGAGTAAACGAACCTCCCCCCCGACACTCGAAGACATGCTGCGAGCATGTGTGGGATTGACTTAGTGTAAATTGGAAGGACGCATACCTATGGCTGAGTTCTACCATCGCTGTTACCATTCTAGTATTCAGACAATTATGTTTGAGGCATTGCATGGATGATAATGCCAATCTCCTCGTGGACTGAGGTGGATGACAACCTAATCACGGGTCCAGGACTTGCACTCGAAACTCTAGGAAGGACTATTTAGATTGGAAATCGTGTGGCGACAATGCGTGATCGCCAGGAAACCTGATAACTTAGGAAACACCGGGAGTTCGCTGCAGGCGAACGTGTCATATTGGAAATCTCACCCTAGGAGGGTGCGGTACACCTCGGGAAGCGTGGCGAGCTTAACTTACATCATGTTGAGCCCTACAACATTCTGGGAACAAATCGGTAACATGGCTCACAAACTTGAGTTAACTGACGAATTGGGTAACGTGCAGGATGTCATTTATGTCTCGAATCTAAGGCAGTGTTTGTCCGATGAAACATTTGTGATACCTTTGTTAGACAAGTTGCAGATGTTGAGGAATCTACTGCAATCATGGACCAGGACATCAAGATTCGTTAGCATAGTTGAATTTCAATCATGAGAGTTCGTTGGGACTCAAGACGTGGGCCGGAGTTCACGAGGGAACGCGATGATCAGAGTAAGCTCTGGTACCCCCAGTTGTTCAAACGGTTGAAACAACTTCTGACATCATTGGCGAATTTCGGGACGAAATTCTCTTTCAAGTTGGGGATGATGTGGTACCCGCGGAAAATCCACAGTCATCCTGAGATTTACATTTTGTTGTTTGAGATTTACATCTTCCTGTTTGGAGTACTTGTCAAATTTCGGGACGAAATTTCTTTCAAGTTGGGGATGATGTGACAACACAAGATTTCAAGGTCCTTTCCTACGAACCGCTTGTCTTATAATCCTGTCTTGATTACAACTTGTCTAGGTGATGTTATGTGTAATTAATTTTCTATAATTAATTTACCAAGTATAGTATAGTATCGCGCATTGTTTGTGTGAAATGGAACCATAATATGGCACATGGGTTGGACGAATAATGTAGTGTATGGGCTAGGCGATGAACGGCCCACAATCTCGACGAAAGAAGGAGTTTCGTCGACCTGAAGGGGTTTCATCGACCTCCCGACGAAAGAAGGAGTTTCGTCGACCTCTGGTTGTCATATGGGCTTTCGGCCCAAGTTAAGTTGGGACTCGGTTATATGCGTATTTATGTATCAGAATAACAGAAACCCTAAACTCTCTTCTGAGCACACTTCGACGGCAGCACCTTGTGTTGACGAGCCTCATTCTCTGATTCCTTTTTGTAGGATTGGGGATTCGATCAAACGAGTCGATCAGAAGAGTTCTCGATCAATACGAAAGGAGGAATCTGACGTATTGATGTTATATCAGCTAGATTCACACTTAGAATCACTTTAACTATCGACTGTATTGATTTGATAGTGTTTACAGATCGTTCGACACTTCGGCAGCACTTCGTCTCCGGAATCAGAATGTTACAAATGAAGATCCAAGACCACCTATTTATAGGAAATGCCAGGTCGCACGAACCAGACTTGCCAGGTCGCACGAACTGGCTAGGTCGCATGAACCTGCCAGGTCGCACGAACTTGTCAGGTCGTGTGAAGTAGCTGGTTCAGACCTGTTTCCCGATTCTCTTGTACAATGTGTCTTGGTCTATCTATTCTATTACATGACTCGATACAAGACGAAGTCAACAGACATACGCACTAACAAACTCCCCCTTGGATGATGACGAGTCTTCAGTGTATTGAGTCTTCAGTCTTGATCGGTCTTCTCGCTCTATCCAAAGTATCTTTCTCTGTAAGCATCCTTCAATCTTTATCTTTCAATCTCTCTCTTACTCTCCCAGAATCTCAATCTAACTCTTCAAATTTTCTTGATCAGATCTCTTGATTCCTTAAGCTTTCACAGGTTTAGCAACGTCTCCTGGCTCTCCGTAGCAACAGGATCAGGAACCTGGTAACCTGCACAATTCTCTACCCAAAGGTAAATTTCACATTTTTTAAAATTTAACAAATTTAGAAACCACTTGTAAATATCATTCAACATCAACAATAGTTATATCAAGTTCAAATTAATGACCTTGATTAACTAACATTGATTTTACTGTTAGTTTTTCAAATTATCTCAGGCTTTAATTTTATTTTTCATTTAAACACACTCTCCCAACCCACTGTTGTTCATCATGTTTAGCACTCGGAATTTTGAAAATCAGCTTTTCAACATCAGTTGTCGAAAATAAGATGAAGTAAAATCTTTTTTTGATTTTTCAAAATTTTATGCTAAAACACATTCTGTTTGGTTTTTTTTTAAAGATTTTCAGTGTGTTAAAATGCAATAAAGAAATATTTACAGACAATAATTTTGTGAGTTTGTGTAAGAGGATCATATCAGTTTATGACAAATCACTAGCACCGTTGACCTTTTTTAGACTTTAAGTTCTAAACGATTCAGTTAGATTGTCAGTATACTGATCTACTTAAATTTTCACACAAAGTTCAATTGATTCGAGATACGAGATTAGTGTTTTAATGGACTTAAACTCATTCGCGTGTCCCACCTCAGAATATACTCCCGTATCCAGACTCCTATATTCAGTCTTACAGGTGAATGTACACTAATGATATCTGTAAGGGGTAAATGCGAGGCCATGAGAGCTCAGGCTAGAACTTCCGTTCAATCAGAGAGATGATGGCTCGACTTTAGGTGTGTTCCCTTTAGAGAATCTTTTCTTCAACTGCAATTGATTCGTATCTTTCGATATTTTATCAATTTTTTATGCAGAGGGTGGGCTTTATGATTAAAGCAGTGCAGAATATTATACGAGGACTAGGCTATTGCTCCCGCAAAATCAGAAGTCCCGGTATAATACCCCATATATCATCACGCACAAAGACCTAGTATGTCAGAAATAGAAAACCCTTCAAACAAGATTTCAGGGGTTACCTATATATCCGAGAGATGTTCCCCATGTGATAAGTAAGTATTTGATATTTAGGTTTATATCTCGAAAACAATCTACTAAGCGTGTAAAAACCTACTGGCATATCATCAGTGAGACCGTTTATCACATTTTAACTTTCCAATTCTTTAGCATTCTGTGATTGTCTACTGATTTACTATCATTTCCTCTTTTACACAACAAAACTCATTTTTGATTTTTCGATGTTTTTGGTTTTTTCAAATTTTCAAAATTTCTAAATTTTTTACTCCCCCTAAAATCAAAAATATGTTTCAATTTTTGATTTTCCGGAAAATTTGAAAGTAAAAGCAATAAATTGTACAAATAAAATGACAAACTAATGTGAATTGCTTCAATTCTCCATTCTCTTGGCTCAAACAATCAGAACTCTCACTAACAACAAACTATTTTCCCATTATGATTTCAAAACACTTAAGTTTGTTTTAATCAAAATGGTTTTTCGGGAAAATTAGTTTTGTTGAATTCACACATCATGGGGATTCATTCATCACTTTGTTCTTTCAACCATTTGTAATAATTATCACTTGTAGGTTTTTCATAAAAACATTTTTCAAGAATGATGCTGATTCATGCTCCACGATTACCAACTTGGGAGCTCCGGCAAGTCAGGATTTTTTTAAGCAAAGAATGTTGACACCCAAGCCTGACCAGCCTTGAGTGCATCCGAGTTATTTTCACTTGGTGTGTAAGTTCTCCTCTTTGATTCATAAAATTCTTTTACCCCTTTTGCCCTACCATCGACCATTTTTCCAAAGATATGTTTTACTTTCCCATTGAAAGCCTTTTCGACATCGAATTCTTTCTTTTCAGAATAGAATTGATTCGAAATTTCCACTTTTCCAACTTTTTATTTTAAATTTTCAGTCCGCAATGGTGGAAAGTTTGCGTCATCCATTTGCGGAACTGAATTTTCTCTTTTTAGCTCAACTTGTGGCTCCTCTGACTTTGACGAGTCAGATTCATCGCCAGAAAGTGGCTCCTTTGCTTCTGAAGTGTAACACCTCGAAAATTTACGTCCAATAATGTATTGACACGTGTCATGGGCTTTGAATATGTGAAAACATACTTTAGAGGGACTAAAGTTGACAAACAGTGAAACTATGTGAATACAAGGGTCCAAAGTGTCAACAATGGATAAATAGGCTCTAAAATAACCCTACATGATGTTTATAATCTTAAACGGATAAATCATGGATCATACGAAGCGGAAGATGTAAGAAAGTGAGGAATTACAAACTACAGGGGCTAAAAGTGTCAACATGTTGAAAGTATACCTCTGAGTGATCTTTTGGCAAACCCGAACCTTTGTAATGATAAAATATACTCACTAGAATATGTGATAAAAATTTCATCGAGTTTCGTTATCGTATGAGAAAGTTATGACCAAAACCGTACACGAAGGGTTAAATACGTTAACGTTGATTTCGTGACTTTTCGGGTAAGCGCAAAGTTGTTCAAGGACTTTACCATGTTTATAAAAGTCCCAAGGCCCTTAAAAAATCAAGTTTGAGGGTCCATTGAGCAAGAAATATAAGAAAAACCATGTAACAAAAGTCTAAGGGCCGAATTTGCAAATGTTAAACAAGTTTTTGTGGATCAGACGGAGCCAGGCGGCCCGCCTGGGCTCCAATACGGGCCGCATTACCTGCCCAGCATCAGAAATCACGACCAGATGCTAGTTAGGGTCTGTTCTGAGTTGTCTACAGCTGTTGTCGACTTCAGGGAGCTCACCAATGAGTATACATGCAACAAGGGTCATTTGTACACTTCTCACAACACTCCAAGACCTCTGTATCAGCCATTAATCAGATCAAAATCTGCATAAAAGGCTCTTGAAGTTGCAAAATTTAAGCACTTGCATGTTCAACAATTCACAAGAACAATTCCTGGAGCTTTCTGGTCGACAAGGCTGCTTCATAGTGATCTCTAAGCTTGTTTAGGACCATTGTAAGTGTTCATATCATTCTCTAATTCGTTCTAGCTTAGTGTATTAACCGAAAGTCAAACTATCGTAAATTAAACTTGACTTTGAGTTTAAACGAGATTAGCTCTGTCATTTCTCAAATTGAAATTACCCACATGTTGGTATTTATGAGTGTAACAAACCCCTAAAAGGGTATTTTCAGATTCACACTCTAAGCATGTTAATTGTCGAGTCAAAGCTTTTCTTAAAAAGTCAACAGAATGTGTTTTTGCAAATTTAAACATGATTAACAATGTAGGCTACATGCAACTAGTTTGATCATCAAAATAACTTTATAATTAATGTAAGAACATGTTTCATCATGATCAACTCGACAATTTTCAGTTTAAACCCGAATCGGAACCGAAAGTCACATATATTGACTTTTTCTTTGACTATCAGTTCTGATCCGTACATGCATGTTTGAGATCTGCATTAGAGCTTAATTTGGACCAATTTTTATATAAGTTTAATTCTCTGAGATTTTACAACTTGGTTCAACACTTATCCGGTTCATATGCATGTTTCCGATTTATGCTTAAAAGTTGACTATTACGCCCTTTTTGCTATAAAACATGATTTTTGAAAAAGTGAAAGAGTAGAAACATTTCTTACTGATTTATAAACTTGCACCGAAAATTTGATATCAGTTTGAGGTCCAGAATAAGAGTTATGCTCATTATCGTAATTTGCAAGGTTTATGTTACATAAACGGCATAATTAGCGTAAAACCTATTTTAACCCACTTTTTGATACCAAACTTTTTACCCACTGATATAATATAATATTTTGGAATTTTTAAAGATTTTTATTTAATTTTTGGCTGATCGTATTATAGGTCTCTAAGTTTAATTCGGTAAATACCGAATTTACCCTTTTAAGCCATAAAATGAGTTTTATAAATCCTTTTGACCTCAAACCTTTTTCTACTGATTTTATTTGTTAAATAAAATAATTTGAGAATTCTGGAAATATAAAAATATCAGCTTTCTTTTAAAAACCCGGAAACGGCTCTAAATCGTCTTTTTAAGCGTTTTTTAACGCATAGTATGTACTATAGCCATATTAAACATATAAGGTTGACACCTACTGATGTTTTTAGTATATTTTTATATAATAACAGTAAGTATAAGTTTCTGAACTCAGGTTTCAAGTTTTGACCTTTTTAGCCCTTGTGAAATTACTAAAATACCCCTAAGGTGCATAGTTTGGTTTTAAAAGATAAGTTTCACATATGGGTCATACCCAACTGTTATAACATGTCAAATTAAATATATTTACTGTATAAATCAGACCTGTAACTCAGATTTCTAATTTAACTATTTATAATCTTTTAAATGACCAAAATGCCCTTATGAGGCATAAATTGTGTTTAAATCCATTTTGGGCATAATAGAAAATAACTTACTGATATTATAACATATTTGGAACATATTATCTCAGGGAACTTGCATATGACTCTTACGGTTACCCGTAACGCTCTTTTCGCGTTCGGTTCGGTTTATGTAACTAGTTTGCATAAATTGACCGAGACGGGTCAAACATTATCATTTTTGTCTCAAAATCCAGAATGTATTTAGTATACCCATAATATACAAGTATTCAAACTTGTCGGGTCTAAATCACATTCTATCCGGTCTTCGCTTAATCGTGCGTTTGAACCGTTTCGTCCTTAAAGCTAACCGGTCTAGGCTTAAGCTTAAATAAAGACCCGTTAGAAATCTAATAGGTTATATTAAACCTTCGTTCCAGATTAGGAGCACCGGTAAAAGCTACATGCCTTTTTGTTTGTTGTGATATATACTTACCAAGGTAAATACTTTTAACTTATTTTCCCTATACAGGCTTGGGTTACGGTATATAATATACCGCTTGATCGAGCATCAAATTCTTACATCGTTTGGGTGCTTAATTGAATAATTTGATCGGCTCGTTTAAACAGTTTTGTTCACTTAAAGCCTTTGGGGGGTTAATGACCATGTCCCGGATATCCTCGGCATCATCTTACGAGATGGCCACGACCTGAGCACGGGGTGTAGGCGTACACCTGTCAGTGTATAACTCTAATGTGGAGGGTCTATTGATCTTTAACCCGGACAAGATCCGGGCTACTGAACGCACAAGTAACATGTAATTCGTTCACAAGATTATTATAATAAATAATTATCCCAAGTTATAAAATGTTTTGTGCCACGTGCATTTAAATAAATTTTCAAGTCTTTTCAAAATGAGTCAGTTAAATTGTATTTACCAGTGTAAACTGACGTATTTTCCCAAAAGATTAAGTGCAGGTACTACACGTAATAGGCTGGCTGTCTTCTAGAGCGTCCACAATAAGTCTCGCAAGCTTGGACGACATTAAGCTGTTGAACAATATCTTATTTATTTTTGATCCGCCTGTGGATCCATTTCGACTATTAGTGATATTTAATATTACACTTTATTAAAGTTGAAATGAATCTATCTTTGCTTCCGCTGTGCATTTATATATTGTGTTGTTTGTCTATGATGATACCAACCACGTCACGATACTCCCCACCGGGCCCACCGGTGACACGTGGAAAATAGGGGTGTGACAGGTTGGTATCAGAGCCAACTCTGAGTGAATTAAACACTAGTCTTTTGTGTTTAATCTCAGTTGAATCCTTTGTTTGTTGGTTATTTTAGTGTGGTACTCATGTCCCTGCGTGGACATTTATTTATTCTGTACTCTACCCCTGCGAGGGTATTTCTTTCTGTTCTGCCCCTGCGTGGGCATATCTTTTTATTTGACCCCTGCGTGGGTTTGTTTGTTTTATTATTTGGCCCCTGCGTGGGCATATGGTTTATGTAAAAGACCCGTTTAGGGCAACTCGTATTGATTTAATTTTTATTTATTTGAATGGTTAATTTAAGATTTTCATTTTTAAATTATGTGCATAAACATAGTGTATGAATAAATGAAAAATAACATTTAATATTTTGATATACCATTTTAATAATATAATAAGGATCTTAGAAGGTAAAACCTAGCTGTTATGTTGTCATAAATCTAGCCAATATGGTAGAACCTGTTTAGAAAGATTCAAATCTCTGTTAACATCTGTAAACATGTTAACATTCTTGGCTAGTGTGATCCGTAAAATCACACACGCCACCCTTTTAATAAAATATCCAAGTTTAATATTTCTATATATAATTGGTTGTGACATAATGCCTACGGGTTATAATTAATGTCATATAAAACAAAAGGCAGCTGTAGTTTATACACTCCCTGCCAAGAAAAGGATTGATTTGTCTTATTTATTCAAATTTTAATCCTATGAGATCTAAATTTGTAATTTAGAAATTTGTCTACGTGACTAGGCTTATTATGCCAATATTATATTTCATTCTAAAAAGATTATTAGTAAAAATCCTGAATGAAATTATTAAATTAACCAATATGGCTTTTGTTTACCATGGTTAATAAATCGTCAAGAACGATAATACTGTTTAGACTTCTAAATAGACTTTGTCCTTATTTTTATGTAGCAATTTAAGACTACATGGCTAAGTCTGAAGAGTTAAACAGTCGTCCAGCAGAAAAACCTGATAATACTAAAATATTAGTAACGGGTGCGGAGTTGAAAGCATTAGTGAACGATGCAGTTATTGAAGCGCTAAATCGACAGTATAGTGAATCGAGCGGGACCCGGAGTAGGACCCGATCTGCGCCACATTCTAAACCAAAAGTCCACTCGGAGGCTCATAGCAAGCCGCCCTCTAAGAGAGATGGACCTAAGAAAAATGAGCTCAAGAAGAATGATGAGGATAATCACTCCTCTAACCAAAACAGTGTCCCGATAAAGGAGATCAAGCGGAAATATGAATCGCACAGTAAGTCCTGTACGTATAAATACTTCGTCTCATGTAAACCCAGAGACTTTACTAGGGAGAAAGGAGCGGTCGACTGTATGGCCTGGTTGGACGAAATGGATACAGTAGTAGATATCAGCGGATGTGCTGATCGGGATGTAGTGAAATACGTATCCCAATCGTTCAAAGGAGACGCACTGGCATGGTGGAAATCTCTCCTACAAACTGCTGGAAAGATCCCACTCTACAGTATGTCATGGGATCAGTTTGTTGCTCTTATCAAAGAGAATTTTTGCCCACAACATGAAGTTGAAAGGATCGAGTCAGACTTCTTATCTTTGGTGATGAAAAATTTAGACTGCCAGGCATACCTCACCACTTTCAATACACTATCTCGGTTGGTTCCGTACTTGGTAACCCCAGAACCGAAAAGGATTGCCCGTTTCATCGGGGGTTTAGCCCCTGAAATTAAAGCAAGTGTTAAGGCATCGAGGCCTACAACTTTCAGATCAGTAGCTGATCTATCTCTCTCTCTCACCCTGGACGTAGTCAGGTTGAGAGCACTCAGGAACTCGGAAGAGAATAAGAGGAAGCGTGAGGACGATACCTCACGAAGATCAGAAAAGAAACACCGAGGGAATAACGACCACAGGAAAGGGTCGGGATCTAAGAGAGATGGGCAACAGTCGGGGGATAAGCCCAAATGTAAAACATGTAAGAAGAACCACTTTGGGAAGTGTCGTTTGGAGTCAAGATCACAGTCTCACGTAAGATCCTGTGGGATTTGCAAGTCCACGGATCATAAGACTTTGGAGTGTAAGAAATTGAAGGATGCAACATGTTATGGTTGCAACGAAAAAGGGCACATTAAGTCTAATTGCCCAAAGTACGCTAAGAAAGCCGATGATGGAAAGAAGACCAATGCAAGGGTCTTCAAGATGGACGCTAAGGAAGCAGTGCAGGATGACAACGTCATTACAGGTACTTTTCTTGTAAATGATGTTTTTGCTAGAGTATTGTTTGATTCTGGAGCAGATAAGTCTTTTGTCGATGATAAGTTCTGTAAGTTATTAAACCTACCTGTTAAGACCTTAAGCGTAAAATATGAGGTGGAATTAGCTGATGGAACCATAGAAACAGCCTCAACTGTTTTAGATGGATGTGTCATATCCATTAGGAACCATTCTTTTCCTTTGTCCCTACTTCCCTTTAAGCTCGCCGGATTTGATGTAGTTATAGGCATGGATTGGTTATCGCATAACCAAGCCCAGATTATGTGCAACAGAAAGCAAGTGATAGTCAAAACTCCATCTGGTAAGTCACTTACCATTCAAGGGGATACTCAGCATGGATTGCCTGAGCAAGTGTCCATGCTCAAGGCATCTAGATGCATGGGAAAGGGTTGTGTTATTTATATGGCACAAGTTACCATTGATGAGCAGAAGCCCAAGATTGAAGACATCCCTATCATTTCAGAATATCCCGAAGTTTTTCCCGAAGAACTACCTGGCTTACCACCAGATAGGCAAGTGGAATTCCGAATTGACATCATCCCGGGTGCAGCACCAGTAGCGAGAGCGCCTTATAGGTTAGCACCAACGGAGATGAAGGAATTAAGGACGCAGTTGGATGATCTGTTAGCTAAAGGTTTTATTAGACCTAGTTCGTCTCCTTGGGGAGCGCCGATCTTATTTGTCAAGAAGAAGGATGGATCGATGCGTTTGTGCATCGACTACCGTGAGCTTAATAAAGTCACTATCAAGAATAGGTATCCTTTGCCCAGGATCGACGATCTGTTCGATCAGTTACAAGGAGCAAGCTACTTTTCTAAGATCGACTTGAGGTCAGGCTATCATCAGTTGAAGGTCAAGGATGAAGATGTACACAAGACAGCGTTTAGGACTCGTTATGGACATTACGAGTTCCTAGTGATGCCTTTCGGGCTCACTAATGCGCCAGCAGCATTCATGGATCTCATGAATCGCGTCTGCAAGCCTTATCTGGATAAATTTGTCATCGTCCTTATTGATGACATTCTCATCTATTCGAAGAGCCAAGCTGACCACGAGAAACACCTTCGTTGTATTCTCAAACTTCTACATCAAGAGAAACTCTACGCCAAATTTTCGAAGTGCGAGTTTTGGCTTCGAGAAGTCCAATTCCTTGGACATGTGGTAAGTGAGCGTGGTATCCAAGTGGATCCCGCTAAAGTAGAAGCAGTTATGAATTGGCAAGAGCCAAAGACGCCTACGGAAATTCGTAGCTTCCTGGGTTTAGCAGGATATTATAGGCGTTTCATCGAAAACTTTTCAAGGATTGCTACGCCCTTAACCTCGTTGACACGTAAGAAGGTTAAGTTTGATTGGGGCCCTAAGCAGCAGGAATCCTTTGACATTCTGAAGAAAAAGTTAAGCAATGCACCGGTATTAACATTGCCCGATGGTATAGAAGAATTTGTGGTGTACCATGATGCATCACACACTGGTATGGGCTGTGTACTCATGCAGAAAGGCAAGGTTATTGCCTACGCTTCACGACAACTAAAGGTGCACGAAAAGAACTACACCACCCACGACTTGGAGCTGGGTGCCGTTGTATTTGCATTAAAACTTTGGAGACATTACTTATATGGAACCAAGTGTGTGATCTATTCAGATCATAAGAGCCTTCAACATTTTTTCAATCAGAAGGACTTGAACATGCGGCAAAGACGATGGATGGAAACTCTAAATGATTATGATTGTGAGATAAAATACCATCCAGGCAAAGCAAATGTAGTTGCTGATGCCTTAAGCAGAAAAGAAAGAGTGAAGCCAATAAGAATCAATGCCAAGCACATCTAAATCAGGAATAGTTTGAACGAAAGGGTGTTAGCTGCACAGAAGGAAGCTGTGTTGGAAGCTAACTATCCTGATGAAAAGTTAGGAGTAACTGAGGATCAGTTATCCTGTGACAAAGACGGAATGCTTAGATTGAATGGACGAATATGGGTTCCAGTTTATGGAGGACTTCGAGATGTCATTCTCCAGGAAGCCCACAGTTCCAAATATTCCGTTCATCCTGGAGCTGATAAGATGTACCAGGATCTAAAGGCCAACTACTGGTGGATTGGTTTGAAAAAGTCTGTAGCTGCTTATGTAGCTAAGTGTTTGACTTGTGCGCAAGTCAAAGCTGAGCATCAGAAACCGTCAGGTTTGTTACAACAACATGAAATTCCCACATGGAAGTGGGAGATGGTGACAATGGATTTCATCACCAAGTTGCCAAAAACGAGAAAGGGAAATGACACTATATGGGTCATAGTAGATAGACTGACGAAGTCAGCACATTTTCTACCCATCAAGGAGACTTATAGCTCCGATATGTCAGCCCAGTTATACGTTGATAAGATTGTAGCTTTGCATGGAATACATGTGTCTATTATCTCTGATAGAGATACTAGATACACGTCACATTTTTGGAAAAGTTTCCAACAATCGTTGGGCACTCGTTTAAATTTTAGTACGGCTTATCATCCTCAGACTGACGGTCAGAGTGAGCGTACTATTCAAACGTTGGAAGACATGCTACGTGCATGTGCGATCGATTTGGGTGGTAGTTGGGATAAGAACCCACCATTAATTGAATTCTCCTACAACAATAGCTACCACACCAGCATAAAAGCTGCGCCTTTTGAGGCCTTATACGGTAGAAAGTGTAGATCGCCCATCTGTTGGGCAGAAGTTGGAGATGTCCAACTATCAGGACCAGAAATAGTCTTTGAGACAATGGACAAGATTGTCCAGATTCGCGATCGTTTGAAAGCTGCCAGGGATAGGCAGAAAAGTTATGCGGATCCACAGCGTAAAGATTTTCACTTCGAAGTAGGTGATAAAGTATTGCTTAAAGTATCACCCTGTAAGGGGGTGATGCGATTTGGTAAGAAAGGCAAGCTAAGCCCGAGATACATAGGACCTTTCGAGATTATCGAACGTGTCGGGTCAGTTGCTTATAAGTTAAACTTGCCTGAAGAACTTAGTGCTATCCATAATGTGTTCCACATCTGTAATTTGAAGAAGTGTTTCGCTGATGAATCACTGGTTATACCGTGTACGGATGTACATATAGATGAAAGCTTGAAATTTGTGGAAAAGCCGTTGTCGATTGAAGACCAACAGGTAAAGAAGCTTCGAAGGAAGCACATACCTATTGTTAAGGTTAAATGGGATGCCCGTAGAGGTCCCGAATACACATTGGAGGTAGAATCCATGATGAAAGAAAAATACCCTCATTTGTTTCAGTAAATCTCAGGGTCGAGATTTCTTTTAAGGGGGTGAGGATGTAACACCTCGAAAATTTACGTCCAATAATGTATTGACACGTGTCATGGGCTTTGAATATGTGAAAACATACTTTAGAGGGACTAAAGTTGACAAACAGTGAAACTATGTGAATACAAGGGTCCAAAGTGTCAACAATGGATAAATAGGCTCTAAAATAACCCTACATGATGTTTATAATCTTAAACGGATAAATCATGGATCATACGAAGCGGAAGATGTAAGAAAGTGAGGAATTACAAACTACAGGGGCTAAAAGTGTCAACATGTTGAAAGTATACCTCTGAGTGATCTTTTGGCAAATCCGAAGCTTTGTAATGATAAAATATACTCACTAGAATATGTGATAAAAATTTCATCGAGTTTCGTTATCGTATGAGAAAGTTATGACCAAAACCGTACACGAAGGGTTAAATACGTTAACGTTGATTTCGTGACTTTTCGGGTAAGCGCAAAGTTGTTCAAGGACTTTACCATGTTTATCAAAGTCCCAAGGCCCTTAAAAAATCAAGTTTGAGGGTCCATTGAGCAAGAAATATAAGAAAAACCACGTAACAAAAGTCTAAGGGCCGAATTTGCAAATGTTAAACAAGTTTTTGTGGATCAGACGGAGACAGGCGGCCCGCCTGGGCTCCAATGCGGGCCGCATTACCTGCCCAGCATCAGAAATCGCGACCAGATGCCAGTTAGGGTCTGTTCTGAGTTGTCTACAGCTGTTGTCGACTTCAGGGAGCTCACCAATGAGTATACATGCAACAAGGGTCATTTGTACACTTCTCACAACACTCCAAGACCTCTGTATCAGCCATTAATCAGATCAAAATCTGCATAAAAAGCTCTTGAAGTTGCAAACTTTAAGCACTTGCATGTTCAACAATTCACAAGAACAATTCCTGGAGCTTTATGGTCGACAAGGCTGCTTCATAGTGATCTCTAAGCTTGTTTAGGACCATTGTAAGTGTTCATATCATTCTCTAATTCGTTCTAGCTTAGTGTATTAACCGAAAGTCAAACTATCGTAAATTAAACTTGACTTTGAGTTTAAACGAGATTGGCTCTGTCATTTCTCAAATTGAAAGTACCCACATGTTGGTATTTATGAGTGTAACAAACCCCTAAAAGGGTATTTTCAGATTCACACTCTAAGCATGTTAATTGTCGAGTCAAAGCTTTTCTTAAAAAGTCAACAGAATGTGTTTTTGCAAATTTAAACATGATTAACAATGTAGGCTACATGAAACCTGTTTGATCATCAAAATAACTTTATAATTAATGTAAGAACATGTTTCATCATGATCAACTCGACAATTTTCAGTTTAAACCCGAATCGGAACCGAAAGTCACATATATTGACTTTTTCTTTGACTATCAGTTCTGATCCATACATGCATGTTTGAGATCTGCATTAGAGCTTAATTTGGACCAATTTTTATATAAGTTTAATTCTCTGAGATTTTACAACTTGGTTCAACACTTATCCGGTTCACATGCATGTTTCCGATTTATGCTTAAAAGTTGACTATTACGCCCTTTTTGCTATAAAACGTGATTTTTGAAAAAGTGAAAGAGTAGAAACATTTCTTACTGATTTATAAACTTGCACCGAAAATTTGATATCAGTTTGAGGTCCAGAATAAGAGTTATGCTCATTATCGTAATTTGCAAGCTTTATGTTACATAAACGGCATAATTAGCGTAAAACCTATTTTAACCCACTTTTTGATACCAAACTTTTTACCCACTGATATAATATAATATTTTGGGATTTTTAAAGATTTTTATTTAATTTTTGGCTGATCGTATTATAGGTCTCTAAGTTTAATTCGGTAAATACCGAATTTACCCTTTTAAGCCATAAAATGAGTTTTATAAATCCTTTTGACCTCAAACCTTTTTCTACAGATTTTATTTGTTAAATAAAATAATTTGAGAATTCTGGAAATATAAAAATATCAGCTTTCTTTTAAAAACCCGGAAACGGCTCTAAATCGTCTTTTTAAGCGTTTTTTAACGCATAGTATGTACTATAGCCATATTAAACATATAAGATTGAGACCTACTGATGTTTTTAGTATATTTTTATATAATAACAGTAAGTATAAGTTTTTGAACTCAGGTTTCAAGTTTTGACCTTTTTAGCCCTTGTGAAATTACTAAAATACCCCTAAGGTGCATAGTTTGGTTTTAAATGATAAGTTTCACATATGGGTCATACCCTACTGTTATAACATGTCAAATTAAATATATTTACTGTATAAATCAGACCTGTAACTCAGATTTCTAATTTAACTCTTTATAATCTTTTAAATGACCAAAATGCCCTTATGAGGCATAAATTGTGTTTAAATCCGTTTTGGGCATAATAGAAAATAACTTACTGATATTATAACATATTTGGAGCATATTATCTCAGGGAACTTGCATATGACTCTTACGGTTACCCGTAACGCTCTTTTCGCGTTCGGTTCGGTTTATGTAACTAGTTTGCATAAATTGACCGAGACGGGTCAAACATTATCATTTTTGTCTCAAAATCCAGAATGTATTTAGTATACCCATAATATACAAGTATTCAAACTTGTCGGGTCTAAATCACATTCTATCCGGTCTTCGCTTAATCGTGCGTTTGAACCGTTTCGTCCTTAAAGCTATCCGGTCTAGGCTTAAGCTTAAATAAAGACCCGTTAGAAATCTAATAGGTTATATTAAACCTTCGTTCCAGATTAGGAGCACCGGTAAAAGCTACCTGCCTTTTTGTTTGTTGTGATATATACTTACCAAGGTAAATACTTTTAACTTATTTTCCCTATACAGGCTTGGGTTACGGTATATAATATACCGCTTGATCGAGCATCAAATTCTTACATCGTTTGGGTGCTTAATTGAATAATTTGATCGGCTCGTTTAAACAGTTTTGTTCACTTAAAGCCTTTGGGGGGTTAATGACCATGTCCCGGATATCCTCGGCATCATCTTACGAGATGGCCACGACCTGAGCACGGGGTGTAGGCGTACACCTGTTAGTGTATAACTCTAATGTGGAGGGTCTATTGATCTTTAACCCGGACAAGATCCGGGCTACTGAACGCACAAGTAACATGTAATTCGTTCACAAGATTATTATAATAAATAATTATCCCAAGTTATAAAATGTTTTGTGCCACGTGCATTTAAATAAATTTTCAAGTCTTTTCAAAATGAGTCAGTTAAATTGTATTTACCAGTGTAAACTGACGTATTTTCCCAAAAGATTAAGTGCAGGTACTACACGTAATAGGCTGGCTGTCTTCTAGAGCGTCCACACGTAATAGGCTGGCTGTCTTATTGGAAATTCTTCATCAGAATATAATTTGTCGGAGTCATTCAAAGTATATGCTACTTTGAATGTTTCATCATTCAAATTATTTTTTGATATCTTAGAAAAACCAAAATTTAGAAAATCATTATTGTAAACCCTTTTCCCCTTTTCAACTGTTGGACTTGAAGTGTCAGACTTTGAATTTGACTTTGACTCCTCGGTTTCATCTTTATCTAACACGTGATCCACCACTTTCTTAATCAACTCAGATTATTGATCAGTGTCAGATGCAATGAATGTGATGTCAATATTATCTGGCAATCCATCTGAAGGTTCAGATTCCCACTTTAAATTGGTTGCCTTTTTGACTCTTTCTGAATTAGGATTTCGTGGAGAATATCCTTCTTCAAGCGGAGGTGGACACTTTGTATAATTGGTACTATGTTTCTTACCAGTATTCTTTACTTCAGATTTCTTCTCTTCAAATGCTTCCATGCCTTCTACTGTAGGGTAAATCCTGTCAATCACATAAGAAGCACATGAATAACTTTTCAATAACCTGTTTACCCTCTCAGTTTCTATCCTCTGAGTTTCCAATTTTTGTTCAAGTTCAGCACATTTCTCAATGTACTGATTGATGATTTTCTGCTTCGTCATGAACGCTCCATTGAGTGTCTTCATAGCTATCTCTTGTTCATTGCTTGACTTGTTATATTGATTCATAGCTTTGTTTAAAACATCATAAGATTCTTTCAGTCTGTTCATGTTATGAATCAATTTGTTGTTGTGCCTTTTCACAGTATCACAATTTACACACTTCTCAGGTATCTTTTCAGTATCTGCTTCCTTCTCAACCTTGATAGTTGTAATTTCTTTAACCTGCTTCTTTACTACTCGAACATTTTCCTCAGGTTTGACCTTTTCTTTAACAGTTGCTGCCTTATGATTCTTCTTTTTCGCAGCTTGTCTTTCTTTGATCTCTTCCATTTTACCTGCAAAATACAAATTATACCTATCAGGTGAAAGTTCCCTTTTATAATATTCAAGTTTTCAAATTTCTTCACTGTCATCATCACTCTCTTCATCTGATGAGTGATCAAAGATTAGTGCTTTTTCTGAAGCCTCTTCTGTTGAAACTTGTTCTTCTTCTTTCTTTTTAGGACTGAATTGCTGAGATTCGTAATAAGCATACACTATTTCATCTTCAGCAGTTGAATCTTAAAAAATTTAAGCAACAAATGCTTTAGAATCTGAAGTTCTGTTAGGATCATAATGATCCCAATTAAAAACTTCTGGAATTCTTTCATCTTCTTGATGAACTAGATAAGCTTTCTTTGATGGCTCTTCAATCGGATCCTTCCTAGCATGTGAAGTTTGTGGCGATTGTTGTTGATGCGGCTGTAGAGCAATTTGATGATAAATCGCTTTTCGATGATAATCATTGTTGCCGAATGGATTTTGAGCTCCACTTGCTTCGCGATTTGTGCATTCTCGCTTAAAGTGCCCCTTCTCCCTGCAACAAAAACAAGTAACTTTAGATTTATCAAAACCTAAAGGTGAAGTTCCAGCATCACGGAAATCATCTCTTCCAGTGATCTGTTTAAACTTCTCAGCTCTTCTCAACACACTAGCCATACACCACTTTATATCCATTAGTTCCATCTCTTCAACATCAATCTGATCATAATCCTATTTGGTCAACATTGGATTACCAATCCTTCCGGCTACCAAACTTTCATAAGACTCTAATACGGTCACCAATAAGGACATGTGACCTTTGGCAACCTCTTCCGAGAAATTCTGACCATTCTGAAGATGTAATGCAACGTTGCATTGTAGTACTTGGCTATTATTGTTGTATGAGCTTTGCGGTTTAGAATTGGTTGCTGAAAAATTTAGAACAAATGATGGATATGAAGAGAATCCATTAGAATTGGTTGCTGAAAAATTTTGAACTCACCAGCGTCGTCTGACACACTTGTCTGCATGCTTGCAGGTCTATAGGGTTATAGCATTGGGAACTTGCTGTCTGGAAGACTGGAGTGGTCATGGGTCGAGATACACGGAATTGCAACACAAGTCTAATGGTTTTTTAACACGTGGTTTATGAAACGCTTAACAAGTGATTTATGCTTCCGCTGTATACAATGAATTGCGTTTAACGTTTTGTAATACTTTATGTTATTGAATGAAAGTTTTTATTTAAAATATTGTTATGGGTTCAATGTGATTGGTGGCTAGATCCTGGTACGTCACGCGTCCCGCGGAGTTTCCGCATGTGGTATTTTGGGGGTGTGACATGTTCACTCTAGAACCCTACCCTATATATATATATATATATATATATATATATAGGGTAAGGTTATTGTAAAAAAGGTTAAAAGTGTGAGAAGTGTGAGAAATATTGTGGAGATGACATTTGTCCTCAATCTAAATTAATTCAAAAGGGAAAACAAGTAATTTTATCAGTGATTCAATTAATTCAAAACCTTTCATTACCGCCACCTTATTTATAGGAACATGATTTTTTTAAAAGATCTCTATAAAAACACTACGAATAACACTGCAACCACCATTTAGCATGTATATAACACCATTCAATATTTATATAACACCATTCAATTAGTATATAACACCATTTTAAAGATCTCTATAAAAACACTATGAATAACACAGCAAAATCACCATTCAGCACATATATAACACGATTCAATAAGTATATAACACCATTCAATAAGTATATAACACTATTAAAGACACTACCTCCACTTCTAGAATGTGTTCTTAGTATAATGTTCATAGTATGGTTATTGTAGAGAATCCATTAGAATTGGTTGCTGAAAAATTTTGAACTCGCCAGCGTCGTCTGACACACTTGTCTGCATGCTTGCAGGTCTATAGGGTTATAGCATTGGGAACTTGCTGTCTGGAAGACTGGAGTGGTCATGGGTCGAGATACACGGAATTGCAACACAAGTCTAATAGTTTTTTAACACGTGGTTTATGAAACGCTTAACAAGTGATTTATGCTTCCGCTGTATACAATGAATTGCGTTTAACGTTTTGTAATACTTTATGTTATTGAATGAAAGTTTTTATTTAAAATATTGTTATGGGTTCAATGTGATTGGTGGCTAGATCCTGGTACGTCACTCGTCCCGCGGAGTTTCCGCATGTGGTATTTTGGGGGTGTGACATGTTCACTCTAGAACCCTACCCTATATATATATATATATATATATATATATATAGGGTAAGGTTATTGTAAAAAAGGTTAAAAGTGTGAGAAGTGTGAGAAATATTATGGAGATGACATTTGTCCTCAATCTAAATTAATTCAAAAGGGAAAACAAGTAATTTTATCAGTGATTCAATTAATTCAAAACCTTTCATTACCGCCACCTTATTTATAGGAACATGATTTTTTTAAAAGATCTCTATAAAAACACTACGAATAACACTGCAACCACCATTTAGCATGTATATAACACCATTCAATATTTATATAACACCATTCAATTAGTATATAACACCATTTTAAAGATCTCTATAAAAACACTATGAATAACACAGCAAAATCACCATTCAGCACATATATAACACGATTCAATAAGTATATAACACCATTCAATAAGTATATAACACTATTAAAGACACTACCTCCACTTCTAGAATGTGTTCTTAGTATAATGTTCATAGTATGGTTATTGTAGAGAATCCATTAGAATTGGTTGCTGAAAAATTTTGAACTCGCCAGCGTCGTCTGACACACTTGTCTGCATGCTTGCAGGTCTATAGGGTTATAGCATTGGGAACTTGCTGTCTGGAAGACTGGAGTGGTCATGGGTCGAGATACACGGAATTGCAACACAAGTCTAATAGTTTTTTAACACGTGGTTTATGAAACGCTTAACAAGTGATTTATGCTTCCGCTGTATACAATGAATTGCGTTTAACGTTTTGTAATACTTTATGTTATTGAATGAAAGTTTTTATTTAAAATATTGTTATGGGTTCAATGTGATTGGTGGCTAGATCCTGGTACGTCACTCGTCCCGCGGAGTTTCCGCATGTGGTATTTTGGGGGTGTGACATGTTCACTCTAGAACCCTACCCTATATATATATATATATATATATATATATATATATATATAGGGTAAGGTTATTGTAAAAAAGGTTAAAAGTGTGAGAAGTGTGAGAAATATTGTGGAGATGACATTTGTCCTCAATCTAAATTAATTCAAAAGGGAAAACAAGTAATTTTATCAGTGATTCAATTAATTCAAAACCTTTCATTACCGCCACCTTATTTATAGGAACATGATTTTTTTAAAAGATCTCTATAAAAACACTACGAATAACACTGCAACCAACATTTAGCACGTATATAACACCATTCAATATTTATATAACACCATTCAATTAGTATATAACACCATTTTAAAGATCTCTATAAAAACACTATGAATAACACAACAAAATCACCATTCAGCACATATAAAACACCATTCAATAAGTATATAACACCATTCAATAAGTATATAACACTATTAAAGACACTACCTCCACTTCTAGAATGTGTTCTTCGTATAATGTTCATAGTATGGTTATTGTACATAGTGTTTTAAACCTGCATCCATGGTGTTTTACATCTACATAATAGTAGATGTTTCAGATTCCATATGTTAAAACACTATGGTGTTTTAAAACCTACATTCCGGTAGATAAAAAAACACCACGCTTTCCAATATGTGTTTAAAACACCACGCTTTGAATCACAATACAATTAAAACACCACTGTATGAACATAGACAAAACATCATGGACTAAACATCTGATCAAAACATATTTTTTCTCTATATAAGTATAGCAATATGGCACTCATATTAAAGATAAAAAAACACTCATTATTATGGTGTAATTTTTTTTTAAAAAAAAAGTTACGTATAAAAAGTTATTGACGTTTAAAAAAGACGAGTGAAAGTTGCATCTGCATTAATGTTAGTTACTTAATTTAAAAATGTTAAATTTACCTATATACCCTTAATCTAGAAAATTAATATGTTTAGTAGTAAATATTATTTACAATTTTGTCATTATAATCTCAACCATTTGATCAAAGATCTAATGGTATAGATTATTTCTTACCTTTCTCACAAAAAACCCTTTTTTTTTACAGGAACCTCTACCTATATATATATAGGCTTCGAATCAATTAAGAATCATTACGAGTTATGAGAACCACGAGAACTCCTACTTACCGTGTGAGTTGGGCCACAATTTTTTGCACAAACTAGATAAAAATATTATAAACACATATATAAAAAAACAAAAAAATTTGCCAAGTCGGTGATTACGCCTGATGTATGCTTTGTTTACGCCTGAAGTAAATTTTGTTACGGCGGTGAAATTTTTTTACACCTAATGTAAAGTTTTACATGCGACATTTTTTTATATTTTTATATTTTTTTTTTTGTGAAACAAATGATTTTTTTAAGATTTTTGAGAAATTTTTTTTGGAAAAAACCTTTTGGAAGGCTTAGTTCTCATAGTTCTCACAACTAAGCTGGTTCTCATTTTACCCTATATATATATATATATATATATATATATATATATATGTATCAAAATAATATTATATTCATGATTATATCACTTCAATATTATTAATAATTAATCACTTTTACCCTTTTAGCCCAAAAAGAAATCTTTTAACATCTGAACCCCAACCTATTTTTTTCTAACCCTTTTGGCCCTCAACGTCTTTTTTCTAACCCTTTTGACCCCTAAAAGTAAATGGATCGGTTAGTGTTAGGGGGCAAAATGGTTAGAAAAAAAGACGTTGGAGGATCATATGTTAAAAGATTCTTTTTGGGCTAAAAGGGTAAAAACGATATAACCATAGAGCCCCAAATCGTAATTGACTCTAATTAATATTAATATTAGTTATCTAGTTATCTCTTCTTTAATAAAAAAACAAATTTATCGAAAGAAGATGAGATAACAAAAAAATTTATACAATATATATTGTAATATATATATATATATATATATATATATATATATATATATATATATATATATATATATATATAGAAGATGAGATAACAAAAAACTTTATACAATATATATTGTAAAAAATTATCCAAAGAAGATGAGATAGCAAAAAAATTAGATTGTGAAAAAATTCAATTCCATCTATTTTGATAACACTTTCCAAAATAAGATAATATAAATTTTGAAATAAAATACTTAAACGCATTATTTAAAATGAATAATGTTATATTTTCTTTAATTTTTTTATGTATAGTTCATATTACGGTTACATGTATTTGTATCAAAATTATATATATTACGTGTGATACAAGAAACAATATAAAATATAAAAAATAATAGAAAATTTATTACAATTTTGTTCCTCGAATACAACCAACCTCCACAATAACATATTTACTTAAAAAAATCATTCAAGTTCATATAGATAGAAAACACAACTTTTCCAAAGAACTTGATCAACTCCATGATTATTTAAAGGGCTCTCATTTTCTATCATCAAACTCATGTGATACATACATGAATTTTTTTTATAGTGTAAAATCTCGGATTTTTAAGAGTTCGGCCTCCACCGATTTGGATTTTTAGAGTCCGGCCCCACCGAGTTTCCATTCAAGCTCCGCCACTAGTTTAAATACAATACAAAACCGAAACCGAACCATTAAATTTAGTTGTCAGAAAATATAAAAACCAAACCATCAGTTTTTTCGTAGGGTCTGGTTTGTTCAGTTCGGTTATATAGGTTAATTTGGTTTCAGCTTGGTTAAACGGTTTTCAGCTCACCCTATAATTAATGTATGACAAAATTGCAGAAAACAACCTTTATGTATGCCCCAAACTGCACTTTATACCTTTCACTATGAAATCCGCCAAAACCAACCTTTACGTTCATGTTTTGTTACACATCACAACCTTTACACCTAACCTAGTCAAAAAAGTCAGTTAAATGCAGTCACATGCCTTGCACGTGAGGGCATATATGTCTTTTCACAGGTCTTTTATTCAATGTATTATTTTAACCAGTAAAACCCTATTTTTTGTCCTCCTTTCTTTTGGTCAGCCGTTACAACCATTTCTCCTTCTCAAATGTCCTTTACAACTTCATCTCCTCCAACATATCACATCACTCTTAGAATCCCTCTTCCTGTTCGTAACTCACACACACATAAAACACCCAGCTATCTTTCAAATTACACACACAAATCCACTGCAAAGCAACGCCGGAATAATCTAGACGTCGCCGGAGTTTCAGAAGTGTCACTAGAGCTCCAAGCATTTCGCCGGAGTTTCAGAAGTGTCACTAGAGTTTCAGAAGTGTCATCTCCCTCGTTCTTTGTATACTCTTCCCACCAATCCATTTTATGTTCTAGTTATTTATTTTAGATTTAGTGGACTATGGAAAGGTTTTTATCAAGATCAAATGAAAAGAAATCATAACAGTGGCTGGGTCTCGTTTGTTTTTGGCTGGATATTCAAAGAGACAAAATCATTTTTGTTTAAATTAAATAAATTTCAGTTCCAACACAAAACCATCACAGATCAATGGTTGTTAAATTGTTTCTTCTTTTTTGTTTTCGTTAATCATCAGTAAACTCCCCAAATTTGAGGGTGGGGTATAGGAGGAATCAAAGAAGATTGGGCTAGATTAAGGGTCGGAGATACGGTGGTGAAAGGCGGAGGGTATAGCCGTATAGGGTTGCGAGGCGGAGATATGGTGGTGAAAGACTGAAAGGGTACTCTGTTTCAACCTTCTTTCCAACCATAAACTCCCCAAATTTGATTAATGAATATAAGTGTAAAAGGGGTGATTAAAATAACCAATATCAATCTCAAACCAATTCATATCAGTGCCACTTTGTTTCTTGGATTAGTTTGGATTTTTCTTGTTTTTATGTGATTTTTAGATGATTTCTTGGATACCCAGTTTGGGGGTGGTCATTCAAGATTAATGATTGATAGATGTGTAAAAATGGTATTCAGTTGAAGATTGCCGGAGGCGACTGACGTCATTGATGAGGATGATGATGAAGATTCCGGTGAGTTTGACGAAGGCGTCATCTGTCTGTGAAACGATCAGAGCAAACTGGTGTTTTATTTGACGATGGTGATGATGATGCCGTTTTTCTATCATATACATAAACTGTTTTGCATTATTTCAAACATAAATATTAAAATCTGGGTTTGATCAAGTGTATGTGATTGAGGGGATGAATTGGGGAAGACAAAGTGGAAAAAGACTAAAATACCCTCACGTGCAAGGCATGTGACTGCATTTAACTGACTTTTTTGACTAGGTTAGGTGTAAAGGTTGTGATGTGTAACAAAACATGAACGTAAAGGTTGGTTTTGGCGGATTTCATAGTGAAAGGTATAAAGTGCAGTTTGGGGCATACATAAAGGTTGTTTTCTGCAATTTTGTCTTAATGTATTAATATATCCTCTCTTTGGTTTATTTTAACTTGACACTCTTCACTGGTGGCTTGTAAAACATCAATACATATTTCCAAATTTGGTGTCCTTTCTTTTATGTGTTTGTATGAGGACAATTCCATCATCCATGGGTTCAACACAAGAAAACCAGCCACATGTGGTGTGCGTACCACTCCCAGCACAAGGTCACATTAACCCAATGTTAAAACTTGCTAAACTCCTCCATTCCAAAGGCTTTTTTATCACCTATGTTAACAGTGAGTTCAACCACCAACGCCTTCTCCGATCTGTGGGCTCCGACGCCTTACACGATCTCCCTTCCTTCCACTTCGAGACCATTTCTGACGGTCTTCCACCACCCGAAAACCCCGATGCCACCCAGGATGTTTCATCTACACTCAATTCCCTGCATGAAACAGGTTTAGGTCCATTTAAAAGTGTCCTCTCTAAAGTGAGTACCCTTTATTCACCGGTCACTTGCATCGTCGCCGACTTCCTTATGGGTTTCACACTCCCTGCCGCCGAGGAATTGGGTATCCCGGCAGTTCTCTTCTGGACATCGGGGGCTGGTTCTCTCATATGTTACGATCAGTACCCAAATCTTATACAAAAGGGTTTGATGCCCCTCAAAGGTAAACGTTTTATCAATTTATTGTATAACTAAGTAAGTTATACATATTTCTGATAAACAAGCTATAAAATTACCGAAGATTTTTCGGGAAAGGAAGATTTTTTTTTTTTTTTTTTTTTTATAAATAAAATATATGACTCGACCTATTTTCGGGTACATAAACGAAAAAATGTTTAGAAAAATAATCATCCCATTGTTTAGACAAAAAAATTTGCCACTCAAATTTACCAACAACAAATCTAGCGACAAATTACGACCAGAAGCGCGACCATCACGAAAATAGCGACTACTACATATCCTGTAGCAAAACGTGTTGCTTTTTTCTTATTCCAGGAAACAGTTTGAAAATTTGAAAACGTGTATAAACTATTTCAATCAATCAATGAAATACTTCATCACTAGGTGCACTACGGATTTCTATAAACTAAATATTTGTCAGAAAAGATAATAATTTATGAAACAATGTTCTATATTATTAAGTTTAATCTTTTTAATTATAAGTTTCACATTCTTGGTGCTAACTTGTATCAAATTTTCTTTTTCTATACAGATCCGAGTTATTTAGTAAATGGGTATTTGGATACGGTTGTTGATTTTATCCCTACCATGCCCGGTATACGTCTAAAGGACATTCCACCTTTTGTTAGAGTTGTCCATCCTGGTGATGAGTTTATGGTTGGATTTTCGCAAAGGGAAATAGAGAGAGCGAAATCAGCATCGGCCATTATTTTCAACACTTTTGATGAGCTAGAATATGATATTCTAGACACGCTCTCTTTAATGTTTCCACTTTGCTATGGTATAGGTCCTGTGCATCTACTTGAGACAAATAATGTTGACAGGTCTCTAGATACCATCAAATCAAATCTCTGGATAGAAGATCCTAATTGTTTAAAATGGTTAGATGGCAAAGAGCCATTGTCGGTTGTTTATGTAAATTTTGGCAGTATCACTGTGATGACACCTCAACAACTAGTCGAGTTTTGTTGGGGACTTGCTAAGAGCAATTATTCATTCTTGTGGATAATACGACCTGATCTTGTGATTGGTGATTCTGCTGTGCTTCCGCCGGAGTTTTTGGCGGAGACAAGCAGTAGAGGGTTATTGGCTAGCTGGTGCCCACAAGAACAAGTTCTAAATCACCCATCAATCGGAGGGTTTTTAACGCATAGTGGATGGAATTCGACGATTGAAAGTATTTCTAGCGGAGTCCCAATGATTTGTTGGCCATTTTTTGCTGACCAACAACCGAATTGCTGGTGGAGTTGCAACAAGTGGATGATTGCCATGGAGATCGACAATGATGTAAAGAGGGATGAAGTTTCGAAGCTAGTGATCGAGTTGATGAGTGGAGAAAAGGGAAATGAGATGAGAAAGAATGCCATTGATTTCAAGAACAAGGCTAAGGAGGCATGCACCTTTCCATCTGGTTCATCAGTGGTTAATCTGGATAAACTGATCCGTCTGCTACAAACTTCTCCAAAATAATTCATAGTATGTTTTTGATGCATGTATTTTTATCTTATGTGTGCCCCGCAATTTCTCAAAATGAATTTTATTTTGTGTGCTTAATACATATTGCTTTTTTTTTTTATATTTTTAACAAGAGACCTCCATAATTTTGTTTCATCATTAGGACATATTCAATCATTGTGATGGAACGATCCATACAAAGGAGAAGTACCATGAAATTATTGAAAAGGGTCTACATATTTACACACCTTATTGCCTATTTCCACACCCTCCAAGACGCATCGTATAGAGCTATACGAGGCGTATAGGGTTGCTTTTCCGACCAGCTCTGCACCAAAGCACAATGTCAAATCAGTCACATCAGACGGGGAGTCTAGGTCTGTACGAGGGACTGATACGAGGCACTAAGACGCTTCGTATAGGCCTATACGAGGCGTCTTTAGTGACTGATTTGACTATACGGGTAGTATAGAGCTATACGAGGCGTCTATGTCTCACATAAAGTGCAAGATTCAGCGCATTCTTTGTCATTCATTCTGCTTCTTCTTGTTCGTTTTTTTCATTCATTTCATTCATTCTGCTTCTTCGAAAGAATTGACATTTGTGTTCTTATCATCCCGAAGTGTTGAAATGTCATCATACAGGGACGACAACTATGTCTTCGGGCAGTATTCTAGCGACAACTGGGTGGCCAAAAGCGTTCCGGTAACAGTTATTTACTAATGATGATACGGTTGTTTATTTTGGATGAGTCTGGCGTTCCCGATTCTAATTCTAATGAGCAAGAGGAGGTTGTGTCTAGTATACAAGGAGAACAAAACAAACCATTTCTAGATTTGAACAAGCATCCCCCTGTTGATGAAACAGCCCCTGTAGATGACTCATACCATGCTTGTCAACCAAGTTATCCGACGCAACAAGGGTATCCGGATTATAGATACGGGTGTGAATACGGAGGAAACGGTGGATACGGAGGAGACGGTGGATACGGGGGAGACGGTGGATACGGAGGAGACGGTGGATACGTGGGAGACGGTGGATACGGATGAGACGGTGGATACGGAGGAGACGGTGGATACAGTGGATACGGAGGATATGGTGGATATGGTGGTTATGGTGGATATGGTAGATATGGTGGTGAGACACCTCCCATCCAGGGCAGTCCGTACTTAAAAAAGCAGGTATTAATTACTATTTTTTATTATTATTTAATTATTTTTATTATTATTAGTATTATTATTAGTATTATTATTAATATTATTATTATTATTAGTATTATTATTATTATTATTTATTATTTATTTATTTATTAAAATTATTTATTATTATTGTCGATGTTACAGGTTTTCAACTCTTTAGATGAACTAAAGAATCAGATACAAGAAATAGCAAACGCGGATGGTTTCGTTATTGTCACCCGTCGATCAAAGAAAACCGGGGGAAGAACAGGGAGGGTATGGCTTGAATGTGATCGTGGTGGTGAGCACCAGACTATAGCAACACTTAGAAAAGCCGGAAGCAAAAAAACCGGTTGCCCGTTTTACCTGCTGGCTGTGCGAAACCACTCGTATGAAACCTGGGAGATTAAAGACGGAAAAATTGAACATAACCACGAACTTTGTGAGGAGCTGTCGGCCCACGCGTTTGTGCGAAGGTCTACTCCAAGCGAAATGAAACTGATCGAGCAGCTGACAGCTCAAAACATGGAGTCGCGCAAAATATTTCAAACGATAAGGAAGCAGGACCCCGACAGGTTTCATGTTCAGAAAGACGTTCAAAACGTTGTGGCGAAGATTAGAGCCGAACAAAGACAAGGATTGACTCCCATGCAGTCACTAGAAAACATACTGATAAACAACGACTTTATTTACGAGACACGGGAGGAACCCGGAACAGAGATCGTAACAGAGATCTTCTTTCTTCATCGGGACTCGAGATGCATGTGGCGTGCATTCCCCCACGTCATGCTGATCGATGCGACGTACACGACAAACATATACAATATGCCCTTTATCCAGATTGTTGGTATGACGCCTACCAACAAATCGTTTATTATCGCGCATGCCGTTGTTAGTAAAGAACGGGGTGATAACTTTGTGTGGGTGCTTCAGAGGGTCAAGTCAATGTTGGATGAATGCATGGAGCCACGTGTGATTTTAACCGATAGAGACCTAGCCCTTATGGGCGCGTGTGCTAAAGTATTTCCAGACGCCTCCAGGCTTCTTTGCAGCTGGCACATACAACAGAATGTTATGAAGAACTGCAAGGGTGCCTTCACAGACGAAGACTGGAAGAAATTTTTGTCATTCTGGGGGACATTGATTGAGTCTCCATCCATACCCATCTACGAGTACCACTTACGCAACATGCGAAAACGAGTTGTGGAGTGCAAACGTTCTAGTAAGTTTTTATAATAACATACGACTCACCTATGCAAATTTTTTTAAATTATTTTTACTTTTTAGGAGTCTTCAAATACGTGTACGATAACTGGCTAAAAGACTATAAGGAGATGTTCGTCTTTGCGTGGACTGATAAGAGGTGCAACTTTGGTAATCGTACCACAAATAGAGTTGAGAGCCAACACGCCAACTTAAAGAGATACGTCCTAGATAGGAGCTCGCTGGACCGTGTAGTTGGTTGTGTCCATGATATAGTTGAGACACAGTTCGGTGAAATAAGGAAGACTTTTCGAGATAGCATCGAAAAAATAATGACCCACCACAAACACCCGTTGTTTCAACACCTACTTGGAAAAGTATCCCATACAGCCCTTGACTTGTTGAGGGGAGAGGCAATTAGGAAGCTAGATGTCTTGGAGCGCTTTCATTCATCATGTGGTTGCCAAATGTGGCACAGTTGTGGGTTGCCCTGTGCTTGTAGGATAGAAAAGTACATGCTTGAAGGTAATAATTGTTAAACGTACAACACTTGTGTGATATAATTCCGTTAATCATGTGACTTAAACAATGTTTTTTTTAACCGTGCAGAGCGTCCGATTCAACTCGAAGACATAGACGTCTTCTGGCGGAAACTTAACTTCCAAAGTTGTAAATTGATAGACGATGACGTGGACGTGGTCGAAGAGCTAAATATTGTTAGACAACAATTAGAGTCGCACCCCTAGCTCAGCATAAAAGCCTGATGTCAAAGATTAAAGCGGTGTTGACTCCAAAGAAATCTACCAAGAAACCACCGGTTGTCCAACAAAATACTCGTGGCCGACCAACAACAAAGCAGGTACAACAAAGGTTGGACGAGGCCTCTCGTATAGATGAAGAATTGAGGAGAAGCTCATTCGGTGATGCAAACACGTGCTTTGAAGGTTCCCGACAAAGTAAGTACGATAAACCTCGCCACAGCTCGTACGTTCCGTCACAAGCCTCTCAACAGTCGGTTATAAGGTCCCAAAAACCCAAAGCGAGTCTAAGCCGTTCAAAGAGTTCTAAGAAGAAAGAGACACGAGATGCTCACGGTTTTCCTTTAATCATTGGGGACGAGTACGTGGGAATCATCAAACAGTTTAAGTATGCCATTCCGCCAGTGTTCCATCCGTACGTCTCGTGCATACGAGATGTGATGCCGGACGGTCATTGTGGGTTTCAGTCTGTGGCTGTGGGCTTAGGTATGGATCAGAGTTCATGGGGGCTCATTCGAAGGGACCTTGTCCAAGAAATGGATCAGAACGAATCGATCTGGTTCCCAATATTTGAAGCATGGGATAAAGGTTATTTTTACACGCATTGTCAGGGCCTAATTTGGGATTCAGTGTCCGGTTGTGGGGAGGATCACTGGATGGACTTCCCTTTAGTAGGACTTCTTATTGCACAAACGTACGGTATCGGGGTGCACCTGTTAACGACAACCATGGGTGCGAGTTCCACTTTCTTCCCGATACTAAGTCCTCCGGCTAATCAACAACCATTATTCATAACGCTTACACATGTTAACGAGAACCACTTCATACATGTTAAGCTGGAAGGGGATTATCCAATGCCACCAGCAAACGGGCAATGGTTGACCCACCGAACACCCCATACGGAACAATGGGAAGATATGTACTTGCCACGTCTAGAATGGTATACATCGATAATGAATCCTCCGCCAAGATCAAACCCCAGTCTTAATTACATCGACAGTGATACGGAAGAATGATTTTTGTAATTAATAGTATTTTTTTTATTAATTCCTATAATTTTCTACAATTTCTTTAATTTTTTTTTTTTTTTTATAATTTCTATCATTTTTCAATAATTAGAATTGATTAAAACAGGTTAATAACATTTTAAAAAAAAAATTAAACATATACGCCTCGTATAGAGCTAGACGTGTCGTATATGATTGATCAAAAGACCATTTTGCCCCTGGTATGCCCCCAATCTAGGCTTATTTCAGGGGCTAAAAGGTCATTTTACTAAACCCATACGCCTCGTATAGATCTATACGAGGCGTCTACTTGAGCGGGTTTTTGAAAATTTGAATTTTGAATATTTGAAAATCAAAATTTGAATTTTTTAAACAAGGAGGATTCGTATAGATCTATACGCGGCGTCAATTGAGTCGGCAACAATTCTTTTTTTTTAAATTTCAATTTTGAAAATATTTTAGGTTAATTACTAATATACCCCTGAAAGTCTGGGGTATAGGCCTTTAACAGGGGCTTAAAGGTAATTTAAAAACCTTGACGACGCGTATAGATCTATACATGGCGTCTATTGGGGCGGCAACTTTTAAACTTTTTGTTTTTTAATTATTAAAAAAATGTTTATTAAATGACCATTTTGCCCCTGTAAAGCCCCCAGTATAGGCTTTAGTCAGGGGCAAAATGGTAATTAACAATTCCAGAAATATCTTTTTGGGTTGGTTAATTACCATTTTGCCCCTGAATAATGCCTATACTGTGGGCTATACAGGGGCAAAATAGTCATTTAATAAAAAGCATAGACGCCGCGTATAGGTCTATAATTCGTATAAGGCTGGGGGGGGGGGGCTAGACGAGACTAATTATCACCCCAAACAAAAAAACAAAAACATATACTGAGCACACACCTCTATACGCCTCGGATTAGTATTTCGACCGTATTTTTGAAGATTTGAAGCATCACTGGTACGCCTTGGATTAGTATTTCGACCGTATTTCGCCTCAGATTATTATTATTAGTATTATTATTGTTATTATTATTATTATTTATTTATTTATTATTGTTAATATTATTGTTATTGTTATTGTTATTATTATTTATTTATTAGTATTATTTATTTATTTATTATTGTTAATATTAGTATTGTTATTGTTATTATTATTATTGTTTATTTATTTATTATTGTTTTTATACGTATACGTTATTTATTTGCAGATTGATTATGGAGGGCGATGACATTCAGATAGAGCTTGATGGGGCACCGCCGGGGGGTCAGCCGGTTCAGAAGGTTCAGCCGGTTCAGCAGGGTCAGCCGGTTCAGCAGGGTCCACGACGGAGATGGCGGCCGCCTCTGGATACGCTGCAGGGTTGTCTGTATCTAGAGTTTCCCGACGGCACCGATGCCGCCCATCAATGCCAGAAGCTTAGGAGGATGCACATTGGATCGCATGCATCGATCGACTGGGATGCGATGGATCAGCTTGCTGAGACGGCTAGAGTGCGTCGGTTTATACATGTTGATTCGCCGTGGCATCGTCTTTTTTATTTGGCGCACACGCCGACCTACAGGGAGCTGCTGGCGTTTTGCGTACGATGACGCTAGCAGACTTTGCGGTGCATTGTGGTTTATACATGCAGGGGGAGATCGAGACTGAGGTTTACACAGCGGGGCAAGTGGTGGTTGACAAACCCACTCTTGTAGGGTTTTGGCAGGTGATTGCGGGGGAAAATCATTGGGAGCACGACAAGTCGAAGGGGAGGGTGTCGTTTGTTAGGGACCCACTGTACAGGTACGTACGTTTACTACGGCAATTATTGTGATTATGTGTATTGTTTATTAATCTCTGTTTCTGTATTTCGCTAACACTATCTGCACCATTTGCTCGCTACTTCTATTTCAGCGCGCGACTACAGCCGTGAGTGGTGTACGACCACAGATCTTTTTTTCCTTTATTGTTTGTTGTATAGGAGGCCGTGCGCGCTAGCACACGGTCTAGCCCAGTACTACCCCTCCGCCCATCACTGGCAGGAGCGCGGATTTTTGTATGGCGGGGCGTACGTGACCGTCATTGCCCGTTCATTTGGCCTCGTACTGCACCAGGACCCACATCTACGGATGCCGCCAGTCATGCCGACGCGGATGGGCATGCAGTCACTGTGGGGGATGAGGGTAATCAAGAGGTTCCCCGTTGGCCCGCGGTTTAAAAACCGCGACGAGGGCATATGGACAGAGGAGGCCCTACCAGAGCATTTCGAGCCCGTTTATCCTCCTGCAGATCCTGCTGATGTAGTGCCCGTGGAGGAGCCTCCGGAGGAAGTAGACGGTGCAGCGGTGCCACAGCCACCGCCACCTGCCGGGGCGCCTTAGTTTCCACGTCACGTTATTCCAGGTCATGCCCCAGGAGCTGCGCTACATCCGGATGTACGAGCCGAGCTTGACAGGCTCAACGATTTGGTAGGTTGGCTGGTACGGGCCGAGCAGGATAGACGAGAGAGAGAGGGATTACCCCCGATACCGCTTCCACCGACTCGAGCACCACATCAGCAGCAGCAGCCGCAGCAGCAGCCGCAGTAGCCAGATCCAGATTCGGATTCGGATTTGGATGCATAGACCTGTTGTTGTTTTTATTTTTATTATGGATGTACAAACTTATCTTATATATTTTTGTTATGGATGTACAAAGTTATCTTATATATGTCATATTTATGTTTGTTTTCAGTTATTCGGTTACCTAATGATTGTTGTCTTAAATTGAGATAATACGGAAACAAAATATGTTTTGAATATAATACGGAAACAATATATGCCCTGAATATAATACAGAAACAATATTTGAACGAGATAAAATTTTGATCGGAAGAATAATATTTAAAAAAGTAAAATGTTAAAAACATTATAATATTTAATCGATATAATATATTTAAAGAGCCGATTTTTAAAATAGTTGATTTTTAAAAAACAAAACTTTTTTTAAAAGCAAAAAAAATTTCAACCAAAAAACACATCTTCAAAAACTATCCAAAAAACCTTACCAAAACACCCCTCATTTCAGCCAAAAAAAACACAAGACTAGACGCCTCGTATAGGCCTGTACCCTTCATATAGGGTTTCTTAAACTTTGTGCTTGACACCCTCTGAGACCTCCTTGAATTCAATGCTTAGACGCCTCGTATAGAGCTATACGAGGCGTCTAGGTCACAAAAAGTGTGAAAATAGGCGCAGAGGGTGTCCAAATATCTCCAGCCATTGAAAATCATGATTGAACCTCAAAGATAATATCAATATGGCTAATTCTATACACACCCCCCTCCTTTACTGATTACACCCCCCCTTGTGAGAGGAAAACAGTCGGTCCCACGCATGCCCCACCTGATCGTATGTGAGGGGAGGGGGGTGAGAATAGTAGCACCCTATCAATATAGCCACATACAGATTGTTAATGTAAACAATCGACAAACACAGATTGTACAAGAAAGAGAAATTGCAAATCATAAAGCAAGAGAATAATTATCTTATAATACAAAAAGCAACTTCAGACCGACGTGTCTTCTCAAAGCACCCGTTTCAAACTGCAATTAGTCACATTCAAAAGAAACATCCAAACCGTAGCGCCCATCATATTTCAAAACAACCCACAAAACTAATCAAACTGCAATTTCCGGCGAGTAACTGGAATACAAACCCACGATTAGATATCCAATGATAAAGATATCCTTTTTCCAAACTAATGCTTCTCCTTACAGTTTATTCCAAAACAACCCACAAAACTAATCAAACTGCAATTTTGGTGGACATACACATTCAACCACCATCGTAACCTTACAGTTTATTCCAAACTAATGCTTCTCCTCCACCCACCGTTTCCCCCTCTACCACTATTTAACGCCCAACCCTCACCGCCACCACAATAACCACAGGTAATACTTCCGCATACATACATACATTTATAGCCAAACTCATTTGTATATTATTATTAACAAAATATACTACAAGCACGTTCGAACGATTACCGATGGTTATTGTGGTCCTCCGGCTATGCGCGTGGGTAACATTGAGAACAAGATGACATTTCTGTTTTTATAACGCCAATGCCGCCTCATTTGTTGTACCGCCTAAGTCGTCTGAACTTTTCATCGGAAACCACTGAGGAGAACCGCCAGACATCACCACCGAGGAGAACCAATACCGGAATGCTTTACCGTCGCCACCGAAGAGAACCGTCGGTTCGATTTATCGTCGCCACCAAGGATGACCGCTGTCGCTTGGAATTTTGGCCGGCCACCACACCCTTCTTTTCTCTCTAGCATCCAGTGGCAGAACCAGAACGATTTAGTTAGGGGGTCATAATAAGCTTACATTCTATATTGGTTCAAATTAGGGGGTCCATCTCTAAGTTTGTTCTTCAAAAACTCAAAATTTATAAATAAAAATTCAAAAAGTTCCGGTGACCGGAGGGTCAACGGACCCTCTTGACCCCCCTCTTGTTCCGCCCTGCTAGCATCTCAATTCTCTAAAAATATTTGTGTAATTTGTGTGAGAAAAAAAAACCCATGAATAAACATAAATAAAACCATAAAATGCTCTTTGAGGGTTTTACAAAACCGGGTTGGTTTTGCAGAAAAGATAGAAAAAAACTAATTAAGGGAGGAGGATATGATTCAAACATTACACTTTACGGTGTTTGAGTTTTCTCTATCCAACAATCTCATGCATTGTCAAACACTAGGAATGACTCAAACACGCACTCAATTAAAACAAAATTTTTTGATTGGTTTCCTATCTCCTCTCTTCTCTCTCTCGAATATAATAGTTAAAATGTATATTATCGTGAAAGAATATAAATAAATAAAAAAAGTTAATGGTTAAAATAAATGTTAATATGAAAGAATATAAATGAAAAGGAAGTTCTAAAAAAATGATATGGAAAATACTGGGTTGGGTTTGTATATAGCTAGATAGATAAAAGTTTAATGAAAATATTAATTATTTTCTAAATAAAATAATATAACTATATATTTAAAAAAGTAAACAAAAATTGTTGTTATTATTATTATTAACAAATTTAGGACAAAAAGAAATAAATATTATTAATATTTTGTGATATTTGATGTTATTTGAAATTCATTATTAAAAACGCAAATTCGTTTTTAATATATATTATAATTTAATAGTTTAAAAAACTAGTCTTTATGATTTGGTTCGTAAGTGAATTCCCCATCGGAAGTCAACAACAACTAGCAACTGCTTATATTACCGCATTTATATATAATAATTGTAAACAAGTAGCGACTGCTTATATAACAAAATCTAATGTGTTGGGGTGGTATTGTTTACTTAAATAAATGCTTATCTTTTATATTTATAAAACAATTATTATTCTTACTTAAAAATTGTGACTGTGAGTTTACGAGTTTGATTCTATAACGCTTTATACAAAACCAAATGTACGTATAAAATTTTAGAACACATTATATCCTAGCTTTTTCAGTATCCCGCTGCAACGCGAGGGTGACGTCTACTCGTTAGTAACAATAGATATTTGTTGGGAACAAATGTCGGTAATTAGAAATAACCAAAATTCTGGTCGCAAATCAGTTCAAATAGCTATCTGGACTGAAGTTAATCTCGCAAATGCCCAATATTCTAATAGCTAGTGACAAACTCTATATATAAGTGGCTAATGGCGACACCATCAACTCTAGCACAGTGGCGGATCTAGGATTTCGACCAAGGGGTAACGTTTTATAAATAAGCCGTAACGAAAACGAAAAAACGTCAATTTTTTCCAAAATTTACACTAATTTTTTCAAATTTTTTTCCGACCAAGGGGTAGCGGGGGTTACCCCTACCAAAGAGGTAGGTCCGCCCCTGCTCTAGCAGCCAAGCATCCAAGACCCTGAATGAAAAAGAAACAAAAATAAATTTTATAAAATATTTACACATAAGAAATTATAAGCTTTTATAATCTTACCAAATCTTAAAAGGATATTTTATATAACAGAACTTTCTTGAGTTTAATGTTTTAAAAAATACCAGATATATATAGGGAAATTGGCCTGTAATAATCACACCTAGACCTTATTGGCCATTAATAATCCCACCTCGGAATATTCCCCCCACCAGTCCCACCTTTCACCTATTTTTCCTACAATGGTCCCCCGTTAAAAAAACTTAACGAGGTTAAGTTTTTTTCCAAATTACAAACAGATTTTCTAAGGCTTTTGATTAGAACGACCATACGAGTCCATTGATGTAAAACTTGCCTCGAAACGGTGCTCCAAACGATGAAAACGACGCTTCAATTCGGGTGTTTCAATTTTCAATTAACCAAAATCAAGTCACTTGTAGCACCATTTCGAAGTAAGTTTTACATCAATGGACTCGTATCATCGTTCTGATCAAAAGCCCTAAAAATCTGTTTGTAAATTTGAAAAAAACTTAACTCCGTTAAGTTTTTTCAACGGGGGACCATTGTACGAAAAATAGGTGAAATGTGGGACTCGTGGGGGGAATATTCTGAGGTGGAATTATTAATGGCCAATAAGGTCTAGGTGTGATTATTACAGGCCAATTTCCCATATATATAAGAGCTATTTAGTAAATATACGGGCCTTATAATGGTATACGGCCCGTATACAAGTAACATATATATATATATATATGGTAAGGTTCATGCGAGAACCACCTTTATTGCGAGAACCGCGAGACCTAATGTGAACACAACCTAAAATAGCTAAAAAAATCTAAAAAAACCTAACCCCCACCCCCAAGCAAAAATGCTAAAATCTAAACCCCCAAAAAACCTAAAAAAATCTAAAAAACACACAATTTCTTTTTTTAATATTTTTTTTCATTAAAATCGCTACTTTTAGTATCAAAATTTTTTTTTAAAGTTTTTAATTTATTTTTTAAAAAAGTTTTATTTTTATTTTTATTTTTTTGGCTACTAAAAGTAGCGATTTTTTTATAAAAAATAATTTTTTTTGGTGTTTTTTTAGCTATTTGTAGGTATTTTTGGTTGTGTTCACATTGGTTCTATAGGAGAAGTATTTTTGATCCGTTTATATATATATAGGAGAAGTATTCGTTAGGAACCACCCTTTATTGCGAGAACCAATGTGAACACAATAAAAAATACCTAAAAAACACACAATTTTTTTTAAATATTTTTATATTAAAATCGCTATATTTCTTTAAAAATTAAAATTAAAAAAAATAATAATTTTTTTTAACATATAAAATATACGGCCTGTATAAAGTGTCGTATAAATTATATACGACCAGACAAAAATCTTATTCTCACATGGTGTATACGGGTCGGGCCGTATAAGGTTATACGATCTGTATAGAATAAAGTCAACTGACAAAGGCTGCTGGCACAACCTTTGTCAGTTGACTTTATTCTATACAGGCCAACCTTTGTCAGTTGACTTTATTCTATACAGGCCGTATAATATACCATGTAAAAATAAAATATTACCACGTGAAATTATTAACTCCCCTTAATTAATTTAGCATTTATAATTAGTTTATTTAGACATTTCACTAAATATATATTTTTAGACTATATGGTGCAGTGGATAAGGACAAAAGGGCAAATCCCTGTAACGTAGATGTCACCTTCCAAAGCAAGAGTTCGCCAGCGCTGCTTGGTCCGTTTTTCGGACTTGGTCGGTTTTTGGGGTAACAGGAAGTTCGAGTTCGCCAGCGCTGCTTCGGTTGGGCTCTCTGGAGGTTTGATTTGGATCTGGGATCCCAACATCCTAAAGGTCGAGTCAGTCATCCAAAAGAGGTTCTACCTTCTCATAAAAGGAACTATGGCTGGCAGTGGGGATCTGGTCAACCTGGTTAACGTCTATGCTCCTCAGAAAACAGTGGATAAGATACAGCTTTAGACAGAATTATCAGGTATAATCAACCCTTCAGAAGGTAAATGGGTTATTGTTGGGGACTTTAACGCAGTTAGATCCCCAGAGGAAAGGAAGAAGTCCAAATTCAAGCAGGTTTGTGCCGACAATTTTAACAAATTTATTTTCGACAGTGATTTGCTTGAATATCCTATGCAGGGACGAAAGTTCATTTGTATAAGGGATAACAGAAAGAAACTGAGTAAGTTGGACCGGTTTTTGGTTTACCCGAATTTTTTTTAACAAGTGGCATTCGGCGTGTGTGAGAGTTTTACCTAGTAGATTCTCGGATCATTGCCCGATTGTTTTAGAATTGGTTGACTTGAAATTTGGGCCTTGTCCTTTCCGTGTCTATAGTTCCTGGATTGGGAAACCGGGCTTCGAGGAAGCTGTCAAGGCTGCAGTGGAGGGTTTTGTTCCCTTCGACCCCCTTGATTCAAGTCTTACCTCCAAGTTCGCTCAGATTAGATCATTTTTAAAGACTTGGGGGGACGAATTCATTGCAAAGGAAGGTGAGAAGGAAAGAACGGCTCTGTCGGAATTAGAACAGTTGGAGAGGGATGTGGAATCGAGGGAGCTTACAGAAGAGGAGGAATGGATAATTGTGGAAAATAGAAGAGTCGTTAGAGAGGTTGAGAATAGAAAATCCATGGATCTCAAACAAAGAGCACGTCTGAAGTGGGCTATAGAGGGTGATGAAAATTATAGTTTTTTCCATGCTATGGTTAATAATAGGAAAGCCACCAATTCGATTCATGGTCTCAACATAAACGATGAATGGTGCACGAAACCCTCTAAAATCAAAAAACAGGTCCTTTCGTTTTTCCGTGAGAGGTTTAAAGAATCTTCTCCTAATAGACCCAACCTTATCTACAACAACTTAAACAATATATCGGAAGCCGAAAGGAACTTTTTGGTTGAAGCGTTCACTGAAGAAGAAATCAAGGAAGCCATTTTTGATTGTGGGGATGATCGGGCTCCGGGCCTAGACGGGATGAACCTTAGATTCATAAAAGTTTTTTGGGAACTTTTCAAAGATGATTTCACTCGTATTTTCACTTGGTTTCACCAATACAGTGAGATCAACCGTGGGAGTGGGGCTTCTTTCATCGCTATCGACCCAAAGATTAATTTGGTTGGTGTTATAAGCAAGGTCATCTCCAAAGTTGTCACCAATAGGATGAGGAAGGCTATGGACGGTATCATCTCGGACGCTCAATCGGCTTTCTTAAGAGGTAGATGTATTTTAGATGGTCCCCTCATTGTCAGCGAGCTTATTACTTGGAGTAAAAAAAGGAAGTCTAAGGCATTTATTCTTAAAATTGACTTTGAGAAAGCCTACGATAACGTGAATTGGAATTTTGTTGTTAGTATTCTTCAACAAATGGGTTTCCCGAACAAGTGGTGCAATTGGATAATGGGAATTCTTAAGTTGGCTAGTTCTTCTGTTTTGGTCAACGGGGCTCCCACTTTCACTTTTAAGTGTGAAAAAGGAATGAGACAAGGGGACCCGCTTTCTCCTTTCTTATTTCTGGTGGTGATGGAGGCTCTTTCTTATATGATCAACAGTGCGAGGGAGGGAGGGGTCATAAAAGGTATCACTACTCCTAACAATGGGCCGACCATTACCCATCTCTTGTACGCGGACTATGCTATCATGGTGGGGGAATGGTCTAAGTTAGAAGTCGTTAATATTATGAGAGTTCTCCGCTATTTTTATATTTGCTCAGGCCTAAAAATCAACATAGACAAATCTTATTTATATGATATTGGAGTGGATTCGGCCGAGAGTGAGGAAATGGCTAATGAGGTGGGGTGTAAGGCGGATAGTACGCCTTATAAGTATCTCGGGTTAAAAGTTGGAGCCAACATGAACCGAATTAGTAATTGGCAACCGGTGTACGATACTTTCCGAGCTCGTCTTGCCAATTGGAAATCTCATCTCTTATCGATCGGGGGTAGGGTTGTTATCATCAAATCGGTTTTGGAAAGTCTTCCAACTTATTATTTCTCTTTCTATAAAGCTCCTAAGAAAGTCATATTAGATTTGGAAGCCATGATCAAGAAGTTTCTTTGGGGTGGGGGGGGGGGGAACCATAGAAGAAAGGAAAATGCATTGGGTTGCGTGGGATAGAGTTTCGCGTCACAAGAAAGATGGAGGTCTAGGCTTAAATAAACTACAAGAGGTTAATATTTCTCTTCTATCGAAATGGGGACGGCGATACAAAACGGAGAAAGACAATCTTTGGAAAAAAGTCACTAACGGGGTTTGGAATAATATTGCTAAGATATTTGTTAACATTAAGGCTGTTGGGTATCCTTTAAGGAACTATATTAAAGGAGTGGTCAGTAATGGAGAACATATTGGTTTTTGGTTAGACACTTGGATCATCAACGAACCTCTCAAACTCAGGTTCCTGGAGCTTTTCAGGTTGGATTCGGAAAAAAGGTGCATGGTTGCATACAAAATTCAAAGACAAGATTCCGAGTCGGTTTTGATATGGAGCTGGAATGTTGTATTTTCTTTAATTTTGTATGTATAGTTCATATTACGGTTATATGTATTCGTATCAAAATTATATATATTACGTGTGATACAAGAAACAATATAGAATATAAAAAAATAATTCAAAATTAATTACAATTTCGTTCTTCGAACACAACCAAGCTCAATAATAATATATTTTCTTAAAAAAAATCATTGGGAGGGTTTTTGGCTAGCTGGTGCCCACAAGAACAAGTTTTAAATCACCAATCACTCGGAGGGTTTTTAACACATAGTGGATGGAATTCGACGATTGAAAGTATTTGTAGCGGAGTCCCAATGATTTGTTGGCCATTTTTGGCTGACCAACAACCGAATTGCTGGTGGAGTTGCAACAAGTGGATGATTGCCAAGGAGATCGATAACGATGTAAAGAGTGATGAAGTTTCGACGCTAGTGATCGAGTTGATGAGTGGAGAAAAGGGAAATGAGATGAGAAGAATGCCATTGATTTCAAGAACAAGGCTAAGAAGGCATGCACCTTTCCATCTGGTTCATCAGTGGTTAATCTGGATAAACTGATCCATCTGCTACAAACTTCTCCAAAATAATTCATAGTATGTTTTTGATTCATGTTTTTTTATCTTATGTGTGCCCCACAATTTCTCAAAATGAATTCTATTTTGTGTGCTTAATACACATTGCTTTTTTTTTACAAGAGACCTCCATAATTTTGTTTCATCATTAGGACATATTCAATCATTGTGATGGAACGATCCAAACAAAGGAGAAGTACCATGAAATTATTGAAAAATCATGATCGAAACCTCATATATAATATCAATATAGCAACATACAGATTGTTACTAAATGTAAGCAATCAACAAACACAGATTGTATAAGAAAGAGAAAATAAAAATCATAAAACAAGAGAATAATTTGTAACAATAGATATTTGTTGGGAACGAAGATGATACAAGGGGAGTGGGCTATCGCAAATGTCGGTAATTAGAAATAACCAAAATTCTGGTCGCAAATCTGTTCAAATAGCTATTTGGACTGAAGTTAATCTCGCAAATGCCCAATATTCTGATAGCTAGTGACAAACCTCCGTATATAAGTGGCTAATGGCGACACCATCAACTCTAGCAGCTAGGCATAGAAGACCCTGAATGAAAAAGAAACAAATAAATTTTATAAAATATTTACACATAAGAAATTATCAGCTTTTATAATCTTACCAAATCTTAAAAGGATATTTTCATTTTCACATTGATACAAATAGTTTTTTATATATCTGAACTTTCTTGAGTTTAAGGTTTTAAAAAATACCAGATATAGATCAGAGCTATTTAGTAAATTGGTAATAAAGCATAACAATATGAGATTTGCTAAAGGTGTTACAAACACCTTGCGTGATTCATCGTACCTGATGAGGTTTGCCCGCCCACCATCATAAGTAGAGCAAAATCTTAGTGACTTTGATACCATTTGCGACACCTGACCTCTCATGGCGACTAATATTATTCGATGTGCCCACTAAGATCTTACGGATTTATTTTTGGTTGTCGGGCAAAAACATTCCAGGAGATCTAGGTCACCAATCCCTTGATCACTCCCACATGAGAATGCTTAACTGTGAAGTTATCCACTTATCTACACGCATTGCACCCAAAACATGTTGCTGATATTTGAGATGAGAAATTCATTATGGCTTAGAATCTCTTTTGTGGACATAACAAAATAGGACGATGTGAGATTTGCCAAATTTGTCGTAGTATCCCTACCATGCCCGGCATATGTGTAAAGATATCCCATGTTTTGTTTGAATCACCAACATGGTGATAAGTTTATACTTGGATTTTCATACACGGAGCTGGAGAGCAATAACAACATCGGGCATATTTTTTAATACTTTGGAGCTAGAATGTGATGATCAGGACACAGTCCTTGTAATATTGCCTTTTGATGCAGTACATGCCCGTTGCATCTCCTTGAGAACAATATTGGCGATAGATCTCTACATTCCGTAAAATCAAATTTATGGATTGAAGATCCTAAATGCTTAAGATGGTTAGATGCCAACGTGCCATTATTGGTTGTTTATATGAATTTTGGTAGCATCACTGTGATGACACCTTTATAACTAGTCGAGTTTTGTTGGGGTCTTGCTAAGAACAATTATTCATTATTATGGATTGTACGACTCAAACTTGTGATAGGTGTCAATGACAATGGTAATAAACAAAAAATGCAACTTTATTTCACAGAGATAAAGAAGAAGTCGGATGAATATCCGATTACATAGATTATTAAGACTTGAGGTTAATATAGAAGATAAAATTAATGCTTCTGGGTAGAACAAAAAACCACTATATAAACACCATGGGGCGAATGATAAGCAAGGAAAGAATTAATCAAACTGAAAGGATCCGTAGGATTGATTTCCATTAACTATCACAACAAACATATATACAAAAAGGATTGCACCTACTCAGGAGAGAGTATCTCCTTGACTAAAATAGTTTATCACAATTATTAGGTAGTCAACATACGTTTAATTTTGAACTAATGATTGGCGCCTAATACTCCCTTCAAGCGAGCAGGTGGGGTCCAACAAGCTTGGATCAGAAAGGTTATGTGGCGATGTTTACGCACTAGTACAAAAGTGATCAAATGATGCGGTTAAAATGGCTATGAGATGCGGTTTTAGACCCGCATCTTATAGCGTAGCATCTTATGACTACAAGCCAAAAGATGAGGTTCTAAAAGATGCGGTTAAAATGACTATGAGATGCGGTTTCCAGACCCGCATCTTTTGATGATTTAAGTAAAAACTATTTTTCCCAATATGTTCAAAAGGTGCAGTTCTAGAACCGCATCTCTTAGTGTTTAAGGTAAAAAATACTTTTTCTCAATTTCCAATAAATTTTATTAAAAATTCCCATAGTGTTTAAGCTAAAAAAAAATACTTTTTTTTCAATTTCCAATAAATTTTATTAAAAATTCCCAATAAATTTCCATTATAAACAAATTATTTAAAAATGAAAATAAATATACAAAAAAAACACAACTAAATTAAAACCAATGTAAATTAACCCAAGAATACAAATTACAAAAGTTTCAAAGTAGCACAAATACATATATCTCTAAAGATGAAAGATATAATAACTTCCTAAACCGATGTCTTCATACATTCAACCCAAACCGACGTCTTCAATTCATACTTCCAACCGGAACCGTAGAAATTGCCTAACAAAACGTAACATTACACTAATAAAATGGAAGCTTAAAATGTACACGCAGGTGTAGATATGTATAAAACACAATCTTTAAATTCAAGTGTTAAAATACTATCATCCATATACGACCTAAGAAAAGTATAACTTAATTAATAATTAATAAAGTACAAGTCAAGTCTGAGCCAAACACAAGCTTTAATAATTACACACGAGCTCGGCTTGAGCTTTATAAACAAAGCTCAAACCAAGCTGAGCTCCAGGTTTTACAATTTAAACAAGCCTGAGTTCGAGCCTAGGCAAGCTCGGCCCGTTTACACCGCTCAATAACAAGTTAAAATGAATTCAGATTGAAAGACTATTAAGATTTGATTAAATCGTCAATTTAACTTTGGAAAGTAGAACAAGTTGTAAATGAGTTATTAATGCACGTAACAAGAGAAATACCTTGCATACAAGTAATTATGTGATCAATTGAAAGGAGTCCAAACCGGGTCATCAACAAAGAGCGCATCACCTGCAACGGAATGAACAAAAATTAAGCATAAAACTGCACAATAGTGAATTCAATTTATACTAACATTGTGATAATCAAGTCCAAAATATGGTTGAATGGTAACAAAACTTAGAAGGAACAAATAGTTTAATTGAATGTGTACCTCCATTACATTGACACTATGTAGCAATCAAACTACAAAAAGTAAACATATATACACACATGCATTTATTCATACATCATGTTATGATGCCTTTGAAGTTCAAACTGCAAAAAGTTTGAACATATTATAAATAATGAGTATTGTAAGATTAAATATATTACGTATTAATATTTAATCTGTAGCCATTATAATCATTTACATTATATAGATCAAAATATATAACAATCCTATTAAATAATTAGTTGGTAATTGTTGATGGACCATATTACCCTTATTAACTAATTAGGGTTTCCTCCTGGGTGCTTATATAAGGAGAATTATGTGGAGGTTAAGGGGTTAGACAGTTACACAATTAGACACACCCCATAAGCCTAACATCATATTTGACCTCCTCTCCTAAAACCGAATCCCCTATTCGGTTCTCATCTTCACCATCATCAGTCAGCACCCTAAGGAGGAACCAGACCAAGATGACAATCATGTCAAACCTTAATTGCTGCGTCTCCATCTGGATTCTCTGCTAACATGTGCTGATGCAACCAAAGGTATGTTTTCATGTTTTCCATTATGTTCAAACAGAACTGAACCAACATGTGGTATCAGAGCATATGTTGATTAGTCAGTTCTGTTTTCGTATCCATTATTCTGGAATTGAAATCATGAAAACAGAATTTTTTGAATAAATTCGTAAACATAACTGATGGTTTTGGGTCTTGGACCGAAATCACTATTTTCGGACCAAAGATCTATCATATGTTCGTTTCGAAATCAATATGGGTAAAACAAATATTCCGAAATCTGTATAAGACTATTAAATTTTCAGATTTCGGGTTTCCAGAATCATGTTTTATGGTTTTAGGGTTCATAATATGTTCTTAGAAAATTCGAAGTTTCCTTTATGTTTTGGAATACGATTCGGATTATTAAGTGTTTTTTCCTGTTTTGATCTGATTTTGTCCTCTAAAGATTTTCGAAATTTGTTATTAGATAAACAGATTATGTTTTTTCGAAATATTTGGTAAAATCAGATCAGCACTAAAATAGGAAACATTATCACAAAAAAAATCCCTAACAATTTCGAATTTTCAGTTATGCTTCACATTCACAGCTGTTAACAGGAAGTTTCGAGATAAATTTTAACCACTCGAGACCAAGGTCTCGACTCGAGACCACAAGAACTCGACTAGAAATCATAAGTGTTCTCAAATGTGTATAACTCGAGACAACGATTTCGACTCGAGATAATAAGGTCTCGACTCGAGACCACTGAGGTTTTAGCTAAGGGCTTCAGACTTTACAACTCGAAACAAAGGTCTCGACTCGAGACCATAAGGTCATAATTCGAGACCATAAGGTTGCGACTCGAGACCATAAAGCTACAACTAGAGACTACAAGGTCACAACTCGACACCATGGTTGCGACTCGAGACCTCATAAGGACTCGAGATCTCATAAAACAGTAGTCGAGACCATGATTATGACTCGAGAATAAAGTTGCGACTCGAGACCATAAGTGTTTTAGTCTTTCATGACTCGAGACAATAAGGTTGCGACTCGAGACCTCATAACTGACTCGAGATCTCATAACTCAGTCGAAACCTGACTCGAAACCTCATTAGTTCGATCCGCGCTAACGGGTGGTTTGCTATTAAATAATTGGTTTTTGTAATTACTTAGTTAATTAATAAGGATCAAATAATGTTTTACAAAACCAAAATGGCTTTACTTGAATGAGCTTTTGATATATCATTTCTGGCCAAAGCTGACTTGATACATCTACTTATCATTCAAGTATTAAGAAAGCTATGTTGTGTATGCATCATAAGCATGAATGTCTTAATTTCTGGCCAAAGCTGATTTAATTCATTCATAGATGGCATACTCAACAAGTGCATAACTAAAGTGATTGTTTCAATTCTGGCCAAAGCTGATTTGTTACAACCACTTTGCACATATGCTTAAATGATTACACTTCTGGCCAAAGCTGTTTTGTCTTCGTTTAAGTAGAATTCTTTTTAGCTAAGTCTATTATTTTGATGTTAGTAATAGACATATCACAATCTCTTCACATAATGATCCTTAGATTAATGATCCTTAATTAAGTTTTTATGATCATTTCGCCTGCCTTATTCTTAGTACCCATAATGTTACTCACTATAATTTTCTTCTATATATATCTCATCCACTCTAATTTTTTAAACCTAAAATGTTTGCTTTATTTAAAGTTTCTATTAGAGTTAGCTCTTAAATTAAATCCTTGATTATTCCCTAAGACACGATAATCCTATTGCTCTCTTCTGATAAAGATTATAACAGAAGAAAGTTAGAGCATGATGAATAGGACAAATCGACCATGATGTCTATTATGATAACCAAGAACTCTCTAACGTAAATGCTATCACTAAAGTTATTCCAGATTAAGTCTTTCCTGAGACTAATCTTTATTTATGGAATAATCACTAGAACTCCTAAGATGCATGCCTTAATTTGAAACTCTAAACTATAAAGTTAAGTGGTATATGTGAATACATTATAATGTACAAAACCATGACCCATAAAGTTAAGGGCTTACGCATGGAAATAAGTACATTTTTTCCAGTACATTACATACGTAGATTTTCACTTGTACAATTTGATGCATTATAAATCAACTACAACACTCAAAAAATACCAAAGTATAACGAGTGTGTTGATAAGCAACATGTGTACAACGAAATAAATGTTTAAAGCTGGAAAATAAATTGTTATTCACCTTACAACCACTTAAAACGTTTAAAAGAGGATTGTTCTAAGGTCCATAGACAAATTACAAGTGCTAATTCCAACATTAAGGTTCTTCAAGGGAAAATCTCACTGCATAATTATGTCATTAGACTAGACATAAGCAACGAGACTATCCATTATTCTAAAGAACAGTTGGGTAAATTAATTAGATAGTCACTTATTAATGATATTTAAGTCTGGTAATTTCAATATTCCAATTAACACATGATTAGTTGACTCTAGTTCCATACGTTTCCTTCCCAGAACTTGACAAATAACTAATATGAGAGTTAGTGACAAAATAAATTGTTAAGGCTATAAGAACCATAATAAGCAATCTTCTAACAAAGCTTTTCGATACATTACATGTTCTGATTATTAATCAGAGTACAGTATCATTACTTAGGCTATGTCATGAAGGTTGTGAGGTTTGCATAGTCAACATAAAGTCACACTTATCTTAAACTCTCATTTTATTTGTTCTAAATATCTGGATTGAAACATTACTAAGATGGAACTAGATGATACCTTACATTTTCACAACTTTTGTCATCATGAAAATGAGAATTTGACAAAAGGAGAATGAGACTTATAAATTTCATCCATTATAACCGAAATTCATGAGACATTATGACATGGTTAATGAGGATGATTATTCATCTAATCTCATTCTAAGTGATTTCAAATCATGACGTTAAAGCCCTAAAATATTACTAGGCTTAAGGAATAAGTATGGGTCCATCATAAGTCATTCATTGACATTCGTGGAACTTATTCCAAATGGAGTATTCAGACATAATTTATTTATTTATTTTTTAACAGACTATCAACTTGTATCTAAATTTTGTCGTATACGGCACACGTTCTTACAAGAAATCTATTCATATATATACTTAATAAGATTTCTATTAAATATGTCCCTTAAGTTTCTTATGATATTTGGACATTAAAGAAATCAAATAAAGTCTAACGTATATATGATAGGTTCCCATGTCATGTAGCTCATTGAAACTTCTCTTGTAGCATTCTAGAGATATTAAAGATCAGTGGGAGCATTAAGTGTCTTAATAATAACTTGCAAAGAGTGAAAATTTTACATTACCTAAATTTGCACCTCTTGTACAAGACACCGCTCCATCACGACACTGTTCTATCAAAACTTATCTCCTTAAATCTAATGCTACTCTTACAAAAGTTTCATTGTTGCCTAATTGTGGGCGCACTTGGATTTCTTACCTAAACTAACATAATCCTCAACAAGAGAAACTACAACGACTAACGTCATTAATTTGTTTTCTCTATTAGAATTTTGTTGGTCATTAATTATTGACCCTAAGCATGCTGAGTTCCTAAAGATTTCTAAGGTCAGTGGGAGCAGTCAAAGTCCTTATTATGACTTGCAAGGAATACAAGAGACGGGGGGAAGAGTGTCATTAAATTTCACTCCGATTACACCTCTTGTACACCATACTGCACCAACTCTTACAAACTTAGAATGAAAATGATAGCAACCTAATCAAGAGCTAATCCATAAAACTGAAACTTCTAATGAACCCAATAATCAACTCAGGAGGTCATCTAGGTTTAAAAGCCTACTAACTTTGATGATTACATAACCTCCCTAATTAAAGTTGAAATGGATTTTGGAAATGTTTACTGATCCTATCTCTTCAAATTAAGCCATTAGTGTCAATCAATATTCTTAATGGAATAAAACAGTTTTCTAGTAAAACTGATTTTATGTGTTCGTATAACGTTTGGGATTTGATTGAATTACCTAAGAGTGTTCATAAGAAAACCAAATCCTAATATAAACGTTAAGACACAAAGGAGCATGATTGATTGTCAAAGGTTACACTCAGAAAGAGATGAATTATCAAAGAGTCTTTCTTACCTATCTTACACAAGATTTCTTTGAGGATCATCACTGTTCTAGTAGCTTATAATAGTTTAAAGCTACATTAGATGAACATTAAAAACAATTTCCCTAACAAATGGCTGACACATTTACATGTTCATTAGATAACAACCTAAAGTTTCAAACTGAAGGTTAAAGAACACTTTATTTGTAAGCCAATAATATCCATGTATGGGTTAATGCAAACATCATAATGTGATGAAATCTTAACGTAATTATTTTCATCAAGAACCAAGTGGATTAATGTACCTACCTCAAAATGAGTGGGAGCAACTAAGATAAACTTGTCTATATAGATGATATTCTTTTGACAAGTATATGTTACATAAGTCAAAGCATTGTTAACACAAACTTTGATATAATAGATCTCAGAGATATCTCTTACGTGATTGATATCATAACATACTGAGATAGACTCAATGGGATATTAGTTCCGTTCCATAAGTTTAACATTAAATGGATCCTTACATATGTAACTAAACATTGCTCTCCTTTAGAGGATAATAGGATAAATGAGATTATTTATTTACGCTTCATTAATTGGAAGCCTTATGTAAGTTCAAGTCTATACTCGTTTAGATATTACTCACATTGCAACACACTAGATATGTCTAGATTAATGTGAAGCATCTAATGGAGTATTACAATATCTTTAAAAGAAACGAGAGACTATAATTTAAAGAAGAAGTGAGAATTAAAACCGGTTTATTACTTTAACTTTGTAATGTTCAAAGATGATAAAATGTAATGTCGGGTATATCTTTATGTCAGCAGACAAAACATATCTCATGGAGGAGTCATAATGCACTGATATTAACAACCTAAGTTATAACGACATAATATAGTCACTAAATGTTGTTGGAAATTTATCAGTGGACTCATAAGCTTATTAACTCCATATAATTAATGTTTTGAAGACTTAGTGTGATAAAGTCAGCTACCATGACTCCTTAAACAGTAACAGTTTAAGAGGTGCTGCATTAAGTTTCGATACACAATTAATTATTCGTTTATGAACGAATTGAGGAAACTAAGTTTTGTATCGAATACATTCATGATATGCTTAAGGATCCTATAACTGAATGGCTATTACCCATAAGTCTTATTAAGAGAGCTCATAGACGGGTATTAGTTTATGGCCATGCGCAACTGCATATCGTACTATGAATGACTAAGTATTAGTTAATTTTTCCTCATCAGTTTGATTTTGTACGTCTCTAAGAATATGTCAAGTCGACATAATGGCATATAAGACAAATAAAGTTACAAATCAAACAAAGGGCTTACGCGTATTTTGATCATGACGATTAGGTTTTAAATTAAGGCTATAGTATGATTAATGGGGGTCCTGAGTCGCATAATGATTCAACGGCTGTATTTCTCTGCTATAGTACTTGTTTAAGGCTAAAATGAGTGTTAACTCCTGATCAGGCTTATCTAATACTCATAGTAAATGATTACTCGGCTAAGTGGGAGAATGTAAGATTAAATATATTACGTATTAATATTTAATTTGTAGCCATTATAATCATTTACATTATATAGATCAAAATATATAACAATCCTATTAAATAATTAGTTGGTAATTGTTGATGGACCATATTACCCTTATTAACTAATTAGGGTTTCCTCCTGGGTGCTTATATAAGGAGAATTATGTGGAGGTTAAGGGGTTAGACAGTTACACAATTAGACACACCCCATAAGCCTAACATCATATTTGACCTCCTCTCCTAAAACCGAATCCCCTATTCGGTTCTCATCTTCACCATCATCAGTCAGCACCCTAAGGAGGAACCAGACCAAGATGACAATCATGTCAAACCTTAATTGCTGCGTCTCCATCTGGATTCTCTGCTAACATGTGCTGATGCAACCAAAGGTATGTTTTCATGTTTTCCATTATGTTCAAACAGAACTGAACCAACAAGTATATTTCATAATAATTAGTATAATGTCTGGATATATTTATTTTAAGTTTCTATCATGGTTAAAAAGTACAGCCATGAGATGTAATCTTTGCATACATACATATAAATCTAACGGACCGGTTGAGTATATGCAAGAAAAAAATATGCCAGCAAGTTCAACACATCTATGAATTAACAATCCAAAGCACTCCACCTGCCACAAACAATAAATAAATAAATATACAGAAAAGGCTAAAGCTAGTGATTTCGGTTACACACATATCACACAAAATTGAATTTATTGATGATTTTTATCAATTTAATGTTGAATCGAATAAACTCATGAGTTCGTAGTTGCCGTTTATTTCCGGATTATAATAGAATGAAGAATCGTAAATTGTGAAACCAATTAAATGAAGAGCAGGAAGCATTGGTAACTCGCAACCTATATAAACAAACAACCAGATTATGTAACTCGCAATTCAATCCTATATATTCGTTGTAAACAAAAACCTAGATCTGACAATGAAAATACCTAAATCTTAATAACTAATTTGGTGAATCAATCAATCGATTTAGGTTAGGAGAGGAAGTGAAATCGGAGGGCTCTACCCTTAATTAAACAAAAATAGGAGAAGGTGGTTAGTGATCGATTAAGGTTTGGGGGATGACTGGGAACATGAGTGATTTGAAAGAGGGAGCGGGAAGAAGAACCAACTTAATGGTTTTCAAAAAATTAGAAATTAGAACAAAAAATAGGGGAGGGAAATTTGGGCGGGAAGTGTTTGGGGATTTTTTTTTGGTGAGGCTTAAGTCATATTAAAAGATAAAAATATATAATATATACAAATTTGTTCAAAATGCAATTTTTTATAAAAACTATATATTCGGTTTTATTGTATATATTGTTTTGTTGCAAAAATATTATTATTTAATTTTAAAATGATTTTTTTTAACGGCTAAAGACGAAAACGATAAAACCTCGGTCATCCGAGCAAACGCATTGGTGAAAGTTTACCCACACCCTACGAACACATACAACATTGGTGACCAAGCTCACCCACCATTCCAGAGAAAACCCACCGCCTGAAGATCCACTGTGACAAAACTCTTGACCCATCTTAATAAAATTGCAACAAGTGATACACCAACCCATGACCTCCACATTGGAAGGCCATGTGGTGTCTCCTCACAAACCAATTGATATAGGACTCATTTTCAAAAGGAATACATTACAAATTTTATATATCAATTCTTTGGTTATTGTTAATTTGATAACTATGGGCTAATTTTTTTCATATAAATAAATTAAATTTAGGTCTGAATACCTAAAATAGATGTATAACTATATGAAATAAATATATAATGTAACACCTCGAAAATTTACGTCCAATAATGTATTGACACGTGTCATAAGCTTTGAATATGTGAAAACAAACTTTAGAGGGACTAAAGTTGACAAACGGTGAAACTATGTAAATTCAAGGGTTCAAAGTGTCAACAATGAATAAATAAGTCCTACAATAACCCTACATGGTGTTTATAACTTTAAACGGATAGATCATGGATCATACGAAGCGAAAAGTGAAAGAAAGTGAGGAATTACAAACTACAGGGACTAAAAGTGTCAACATGTTGAATTTATACCTCTGAGTGATCTTTTGGCAAACCCGAAGCTTTGTAATGATAAAATATACTCATGAGATTATGTGATAAAAATTTCATGAAGTTTCGTGAACGTATGAGAAAGTTATGATTAAAACCGTACACGAAAGGTTAAATACGTAATCGTGAATTTCGTGACTTTTCGGGTAAGCGCAAAGTGAACCAAGGACATACCCAAGTTTATAAAAGTCCCTAGGTTCCTAAAAACCAGATTTGAGGGTCTAGAGTGCCAATTAATCGAACAAAACAACGTTTCAAAGATAAGGGACTGATTTGCAAAATTGTTGAAACTTAAAAAGCTGGTAAACATCTGGTCGCGCTGCGCGACGATGTCCTCGCGTACGCGAGCAACTGCCAGCGACCAGAATACGCACAGGTGTCAGTTTCTTGTCTGTTCTGAGTTGTTAACAGCTGTTTTCGACTTAAGAGACTGACCAATCGACTTTCATGCATTTTGGGACCTTGTTGCACCTCTTATAACATCAGAGAACCCCTGCAACAACATTAAATCTGATCAAACTTCCTTTAAAGTTCATCATAGTTGCAAACACAAAGAGCACTTGAACTTCAAAAATTCACAAAACGATTCTGGAGCATTTCTGGTCGACAAGGCAACCTCCAAGTGCTTTCTAGGCTTCATTAGGACCTTTGTAAGCATTCATATCATCCTCTAATCCGTTCTAGCATAGATTATTAGTTAAAAGTCAAACCGTTGTTCATATAGTTTGACTTTTCGATTAAACGAATTTGGCTCTGTCATTTCTCAAATTGAAACCACTTATAAGTTGGTATTTATGTGGGAAACAAACCCTCAAAAGAGTATTCTCTGATTCCCACTCTAAGCATGCTATTTGTCGAGTCAAAGTTGTTCTTAAAAAGTCAACAGAAATTGTTTTTGTGAAATATAGCATAAATGGTAATGTAGATGACATGCAATCAGTTTGATCATCAAAAATAGCTTTATAATGAATGTAAGAATATGTTTTACCATGATCAACTCGACAATCTTTGGTATAAACCCGGATTGGAACCGAAAGTCTTATAAAACGACTTTTTCGTTGACTCTCGATTCGGATCCGTGCATGCATGTTTGAGATCTGTATTAGAGTTTATTTTTGACCATTTTTATTTATGTATGACTCTCTGGAATTTTTATAACTTGAGTCTATGCTTAACCGATTCGTATGCATGTTTCCGAGTTATGCTTAAAGTTGACTATTTTGCCCTTTTTGATATAAAACGTGATTTTTGGAAAAGTGAAAGAATAGAAATCTTTATTACTAATTTATAAACTTGCACCGAAAATTTGAGATCAGTTGGTGGTCCAGATTTTGAGTTATGGCCGATATCGTAAAACTATATCTTTATGTTAAATAAACGGCGCATTTAGCGTATAACCTATTTAAGGCCACTTTTCGATATAAAACTTTTTACCCACTGATGTTATATAATATTATGGGATTTTTGAAGATTTTTATTTAATTTTTGGCTGATCGGATCATACGTCGCTAAGTCGATTCGGTTAATGCCGGTTTTGACCGTTTAAGCCATAAAATGAGTTTTATAAGTCCTTTTGACCCCAAACCTTTTTTCTACTGATTTTATTTGTTAAATAAATTATTTTGAGCACTCTGGAAATATAAAAATCTCAGCTTTCTTTTGAAAACCCGGAAACGGCTCTAAATCGCATTTTTAGCGTTTTTAGCGCATAGTAAGCATTATACTCGTATTAAACATATAAGACTCATACCTACTGATGTATTTAGTGTATTTTCATCTAATAACAGTAAGTATAAGTTGTTGAACTCAGATTTCCAGTTTTGATGTTTTTAGCCCTTGTGAAATTACCAAAATACCCTAAGGTGCATAGTTTGGTTTTAAATGATATTTTCCACATATGGGTCATACCCTACTATTATAATATGTTAAAATAAGTATATTTACTGTATAGACCAGACCCGAAACTCAGATTTTTATTCAAACTCTTTTATGATCGTTAAAATGACCAAAATACCCCTACGGGGCTTATTTTGAGATTTAACTCGTTTTGGGCATAATAGAAGATATCATACTGATATCACAACATATTAAAGGCATATTAACTTAGGAAACCTGTATATGACTCTTTTGGTTACTCGTTACGCACTTGTCGCGTTCGGATCGGCTTAGGTGACTAGTTCATTTATATTAGCCGAAGCGAGTCAAACTTTATCATTTTTGTCTCCAAATCCAGAATGTGTCTAGTATACCCATATTATACAAGTCTTCAAAATTGTCGGGTCTAAATCACATTCTATCCGGTCTTCGCTTAATCGTGCGTTTGAACCGTATATTTCCTTAAGTCTAACCGGTCTAAGCTTTGGCTTAATTAAAGGCCCGTTAGCATTCTAATTAATTATTTATGTCATCATTCCAGACTAGAGCCTTCCGGTAAATGGTACCTACGCTTACTTAAGCGAATACGGCTGAGTTATTAAATTCTTATTAATTAAGACAGGAGCTAGCTCAGGTAAATACTTTTAACTTATTTTCCCTTATACGGGCTTGGGGTACGGTATTATAAAGATACCGCTTGGTCGGGTGTAGAAACCTTTTGATCGGAGATGATTGAATTGCATAATCCCGTTTTAATTCGTATTGCTTGATAACAAATAACATTGGGGGTTAATGACCGTGTCCTGGATATCCTTGGCTCATTTTAAAAAGTGAATGGCCACGACGTAAGCACAAGGTGTAGACAAAACACCTCCTGTTGCATATGTAAAACGTATACTCACTCGTGAGGATAACTTCTTGTGAGATTATATTTGTGGTGTGTCGATTAATCTTGTCCGGCTTGTATTGTATTGTATTATATAATCACCGGCCCTAAATGTTGGACAAACATGTAAATCGGATACAAGATTTTTATTAATAAAATTGTCCCAAGTTATAAAAGATTAATTTTGCCTCTGTGCATCTTAATCACTGTGTCAAGATATTTTGTGCCGTTTGCACTCAAATCAATTTTCAAACTCTTTTCAAAATGAGTCAGTTAAATTGTATTTACCAGTGAAAACTGACGTATTTTTCCAAAAGGTTAAGTGACAGGTACTGAACGTAATTGGCTGGAAGCTCAGGGCGATTATAAGGAATCTTACAGGTCCTAGGCGTCTAAAGTCTGCTGAACAATGATTATGATTATTCGATCCGCCTGTGGATCTTTTACTTTCCGTTGTAATACTCTGATATTACTTTATATTCGGATTGTAAGATATTTATCTTTTGCTTCCGCTGTGCATTTATATATTGTGTTGTTTGACTATGATGATATCAATTACGTCACGATACTCCCCCACCAGGCCCACCGGTGACACGTGGAATTCGGGGTGTGACAGGTTGGTATCAGAGCCAACATTGAGTGAATTAAACACTATCCTTTTTGTGTTTAATCTCAATGACACAATTAGCACATTCTTTGACCTTCTGAGTCTAGACTTAACATAGGAATAATCTCAATCCTAATCTGGAAATTTTTGCTTCCAATTCTAATTGAATACGTCGCCAAGCGAAGAAGCTGTAATAGGAGTTCTCCACACTCGGAGCCTTGAAATGCTGAGCTTCGTACCGCGGCCAGGATGAAACGAGCCTACAAGGAGAAAGCATTCAGAAATAAGAATGAAGAAGAAACTCCTCTTACTGAAGATCGTTTCCTTAATAGTCCTTCTAAGGACGTATTTATTATATATATATATTCTTTCAGTCCCCTCGAGGACACATTATTCCTTTCGAAGACCCGCTTAGGGCAACTCTGTACTTTTATCTCCATATAATGGATTGATTAAATTAAGTTTTCATTCTAAACCTGAAATGTGAAATAAATGAAAATAACATCCCTTAGAAGGGGAGCGCCTACGGGCTATAATTAACGTCTTCTGAGACTAAAGACAGTAGTAGCCTACAACTCCCTGTCAAGAAAAGGTAATGAACGTTGATTCACACCTAATTGCCGCGATCCCAAACGATCATGGCATATAAACTTGTCTACGTGACTAGGCCATTTGTGCCATTATTAAAAACTTTAATGCCTCGACTCTCTGAAATCATGGCTTATAAACTTGTCTACGTGACTAGGCCATTTGTGCCATTATTGAAACTTTAATGCCTTGATTCTCTGAAGTCATGGCTTATAAACTTATCTATGTGACTAGGCCATTTGTGCCATTATTAAAAACTTGAATGCCTCGATCCCAAACGATCATGGCTTATAAATTTAAAACTGTCCTTGTGACTAGGCCTTCTGCGCCACTCTAATATCCTTAATGTTTTATAACTAGGATAAATTATAATGGAAGATACTAATTTAAAATAACTAACAAATTAACCGATATGGTTTATATTACCATGGTTGATGAATCGTCAAAAATGGGGATATCATAATAACCTCTGAATAAATCATTACCATTGTTTATGTAGCAATCAAGCTACATGGCTGGATCAGAGGAGGCCAACAGCCACCCGAAGAAGAACAATGATATTACCAGAATTAGCATGACTGAAGCGGAACTGCATGCACTAATAAATAGTGCTATTACTCAAGCTCTTGACAGTCAGCATAATGAATCAAATGATACCCACTCTACGACTCTATCTGTGGCTCGTATTAAGCCCCCTCCTAAATCAAATAAGTTAGAGGAAGACGATGTTCATAACTCATCACATCAAAGGAGTGTTCCGCCTATTCAGGTCATGCTTCACCAAGAGGCACCAGTTAAGACCTGCACATATAAATATTTTGTCTCCTGCAAGCCCAGAGACTTTACAGGAGAAGAAGGGGCCATCGATTGCATGACATGGCTCGATGAGATGGACGCTGTCGTGGACATCAGCGGTTGTGCAGAGCAAAATGTTGTGAAATTTGTTTCACAGTCATTCAAAGGAGAAGCGTTGGCATGGTGGAGATCATTGCTCCAAGCCACGGGAAAGGTTCTACTCTACAACTTATCTTGGGATCAATTTGTTGCATTAGTCAAGGAAAATTTTTGCCCTCAGCATGAGGTAGAAGAGATAGAATCAAACTTCTTGACTCTAGTCATGAAGGATTTAGATTGCCAGGCATACGTGACAAGTTTTAACACTATGTCCCGCCTAGTTCCTTACTTAGTCACCCCTGAACCTAAACGCATAGCACGTTTTATTGGAGGCCTAGCACCAGAGATAAAGGGAAATGTTAAAGCATCTAGACCAACCACATATAGGTCCGCAGTGGACTTGTCCTTATCTCTCACCTTAGATGCAATCAGAAATAAGTCTGTTAAGGCTTTTGGTGAGGGAAAAAGGGAAAGAGAGGAAGAGAACTCTCATCGATCTGATAAGAAGAAAAAGGGAAGCTTAAGGAACAAGAAAGAATCCGAGTCTAGGAAAAACTCGAGTCAGTCTAATAACAGACCTAAGTGCAGTAACTGCAAAAAGCAACATACTGGAAAGTGTACAATTGACCCAGGTGCCAAACTGTGTGGAATTTGCAAAACCAAGGGTCACAAAACCTTAGATTGCAAGGGGTTAAAGAACGCCACATGTTACAATTGTAACGAGGAAGGTCACATCAAAACCAACTGCCCAAAGCTTATAAAGAAGCCGGGAAAGGCCCGGGAAATAAACGCATGAGTCTTCCGGGTAAACGCCAGGAGATGGTGCAGAAGGATAACTATATAGCAGGTACTTTTCCTTATCAAGCAGTTTATGCAGAAATTCATTTGATGCTGACACATGTGATTCAATAATGAACGATCACTGTTGAGAACCGTTGTCTCCGTCATAGTAGGACTTCGGTCATTTAATACGAGATATAAATTGACCGATGATACTTTAGAATAATGCTCCAACTAACCTTAGATGGATATTTTATATCTAATAGGAATCACTCTTTTCTGATATTCCTATGGCAAGCTTTCAAGCTACCTAAATTCTTTAATGTAATAAAGACAGATGTGACGTTTTGATCCTCTGTCAGAAAAGTGATGGACTAGGTCCAAAATCTTTAATGCCATTAATGGTCTTTTGCGACCTAGGCTAAGAAATATTAAAATATTTTAAATAATGTTCATTAAGAATGTTAATGCTTTAATAGCCTGTATAGGTTATTGACACCATGGCTAGTATATATTAAGGCCATCAGAATAAAAATATAGTAGTTGTTGGATTTCAACTAAGAAATTGTTTTTATTGGTGTTAGGAACCAATAGAAAGTAATGGCAAACTCGGATAAGACAACAGTCGATCGCGCCATTGATGGCACGACACATGCTAATGATGCTGAAATTGTGAACCCTTAGAATTTCCAAAGATATTCTTCAAACTATGATAGACGCCGCTGTTGGAAAAGCTGTGAAGAAGGCTGTGAAAAAGTTCAAGGAGCCCCATGCTGCTCGGTCCAAATTTTATCTAGGACCACACTTCCTTACTCTTAAGGAGGATCCCGTTCATGCCTCTGATGCAAAGGATGAACTAAAAAGGAAAAGGGAGGTAGATAACTCCCAGAGTTCTAAGAAAAAGAACAAACAAAAGTCCGACCAGAAACCTGTATGTGGGACCTGCAAGAAGCGCCATTATGGGAAATGCAGGTTCGAACCAAAATCCAAATCGCAGCCCAGAGCTTGTGGAATTTGCAAATCTAGGAAACATAAAACCATGGATTGCAAGAAGTTGAGAGATGCAACCTGTTATGGTTGCAACGAGAAGGGGCATATCAAGACCAACTGCCCTAGGAATCAGAAGAAGCCCGAGTAGGCCAAGATAACAGACGCACGAGTTGTCAGGATGAACGCCCAAGAGATGGGGCAGAATAATAATAGTATAATATGTACCTTTCGTTATCAAGCAGTTTATGTAGAAACTTATTTAATACTGGCACGTATAAATATATTATGAATGATAAAGGTTGAGAACTGTTGTCTCCACCTGATTAAGACTCCGGTCATTTAATGCCCGGTAGAAAGTGACGATGTTACGTCGAAAATGCTCCAACAAATCCTATATTGATATTAATATCTATTAGAAATCATTTTTCTAATATCCTTATAGCAAACTTTTGGTTGCATACTTAAGGACTCAATATAGTGATAAAAATCGATTGGTTGCCTTAAAAATCAAGTCCATATTGTGAGTGATAAGAAGCAATTAATTATCAAGACTCCTTATGAGACAACCCTCGTAATTACACGTGTCCGTACGATTAATTAATATTAAACATAAAAAAATGGTGGAACTGACCGTCCCCGGAATCGAACCCGGGTCTAGGCCGGCCGCACCCTTTCGCGCGCCTAGCCAACTGAGCTAGGTGCCTAGTTTGTGAAAATCTCCATTCTAATTTAATATAAGCACTTGTGCAATAAACTTCCTTATCATTTATCAATGATAATTTCTGCTAAGTGTCCTGCTTTTAATACAGGCAATAATAAATCTTCATGAACCATAAACTTAGCAGAATTTTTTATCATCCACAAGGTATAACTACCAAGGAAACCATAGTAACCGATTCTTATAGATCGGCAAGAGATCCTTCCGAAAATCTAAGAGCACTCTATCCTTGCATAGAGTACGACAACATATGTTATTTTAATTATTTTTCTCATTATTTTTTTTTATCGCCTGCGAATGCCAAACTATGTTGATAAAAGTGTCATATGAGGATTGGCGTATCCTAGTGTGTCCCATAGATTATTTCCATGTCTGATCAGCATGGAGGTTTAATACATGGAACCCCTGAGATATCCCAATGGTCATATTGTACTAAAGTCGACTAGTAGTATTCAAGGAAGATATCCAATATAAAATGTCCTTATAAGTATCTCTAGTTAGGACATCCTTGCATATAAAGAGAATGTGTCATTTATCTGACACCGACATCGATAGATAAACTCAAGCCTGAAAATACAGACACCTCTGACATCTCTGTGTGTCATAATTATCTTCTTCTAAGACTATCCAGTTTACCTTCTGAGAAGCAAGTAGAGTTAAGATTAACATCCCGCTTAAGGTTAGAGTGTGGTAGGAACTCCGTGTTGATCATGGAATAATCGAAACCCTGATTAAGTAAATTTTAAGATATAGATTCATATAGCCTGATTCAATATCTGGAAAATTCGGTATGATTAATTAAGGAAGACGGTTCATTTTGCTTATGCATTGATTACCGCAACCCGAATTAGGCAACAATTAAGAATTGTTATCAGCTGCCCAGGATCGTCGATTTGTTCGACTAACGGCAAGGATTAGCAAATTCCTTAAGATTAGTTTTAAGCAATGGTTGGAATAACCATCTCACCTTAAATTAAGCTTTCCTATAATAAGTTGTTGTATAAGTATCAAGGCTGCCCTTCTGGAAACCTTGTATAAATGGAATGTTAAACATCTGTTAAGACAAAGGATTGGTAAGTCCAATCATCAGGATCTAAAAAGTTGCATTGGAAACAACGAATAAGATCAAACAAATCCATAATCGATTGTAAGATGCCAGCATTCGGCAAAATATCAAGAATTAATAAAAGTAGTAACTCTCCTAAGTTCTTGTTAAAGAATAAAGTTTAACAAAAGACATCACTCTGGAAGGGTGTGCCAAATTAATAAGTATCAGGCTAGTAAGCTCTGATTATATATAAAAATTATTCGAAGGAATCGGATGTATCATAGATCATATAACTTATGAGCTAAAAGCCTATTTAAGGAGCTTGGTGGAGCTCGCAATGTATTACACCCTAAGGATTAGGGGATATGTTTCACCAATAAATCAAGAAGCACTATCACATGACGGTTGGAAGACTTGTGATATAATGATAAACCCGTATCGAATGCGGATCCAAGACGCAAAGATTTTCACTTCGATGTAGGTGATAAAGTGTTGCTTAAAGTATCGCCCTAGAAGGGGGTGATGCGATTTGGTAAGAAAGGCAAGCTAAGCCCGAGATACATAGGACCTTTCGAGATTGTCGAACGTGTCGGGTCAGTCGCTTATAAGTTAAACTTGCCTGAAGAACTTAGCGCTATTCATAATGTGTTCCACATCTGTAATTTGAAGAAGTGTTTCGCTGACGAATCACTGGTTATACCGCATACAGATATACACATAGATGAGAGCTTGAAGTTCGTGGAAAAACCTTTGTCGATTGAGGATCGACAGGTGAAGAAGCTTCGAAGGAAGCATGTACCTATTGTCAAGGTCAAATGGGATGCCCGTAGAGGTCCCGAATATACGTGGGAAGTGGAATCCACGATGAAAGAGAAATATCCTCGTTTGTTTCAGTAAATCTCGAGGTCGAGATTTCTTTTAAGGGGGTGAGGATGTAACACCTCGAAAATTTACGTCCAATAATGTATTGACACGTGTCATAAGCTTTGAATATGTGAAAACAAACTTTAGAGGGACTAAAGTTGACAAACGGTGAAACTATGTAAATTCAAGGGTTCAAAGTGTCAACAATGAATAAATAAGTCCTACAATAACCCTACATGGTGTTTATAACTTTAAACGGATAGATCATGGATCATACGAAGCGAAAAGTGAAAGAAAGTGAGGAATTACAAACTACAGGGACTAAAAGTGTCAACATGTTGAATTTATACCTCTGAGTGATCTTTTGGCAAACCCGAAGCTTTGTAATGATAAAATATACTCATGAGATTATGTGATAAAAATTTCATGAAGTTTCGTGAACGTATGAGAAAGTTATGATTAAAACCGTACACGAAAGGTTAAATACGTAATCGTGAATTTCGTGACTTTTCGGGTAAGCGCAAAGTGAACCAAGGACATACCCAAGTTTATAAAAGTCCCTAGGTTCCTAAAAACCAGATTTGAGGGTCTAGAGTGCCAATTAATCGAACAAAACAACGTTTCAAAGATAAGGGACTGATTTGCAAAATTGTTGAAACTTAAAAAGCTGGTAAACATCTGGTCGCGCTGCGCGACGATGTCCTCGCGTACGCGAGCAACTGCCAGCGACCAGAATACGCACAGGTGTCAGTTTCTTGTCTGTTCTGAGTTGTTAACAGCTGTTTTCGACTTAAGAGACTGACCAATCGACTTTCATGCATTTTGGGACCTTGTTGCACCTCTTATAACATCAGAGAACCCCTGCAACAACATTAAATCTGATCAAACTTCCTTTAAAGTTCATCATAGTTGCAAACACAAAGAGCACTTGAACTTCAAAAATTCACAAAACGATTCTGGAGCATTTCTGGTCGACAAGGCAACCTCCAAGTGCTTTCTAGGCTTCATTAGGACCTTTGTAAGCATTCATATCATCCTCTAATCCGTTCTAGCATAGATTATTAGTTAAAAGTCAAACCGTTGTTCATATAGTTTGACTTTTCGATTAAACGAATTTGGCTCTGTCATTTCTCAAATTGAAACCACTTATAAGTTGGTATTTATGTGGGAAACAAACCCTCAAAAGAGTATTCTCTGATTCCCACTCTAAGCATGCTATTTGTCGAGTCAAAGTTGTTCTTAAAAAGTCAACAGAAATTGTTTTTGTGAAATATAGCATAAATGGTAATGTAGATGACATGCAATCAGTTTGATCATCAAAAATAGCTTTATAATGAATGTAAGAATATGTTTTACCATGATCAACTCGACAATCTTTGGTATAAACCCGGATTGGAACCGAAAGTCTTATAAAACGACTTTTTCGTTGACTCTCGATTCGGATCCGTGCATGCATGTTTGAGATCTGTATTAGAGTTTATTTTTGACCATTTTTATTTATGTATGACTCTCTGGAATTTTTATAACTTGAGTCTATGCTTAACCGATTCGTATGCATGTTTCCGAGTTATGCTTAAAGTTGACTATTTTGCCCTTTTTGATATAAAACGTGATTTTTGGAAAAGTGAAAGAATAGAAATCTTTATTACTAATTTATAAACTTGCACCGAAAATTTGAGATCAGTTGGTGGTCCAGATTTTGAGTTATGGCCGATATCGTAAAACTATATCTTTATGTTAAATAAACGGCGCATTTAGCGTATAACCTATTTAAGGCCACTTTTCGATATAAAACTTTTTACCCACTGATGTTATATAATATTATGGGATTTTTGAAGATTTTTATTTAATTTTTGGCTGATCGGATCATACGTCGCTAAGTCGATTCGGTTAATGCCGGTTTTGACCGTTTAAGCCATAAAATGAGTTTTATAAGTCCTTTTGACCCCAAACCTTTTTTCTACTGATTTTATTTGTTAAATAAATTATTTTGAGAACTCTGGAAATATAAAAATCTCAGCTTTCTTTTGAAAACCCGGAAACGGCTCTAAATCGCATTTTTAGCGTTTTTAGCGCATAGTAAGCATTATACTCGTATTAAACATATAAGACTCATACCTACTGATGTATTTAGTGTATTTTCATCTAATAACAGTAAGTATAAGTTGTTGAACTCAGATTTCCAGTTTTGACGTTTTTAGCCCTTGTGAAATTACCAAAATACCCTAAGGTGCATAGTTTGGTTTTAAATGATATTTTCCACATATGGGTCATACCCTACTATTATAATATGTTAAAATAAGTATATTTACTGTATATACCAGACCCGAAACTCAGATTTTTATTCAAACTCTTTTATGATCGTTAAAATGACCAAAATACCCCTACGGGGCTTATTTTGAGATTTAACTCGTTTTGGGCATAATAGAAGATATCATACTGATATCACAACATATTAAAGGCATATTAACTTAGGAAACCTGTATATGACTCTTTTGGTTACTCGTTACGCACTTGTCGCGTTCGGATCGGCTTAGGTGACTAGTTCATTTATATTAGCCGAAGCGAGTCAAACTTTATCATTTTTGTCTCCAAATCCAGAATGTGTCTAGTATACCCATATTATACAAGTCTTCAAACTTTTCGGGTCTAAATCACATTCTATCCGGTCTTCGCTTAATCGTGCGTTTGAACCGTATATTTCCTTAAGTCTAACCGGTCTAAGCTTTGGCTTAATTAAAGGCCCGTTAGCATTCTAATTAATTATTTATGTCATCATTCCAGACTAGAGCCTTCCGGTAAATGGTACCTACGCTTACTTAAGCGAATACGGCTGAGTTATTAAATTCTTATTAATTAAGACAGGAGCTAGCTCAGGTAAATACTTTTAACTTATTTTCCCTTATACGGGCTTGGGGTACGGTATTATAAAGATACCGCTTGGTCGGGTGTAGAAACCTTTTGATCGGAGATGATTGAATTGCATAATCCCGTTTTAATTCGTATTGCTTGATAACAAATAACATTGGGGGTTAATGACCGTGTCCTGGATATCCTTGGCTCATTTTAAAAAGTGAATGGCCACGACGTAAGCACAAGGTGTAGACAAAACACCTCCTGTTGCATATGTAAAACGTATACTCACTCGTGAGGATAACTTCTTGTGAGATTATATTTGTGGTGTGTCGATTAATCTTGTCCGGCTTGTATTGTATTGTATTATATAATCACCGGCCCTAAATGTTGGACAAACATGTAAATCGGATACAAGATTTTTATTAATAAAATTGTCCCAAGTTATAAAAGATTAATTTTGCCTCTGTGCATCTTAATCACTGTGTCAAGATATTTTGTGCCGTTTGCACTCAAATCAATTTTCAAACTCTTTTCAAAATGAGTCAGTTAAATTGTATTTACCAGTGAAAACTGACGTATTTTTCCAAAAGGTTAAGTGACAGGTACTGAACGTAATTGGCTGGAAGCTCAGGGCGATTATAAGGAATCTTACAGGTCCTAGGCGTCTAAAGTCTGCTGAACAATGATTATGATTATTCGATCCGCCTGTGGATCTTTTACTTTCCGTTGTAATACTCTGATATTACTTTATATTCGGATTGTAAGATATTTATCTTTTGCTTCCGCTGTGCATTTATATATTGTGTTGTTTGACTATGATGATATCAATTACGTCACGATACTCCCCCACCGGGCCCACCGGTGACACGTGGAATTCGGGGTGTGACATATAACTACATGGAATGGAGGTATAAAAGATGAAATAGATGTATAAAGCTAGAAATATATGATAATATGAATGGTTCGGTTCGCTTAATTTCGTCTGTTTTGGTTCGGTTTCGTTTGATGGTTCAATTATTTCTTACCATTATACATTGTTAATCATGTAACATATCAGTGTTTTAAATTAAACAAAGTATAGAAATATTGTGCATACACATAGACCGTCAATCATCCTACTAAACCATTAATCATCTTAAATGCACTTCATTGACAATAATGGAACATGAACAACCTTAGTTGACCATCACTAGCCCTAATTGGCCCATCAACCATCCGAATGGACCATTGATCATCCTAAACGCCCTTCATTGACAATAATGGAACATAAACAACCCTAGTTGACCACTAGTGGCCCTAATTGACCTATCAATTATCCTAATGGACCACTAATCAACCTAAACTTTGTTCATTAACAAAAAAGTAGCATGAACAACCCTAGTTGACCACTAGTGTCCCTAATTGATCTATCAATCATCCTAGTAGACAATTAATCATCCTAAATAACCTTTGTTGACACTAATTGGTGCATGAATAACCCTTGTTGACCATTACTAACCCTAATTAGTCCATCAATTATCATAAAGGACCATTGATCATCGTTAACGCCCTTGGCTAGAACAACCCTACTTGACCATCACTAGCACTCATTGGCCCATCAATCATCCTAATAGACCATTAATCATCTTAAACGCCCTTCATTGACAATAATGGAATATGAACAACCCAACCCTAGTTGACCATCACTAGCCCTAATTGGCCAATCAACCATTCGAATGGGCCAATAATCATCCTAAACGCCCTTCATTCACAATAATGGAACATTAACAACCCTAGTTAACCACCAGTGGACCAAATTGACATATTAGTCATCCTAATGGACCACTAATCATCCTAAACTTCCATCATTTTTACAAAAAAAAAAAGTAGCATGAACAACCCTAGTTGACCACCATTGTCCCTAACCGATCTATTAATCATTCTGATGGACCATTAATCATCCTAAACAACCTTTATTGACACTAATGTAGCATGAACAACCCTATTTGACCATTACTATCCCTAATATACCATTGATCATCTTAAACATTGTTGGTGCATACATCTGTTCTCTTCGTCTTATATCGAGTCTCGGGTTCGTTGCAGATCTGAACAAAAGTGATGTCATCATTCTTGATGATGACATCATATATGTGACATCATCTATTGCATCATGGAAGTTTACTACACAAGAAGACAAAACAGAATTAATGTTTAGTTCACTTGAAATAGCATTTTAGAGAATACCGCTTGAATATGTATGTTCGCTTGAACGTGATCCGCTTGAACTTGTTTGTGTGGTTTCAAGCGGACTAGCAAGCCCTATATATAGATGTCATGTATTCTCATTTGAAGCGGACTAGAGAGACTAGGAACTTATACCGAAGTGCTGCCGGTATTTCTTGTGACTGTAATCTCTGTTAAATCAATATACAAGAAGATTAAAGTGATATTCTAGCTGTTTCAAGCCTATACGTCTGTTTCCGCCTTTCGTATAGTATAAGAATTCTTCTGAACGACTCGTTTGGGTCTCAAAACGATCCTACAAGTGGTATCAGAGCTCAGGAGGAAGAGATCTTGCCAAAACAGCCTGTTTTCGTCACTTTTTCTGATTTCTACATCTTCTTTTTCAAACTTTAAAAATTTTTCACGGTTAAAATTGGCTCAAATTCACACATATTATGCGCAATCATGTATTAACAAATCCTGGAAAGTTTTAGAACTAAAATCGGTTTAAATCTGGTTCAAATTGGATTTTCGCTTGAAAAGTTGTTCGATCTTGCTGACGTCATCGACATTTCAAGCGGGATCCGGGTATTCATTCCGCTTGAAACGACATCTCGCTTGAGTTTACACCGTGTGTCCGCTTGAAATTGACATCTGGCTTGAAATATGTTTTGATCTCGCTTGAAAATGACGACCGCTTGAAAACACTGTCCGCTTGAACTATTTTTCACCAGAAAAGTGCATCGTGTATTGTGTAAATCATTAAACGAGGGTGTCAGTACTTCGGGAAAAGAAATCATGTGTCTAGTGTCAGTTTGCACTTTGTGATTGCATGTGATTCTTTCAAAACAGTCGTCGGCCCAACAAGTACGAGATATTGAATCATTTAATTGGTCCATTGCGTGTTGTCAGTCCACCACATACGGTGCGGCCCAATCAGATTTTAAACTACATAATTACATTGAGTGGTGTATTAAAGGTTATCGGCCAGAAAAATAATCAAACAATTGCATGTGGATATGTTTTATCATTTAGAGGTCCAATTAACTAGTGACAGTCCATGTGATCATATTTTGTGATCTGTTCAAAGAGGAATTGCGGCCCAATGAGATGCATCTTAAGTCAGAGGTGCTGTGATGTTGTATTAATTGTTGTCGGGTTATTAGAATTTGAGGCCCAATCATCATTGTTTGTTGTCAGCCCAAGTGAACTTCATTGTTTGCGGTCCATTGGAAGCCCATATTTCGTGGCCCATTTGATCTAGTTCATTCATTCAGTTTGCGGAATTCATTAAACGAGTCCACAAATCTTCGACACGAGTCCTAGATCGATTCAATCGTCACACATTTTTACGTATTCTGTCCGTTTAAACTGATTGTTTGTTTGTTTGTTTCACGTATATTTTACAAGGTGATAGAGCTCGTTTGAGACCAGTATTTTTGAAACAAGAAAGTTTGTGTTTTGTGAACTTTGAAAATCCGAAACATGGACGAGGATTTTTACAACGCATTCGCTACCCCAGTAACCCCAATTTCTCTTGCACAGAATACGATGTTGGAAAACGAAACGGGGACGATGCAAAAACCGCCTAAACTCATGAATATCGAGGAGTATAAAGGTTGGGAAGGTCGTTTCGAAAACTGGGTACAAGCAAATTATCTGGATGCTTGGGAATGTGTCGAGACGAAATACATTAGACCGACGAATGATGATGAAGATATTATTCCAATTAAAGATCTAAGTGCTGATGCTAGAAAGAAATACAAAGATGAAAAAATGATGCTGAGTTTATTGCAACAAGCTATGAAAGAAGACATCTTGGTGTTATTACAACATAATGGAACTTCCTACTCAATTTGGAAAGCATTAAGATCGAAGTTTCATGGAAGTCAAGAGATGGTTAAGAACAAGAAATCACTTTTGAAGAAAGAGTTCGATCTGTTTCGTGGGTTGAAGAATGAAAGCACAAGGCAAATTATTGAATGATACTGCAATCTGCTAGCAAACATGAAGAGATTGAGTATTGAGAAAGACAATGAAGAATTGATTGAAAAGCTAGCTGATGCTTTGCCACACGAGACTTGGGGCACTTATCTCATGATGCTCAGAAACAAGAAAGGTTTTAGCAGTCTGACACTCAGCAAGTTCATTGAAAAGATTGAAGCTCAGGAGATGGAACAGAGAAAGGACTTAAGGATGAAATATTTCGATGGTGAACAAGACATCGGACTTTACTACAAAGGTAGTGTGAGTGATAAATCCACCAACTTGTCACCGAAGATTCAAACAACATTCAATGCAAAGAGTCCATCTGAAAGTTCGTCTAAAGGATCAAGCAGCAACATAAGTTTTTCATCATATCCATCTTTTGATCCAAACATTTTAGCAACAAAGAATGGCAAGAAGTTACAGTGCAACATTGTATTGAATCTGGAGAATGATGAGGATTATTCAGCAGAAATTGCTAAGAGTCACATGTCTTTGTTGGGAACTGTTTTGGAATCATATGGTAGTTTTGTTGCAGGTCGGATCGGGAATCCAATGCTTACAAAAGAGGATTACGATCAGATTGACGCAGAAGAGATGGAACTGATGGATATTAAATGGTGTTTAGCAAGTGTGTTAAGACGAGCTGAGAAATTTAAGCAAATCACAGGAAGAGATGATCTACGTGAGGCTAATATTTCTACTTTGGGTTTTGATAAATCTAAAGTCAATTGTTTTCGTTGCAGGGAAAAAGGACACTTCAAGAGAGGGTGCAAAAACCGTGAAGCAATTGGAGCTCAAAATCCGTTCAACAACAACAATGATTACTATCGCAAGGCTATCTATCATCAAGTTGCTCAACAACAACACGAACCACAAGTGGCACATGGAAGAAAAGTGATTAAAGAATCTTCAAAGAGAGCTTGCATGGTGAATCAGGATGATCAAAAGCCAACAGAAGGTTTCAGTTGGGAAAATTATATCTCAGCTGATAACAAAGCATGCCTGATAAATCAAGATGATGAAAAATTGCCTGAAGGTTTTAGCTGGGCAAATTTCAATTGGGATGATTATGATCCAAACAAAGATTCAATTCACAAAGCGTATGGTGCTCGTATTGAAGAGGATAATGATGATGATCGTGAGTATTGGTCAAGAAAAATGGCAGATCATTTGAAAATGATGGCTGAAAGTGATAGTGATGATGATAAAGATAAAAAGAAAAAGAAAAAGATTAAAACACCAGTGAGCAGTGATGACGAGGATGTTCCGGTGATCAGAAAGCAAAAGAAGAAAGAGGTTCCAAAGTTCAAGGTTGATGAAGAAGTTGATGCTAAAAAGATTACAGTGAAATGTGAAAACTGTGAAACAATCAAGAAGCAAAACAGTACATTGATTTACAACTTGAACAGTTTGAAGGAATCTTATGATGTTCTGAACAAAGCTATGAATCAATACAACCAAACAAGTGAAGAACAAGCAACAACAATGAAGACACTTCAGGGAGCTTTCATGATAAAGCAGAAAGTTGTGAACAACTATATTGAGAAGTGTGCTGTGCTTGAACAAAAGTTGGAGACACAAAGAATTGAGACTGAAAGAGTAAATCGGTTGTTGAAACGTTACTCATGTACTTCTTATGTTATTGACAGGATCTATCCAACGGTAGAAGGCATGAAGGCGTTTGAGGAAGAGGAGACTTCTGAGGCAAAGAATTCTGAAGAACAGAAAGGTTCTGAAGAAAAGACTCCTGAAAAGAAGAAAGTAAAGAAGAAGGATTCTAAAGTGAATGATTCTGGTAAGAAACAAGGATTCAGTTACAACAAGTGTCCACCCCCGCTTGAAAATGGATATTCTCTGAGAAATCCAAATTCAGAAAGAGTCGAAAAAGCTACAAATTTACAGTGGGAGTCGGAGTCTTCAGTTAACTTGCCAGAAAATATTGATGTGACGTTTACATCATCTGACACTGATCATGAGTCCGAGTTAATAAAGAAAGTGGTCGATCAGGTGTTGGAAAAAGATGAAACTGAGGAGTCAAAGTTGGAGTCAAACTTAGAGTCAAAGTCAGAGTCAGAGTCAAAGTCTGGTTCTGAAAGTTCGAGTTCGACAGTCAACAGTTCAAAGTCTTCAGTTAAAAGAGTTTACAACAAAGAATTCCTGTTATCAAAATCCAATTTGAGTGACGAAACATTCAAAGTTGCATATACATTGAATGATTCCGACAAATTATATTCTGATGAGGAATTTCCAATAAGAGGTGTTAAAACTGAAATGATCAAAAAGGTTTTTAAACTAACAGAAATTAATATTTCTGAAATAAAAGATGAAAATCTTTCTAAGAAACCTAATCCTTACACCTCAAGAGTACAACAAAGATTAAACAAGAAAAAAGGTTGCGGTTTTGGTTCTGGTTTTCAAAAGAAACATAACCATAATGGTAATTTCAAAAAGAAAGGTCTTGGTTTTATTCCACCAGAAAATTATAAAAATGAAAAATATGTTCGAGATTTTAAATCAAAAATGACATTTGTTTCAGGAACATCAGCAGAAGAAGAAGAAATGAAAGAATTCTGGAGACAATCGAACAAAGAATTTCTAGCGAAGAAGCAAGAAGAAATGATGAAGTTTGTTGATAAGAAGAAAGAAACGAGAACCTGTTTCAAATGCAACAATGTTGGACATATTGCCAAAGATTGTTCAAAGGCAATACAGTCAAAACAGGGAGTTTCTCGTAACTCGAAAGACAAGGAAATTGTGTTTGAACCACTAATCGATAGAACTAAACTTTTCAAAAATTCGACTTTTGAAATTGGTGAATGTTCAAACAGATTTTATAAGAAAAAAGGAAACCTTGACAACCAGAAATGGATTGTTAAGAAGTCTGTTGATAGTTCTAGCAATGATTCTGATTCATCAAAATCAGAGGAGCTATCTTCTGGCGATGAATTTGATTCCACAAAGTCAGAGGAGCCACAGGTTGAGGTAAAAGGTGAAAAATCAGTGCCGACTGTGGATGATGTGAATTTTCCACCACTTCGGGCTGAAAATTTTAAAAAGAAAGTTGGAAAAATTGAGATTTCAAATCAATTCTTCTCTAAAAAGAAAGAATTTGATATTGAAAGAGCTTTTAACTCCAAAATCCATAACATTTTTAGAAAAATGGTTGACAGGAAGGTTAAAGGAGTGAAAGAGTTTTACGAGAAGAAGACAAAGAAAGATAATGTTGAATCATCCCTGGTTTGTGACTGGGATGGTACATATTACGAATAGTAAGTCTGTGGACTTGCCGGAGCTCCCAGGTTTGTAAGCGTGGAGCAGGAATCGGCATCTATCTTTCTTGGTTGATAATCTTACAAGTGGTAAAGATGGTAAAGTACAGGTGATATCATTTTAATTGTTAGTTTTCTAACAAATGGTTCATCAGAGATATATTTACAAGTGGTGAGTAGAGTATAAATTTGTCAAATTATAAATTTGTGAAATTTATTGTGAGGTAGAGGATGTGCAGGTTTCTAAGTGATAGAGAGCCAGGTTCCGATACCTGAGGAATTTGTGATTTTATCGAGCCAGACTGCGATCCCACCATATCGAAAGGGGGAGTCTGAAGACATCCGAGTAGAGATTGTTCGTGGGAGTCTGTTGATGCTGAAGAGGAGAAGGAGATAAAGTTTGAGGATGCTTACACTGTGAGATATTTTAGAGAGCGTTCAGACTGATAAAGACTGAAGATTGTGAAGACTCGACACTTAAGACTCGTCAACATCTGAGGGGGAGTCTGTTGGTGCATACATCTGTCGTCTTCGTCTTATATCGAGTCTCGGGTTCATTGCAGATCTGAACAAAAGTGATGTCATCATTCTTGATGATGACATCATATATGTGACATCATCTATTGCATCATGGAAGTTTACTACACAAGAAGACAAAACAGAATTAATGTTTAGTTTACTTGAAATAGGATTTTAGAGAATACCGCTTGAATATGTATGTTCGCTTGAACGTGATCCGCTTGAACTTGTTTGTGTGGTTTCAAGCGGACTAACAAGCCCTATATATAGATGTCATGTATTCTCATTTGAAGCGGACTAGAGAGACTAGGAACTTATACCGAACTGCTGCCGGTATTTCTTGTGACTGTAATCTCTGTTAAATCAATATACAAGAAGATTAAAGTGATATTCTAGCTGTTTCAAGCCTATACGTCTGTTTACGCCTTTCGTATAGTATAAGAATTCTTCTTAACGACTCGTTTGGGTCTCAAAACGATCCTACAAACACCCTTTGTTGAAAATAATGGATCATAAATAACCCTAGTTGACCATCAGTGGCCCTAATTAACCTATCAATCATCCCAATTGACTACTTATCATCCTAAACATCCTACATTAACAAAAATGTAGCAAGAAAAACCCTAGTTGACCACCACTATTCTAATTGATCTATCAATCATCCTAATGGACCATCAATTATCCTAAACAACCTTCATTGACACTAATTCACATGAAGAACCCTAGCTGACCATTATTAGCCTAATTGGCCCATCAATCATCCTGATAGACCACTAATGATCCTTAACGCCCTTCATTGATAAAAATGGAACGTGAACAAACCAAGTTAAGCACCAATGTCCCTATCTGACATACCAGTCACCCTAATGGATCATTAATCATCCTAATCTGCCTTCATTGACAAAAATGTAGTATCAACAACCTTAGTAAACCATGGTCGTTATATGTTAAAACAACATGCAGGTGATGGTCGATATATGTTTAAACCCTATTTATTAATCATTTAATGATGTGTCGATGTGTACGCATATGCATACACTAATATATATATATACATATATATATACATACATAATACATATAATAATAAGTATAAACCTGTATACACAATAAATCAATAAATAAAAATAATTATTTTTAATTATACAAAAGTAATATATATTAATACAATATATGAAAACCCTTTTTTATATTTTATTATTTAGTATCATTAATAACCAAAAAAATCAATCTTACATATACAATTAGTATTTACTTATTTTTTATAATTAATTTTTATTTATTACCGTTATATCAAAAAATGTGGTTCTAGAACCGCATCTTTTGGCTCGTGATTATTTTCAAAACACATATAAGATGCGGTTACATAGAACCGCATCTTTTGGCCTATATGGTTTTTCAAAACAACATAAATCTATTTTAAAATACCCAAAAGATGCGGTTATGGGGGGTAACCGCATCTTTTGCAAACACACATAGCATCTTTTGATCAATTATCTACTAGTGACGCTCGGCTCTTCTGTTTTGTTGCGTTGTGTGAGGACATGATAGCCTATGAAAAATGCCTTTTTGTTGAAAAATATTTTGCACACTGTTGTTTGTGAATTCCATTCCACGATCACTTTGAAATACTTTAATCATTAGTTCGGAACTCAAACATATGTTGACTACGTAATTATTGTAATAACCTGTTTTAGTCAATGAGATATTCTCTCCTGATTAGGTGCAATCCTTTTTGTATATATGCTTGTTGTGATTGGTAACAGAAATCAATCCTACGAATCCTTTCATGGTATCAGAGTGGTAAGGCTAAAACCTATTTTTTTCTATCGCATCTCTCTTCCTTGAAAACTCTTATGTTCTTCCATGGCATGCTCTAACCTGTCCTCCTCCACCGACCCAACAAACACTCCCCTTCACACACTTCTCCATCTCATTACAATTAAGCTATCATCTTCCAACTACCTTCTATGGAAAAGCAGATTCAGTCTGTTCTTTCCTACCTCACTCTTCTCCACCATATCGAGGGCTCCACCACTGCACCATCCGAAACCATCACCACTGATCGAAAATCTGCACCAAATCCTGATTACCTCACGTGGAAAGAGGCTGACCAACGTGACCTCCTCCTTCTTCAATCCACTTTAACCGAAGAAGCAATGTCTGAAGCACTTGGTCACACCTGTAACATCCCGAAAACATGGATTCTTAAATTTGCAAATTTAATTGCAAATAAATTGGTAAAATAAACTAACTAGAAATGACACTAACCTAGTTAGATAATGACTTGTGTGTAGTTAAAGAAATATAAAAATAAACTAAGAGAAACTAGAGGGACCAAAAGTGTTTAACTTGAAACTAGTTTTAATAAAAATATTTTATTAAAACATAAACACTCCATTTGGAGTCTCCTGGAGATCGACCAGAACAGGGGGGTGCGACCACAAGCTTCATCAAAACCTAGTTCATCACAAAACTCACAAATTGAGGGCTCAAACCAAGTCAAAATCAAAAATCGAGCATAGATTAGTGATCCTAATCGAGCATAGATTAGTTAGATACGGTCAAAACGGCAAAGTTGCAGGAGCTACCGTAAGTTACGGTCTCCACCGTAACTTACGGTAGACAACAAAACAGTTACGGCAGACCTATACTGCCTTACGACAGACCATAATGAATCAGCATCTACCGTAACTTACGGTAGACACCGTAAGTTACGGTAGAGTCTAGAGAACCTTGTATCGTTATTTTCCATTCACATTTCGATGTCAGAACTGTTTTTATGCATTACATAAATGTCAAAACTAATGTTTTTAGTGGTTTTGACCTTAGGTGAGGATGTGGATCTTACGGATGGCGGTCAAGCAAGCTTTGTGAAAGAACCGAACACAACTTTTGAAGCTTCCACGATATCTAACTTTAATAGACAATGATTTTGGAATATAAACATTTTGTTAAACAACTTATGAATGTTTGAATTAGTCGTTAGTCGACTAATGTTTTGGCTACTTATGAACTTTATCTATGAAACTTATGTTATAAGTTGGACATCTTTTATATAAAATTGTATGAATTTTATTAAATTCAAGTAGTAATTAGAAGGGTATTACAAGTTGGTAATCAGAGCTTAAGGTTGTCAACAAAGTGTTCGGTTCAAGCTTGATCGATCGTCCGGTAAGAATTAATTGCTTTAGTAAGACTTACTAGAATACTAGAAAAAAGAAATTTGAATTGATATGCACGGGAAGTGCATGTTTACACACTCAAACCCGGAAAAGTGCACTAGGCATAAATGGTTTAAGCAAGTGGTGAACTTGGCTAGATCAAAATGAATGACGCATATGTCATAAATGAAATGTTTAACAATTAGTGTAAACATTTCAATTTCAAGATGACGGAAAGATGGGAGGAGTGTATGAATACGCTCGAATCCGGGAAAATACACTAAGTAAGAAAGGTAAGGCAAGATATATACTTGACCAAACCGAAAAAGAATAACACGTTATTAATGATTGAGTGAGAGTGATATAAATTTCCGTATAATAAGATGGAAATGAATTAAATAATTATTGATAAATCATGATGGATGTTTCAGTTAAAGAAATGTCTGGAGTAAGCGGAGATGATTCGACATCTCAATTGACTGAACAAATGAAAGCTAAGATTTCCGAGGAGGTCGGAAAAGTTCTAGAAAATAGTCTATCACAGTATATTGATAGATTACAAACCACAATCGTGCCGGTGGTGAATGATATGATGGCTGAATTGAAAGACAACATACTACAAGAAATAGAAGAAAGGAGGGTGTTGGATATGAATCCAAGATCCGTAAAGAAGTCCAAGTCTAATAAAGCTCCCAAGAAGGGAGTTACAAAAAGTGTGTTACATCAGTGTAGATTTTGTGGAAAAATTCATAAGGGCACATGTGGTAAGCCAAGACATAAAAAGTCTAAATGTCTAGAGAGGCTTGGAACCAAGGACACAACCGACACAAAGTCTGATGCCCAGAAATCAAGGACAAAGTTGTTATATATAACAGCCACGGAGGCTAAAGCTGAACCTGATGTCGTTTCAGGTATACTCTTGTAAATTAAATTTTAGCATGAATTTTTAATTATTACGAGTGCAAATGAATCATTTGCTTTATATCGATTTATTTAACATTCTACATTAGTGTTAATGAAATTACCAAGGCTGTGAAAAATAAAAAGAGGTAATAATAAAAGTTCTATTGTTTATAAGAGGTGCTGAAACTGTACGTTGAGCATCGAGGTAATAATAATCATGATAAATATTGCCTTGGGAAGGGGTGCGCACACACTCGAACCCGAGAACGTAATGAAAGATAAGCATCATAATAGGGAGGAGTGTAATAACATCCGAACCCTAGGAGTTTACAATAGTAATAGATGACAAGGACATGATTATAGACTAAGCCAAACTAAATGAAACAGATAAAAACATCGTTTATGTCAACAAACGATGTGGATAAATTCCATACAACGATATGAAACAATAACATGAAACGAATTGATTTTGTTATTGTAACAATGGGTTAAGGTCAGAAATCAAGAGATTAAGATTTGGAAAGGAATATCCTCGAAAAAGAAACTAAATGTACAATATGTATTATTTGTTGCTGTAAATAATGAAATACCAATAAATTTGGATTTAAGAGCTCGGGTATGGGTAGATACCCAAGTAACATGTTATTAATAAATTCCTCCTGAGGAAGAACGATAATCACCTTGATGAGGGTGAATATGTAAAAGAATTAGTAAGACAAACATTATGAAAGCGTTAGAATAAGAACGAGTAAACCCCAAAGGCCGAATAACAATAACAGTAGTTTACCAAATAAGACTTGAGACATGGGCCTTCGGGATATTTGTAAAAGAAACAGACCTAAGGGTCGCTGACAAAAGAAAGGTGGTGTACGGATTAATTAAGTAAAGTGCTTGATAATAAAAGTAAACGGAAGCCGGATAATGGTAGCATATTACATTAAGATAATGAGCCCAAGGGAAGGGATAAGAATCAAGTAAAAGAAAATATGAATCGACAATTTAGAATGTCAAGGCATAAGGATAAAGTTGACTGTCATAGGAGATGGAACTCACACGAACAAGTCAAACCAGACGAGTGAAAGAATAAAAGACTTGGTTGAGTAAGAGCGGTGGGTTTTGCTGATACGACCAAATAAATCGAGAAACAAAGTCTTAAGGAATGACGGAAGGGTTGCTATGAAAACTATATCGATAAAATACTCAATTAATAGGTATGTTTTCAGATAAATGCCTAACCAACAGTCAAGAACGCGAATTAAAAGTCAAGGGACTCGGATTAAGAGTTATGACTGAGAAAACGATAAAATTTTGCCAAAAACAGAAATTTCGATAGTCATGTTCAATTACTTTAATCTTGAGCGGGTTGAATAAAGTATAGTAGTTGATATCCCAAGTAAGCGCGGCCTGGATAATGAAAGCGTGAAATATTATTGAATCTATGGGATAAGTCATAAAAGAGTATGAAAGGGAAAATGCAAAACAATGAAACCGAAGTGTTAAAAATATCAAGATCAAGAACCCGGGTAACGGGTTGAAAGGAAATAGAGGCATAAACCAAATAACGACATGAGTAAAATAAACCGACGCGAAGGACACATAAGAAGTCATTGAGTCGGAAAGATAATCCGAAAGAAAATGAGTGTAGCCTTAGACTACGGTCAAGGTCAAACGAATAGAAGATGATCCATGGGATCACCATAACCTCCAAATTATAAACAATGTAAAGGCCTACGGGGACAAAATGACCATTGGGTCGCAAATACAAATGGAACATACTAGGGGGGGTCTCACCCTAAAAAGGTGAAGACCTAATAGAATAGTCTACAAGGCTAAGTAAAGGAACCTATGGGTCGATAATATAAAGCATGGAGAACCAATTATGATTCCTCGCGTAAAATGATAATCCCGAAGAATAATCCTTGTTGTCAATTCCTTGGTATGATTAATCGACATGGTTAAAGAGAAAAACATTAAACTAAAATTCAGTTTTAGTAAAGAAACGATGTTCTAACACCTATGAATACCGAGAGAGAAATGAGAAAATGGTTAGTGCTAAAGAGTATAGGTCTAACGCCGAAAGCGGTAAGATAATGCAATCGGAGGAAAGATTCTTAAGAATGAAAAGTCGATGTAAAACTAAACATGTCGTGATGTGATCACGGATACAAAAGTAATATAGAATGTAATCACGTTATAGTGTGAATGACTAGATATGAAAGTATAAGCACGCAAAGGGCCGATGACGGCAATATTGGATACCCGAATGACGAGGTATGAGGTAAAATGGTGACCAATTAGTTTAAGCAATAAAACAAGTTGTAGCCTAAATAACACTGTGGCCTATGTAGAGCGCTTGTTAATATAAAACTAGCGTCAAGTAAGTATGCTGACGGACTCAGTGACTGAATGGTCAAAAGACAACTCGATCAAAAGGGTGACAAAGGATGGGAAATAGGTGATATGGTTATGCTAAAAGTTTTCCCCAAGGAAGGGTGTTATCCGATTCAGGAAAAGAGAGAAACTAAGCCCGGGGCTTATCGGGCCATTTAAGATCATCGAACGGGGTTGGCAAGGTGGCTTATCCCCTCGAGCTACCGGAAGAATTGAGTGGAATACATGGCACGTTTCACGTGTCGCAATTGCGGAAATGTCTAACGGAGGAAACAACTTATATCCATTACGATGATATCGAGGTGGATAATAGCCTGAATTATGCGGTGAGACCATTGGAGATTTTGGATCGGAAGGTCAAGCAATTGCGAAACAAACAAATTGATCAAGTCAAGATCAAGTGGGAGCATAGGAAAGGCTCGGACACTACGTGGGAGTCCGAAGAGGAGATGCGACGTCTCTACCCTACATTATTTGGTATGTACTTTGGTTTCGGGGACGAAACCCTTTTAATTGCAAATATGGATTCTTAAATTTGCAAATTTAATTGCAAATAAATTGGTAAAATAAACTAACTAGGAATGACACTAACCTAGTTAGATAATGACTTGTGTGTAGTTAAAGAAATATAAAAATAAACTAAGAGAAACTAGAGGGACCAAAAGTGTTTAACTTGAAACTAGTTTTAATAAAAATATTTTATTAAAACATAAACACTCCATTTGGAGTCTCCTGGAGATCGACCAGAACAGGGGGTGCGACCCCAAGCTTCATCAAAACTTAGTTCATCACAAAACTCACAAATTGAGGGCTCAAACCAAGTCAAAATAAAAAATCAAGCATAGATTAGTGATCCTCATCACAAAGGGGTTACAAGATATGTAAAATTTGGTGTTAATTCTCTGTTTGAAATTCTCATGAAATTGGGAAATCTGAAAATTGATGTTGCATGTTTGCTATTTGGGTAGAATAGGGTTGATATAGTGTCTAGGAGTAAAACCTAGATAATAACATGCGAAATCATGGCTAATTCCTGAAAATCTCATGAACACATTGAAGGTGATTCATGGGTTTTGTGGGAAACTAGTAAACACTAGGGTTTAGAATGATTATTCTAGTGTAATGCGGGTCATAGAAAGTGATTTCTGAAATGATGATGTTTAAATGTTATATGAAAGCTTTATTGATGTTAAGTTTAGCTAAATACCAAGCTACGAACTTGAATATGAATGATATAAAATTCTGCCCGTTAAGTGTTTGTAAAAATGCCCCAAAGAAGGCTCGAAATTGAAATTTAAAGTTAGACGCATGATTGTGATGATTTGACAAAATTATACGATATATGGTTGAAAAGGAGTTCTAAACAAGTCGTGATTGAACTCTATAGGAAAAGACACCGGAGCGTCGAGTGGACAAGCCGGTGGTGATTCACGTTTGAAGGGCGTGCACTAAAGGTATGTAACTTGACCCGTTACATCAAATAAATTGTTGTTAAACTATGCATAGTAGCATTGTAGAATAGAAGTTGTGTTGATTTTAGCGATCATGATTGTTACTTGAATTAATAAGGTTAGAATTGATAAGGAACCTTTTGGTGGTCATCATATTGGAGGATTTCCACAAGATGAGCCAACGGGTCGGATAATAGAGTGAATTGTAGTATTGGTGTTTTAATTAGTTAGCAATGGCAATAACAAGCACAAGAGCATTAAACCATGGGATTAGTAAGGAAATGCAGGTGATGCTAAGCTCTGGAAGATGGGCATAAAGCGCCATAGGCTTACTAGTGAAATGGTAGTAAAATGGGTAGAGTAAGAGTGGGTCGAATAAATGCATAGTGACATTTAGTCGTTCGGTCCGTAAGTTAAATTTTCGGTGTGATAGTTGTAATGAATGTGACCGTAATGAATTTACAGACCTATAGGAAAAGAATCACCTAAAACGACATGTGGATTCGGGTGAAATCAACAATACGGTCAAAACGGCAAAGTTGCAGGAGCTACCGTAAGTTACGGTCTCCACCGTAACTTACGGTAGACAACAAAACAGTTACGGCAGACCTATACTGCCTTACGGTAGACCATAATGAATCAGCATCTACCCTAACTTACGGTAGACACCGTAAGTTACGGTAGAGTCTAGAGAACCTTGTATCTTTATTTTCCATTCACATTTCGATGTCAGAACTGTTTTTATGCATTACATAAATGTCAAAACTAATGTTTTTAGTGGTTTTGACCTTAGGTGAGGATGTGGATCTTAAGGATGGCGGTCAAGCAAGCTTTGTGAAAGAACCGAACACAACTTTTTAAGCTTCCGCGATATCTAACTTTAATAGACAATGATTTTGGAATTTAAACATTTTGTTAAACAACTTATGAATGTTTGAATTAGTCGTTAGTCGACTAATGTTTTGGCTACTTATGAACTTTATCTATGAAACTTATGTTATAAGTTGGACATCTTTTATATAAAATTGTATGAATTTTATTAAATTCAAGTAGTAATTAGAAGGGTGTTACAACACCACCGCCCACCAGGTATTGTTGCTCTTGAACACGCCTATAGTCACACATTGAAAGAATGCATACACTTCGTGACTTGCTCCATGTCCTTAAAAAAGGAACTTCCTTAGTCACGGATTTTGGTCGTAAATGCAAGCTACTGTGTGATCAGTTAGCTGCCATAGGTCACCCGGTTTTGGTAGAAGACAAGCATCATATCACTGGTTTCTATGTGGGCTTGGGTCATCGTTTGAAACATTCTCTACTGCCCAGAGAATCGTTCGCCCGTCTCCACCTTTTCATGATATTCTAGAGCAAGCAGAAAACTAAGAGATCTTTCTCCAAACTCTACACACTTTACTACCCAAATCGGTCTCTCATCACAGAGATCCTCTCGTGACTCGTCATCCTGTGAGATATTGCGTGGTTCGTCTTCCACTCGTGGCCGCTCGACCACAAACAGATGACCACCACACTGTCAGTTGTGTAGGAAAGACGGTCACTATGCAAGCTCATGCCCTAGCCTTGGTAGTTAAGCTCAATGGGCCACTCCTCTAGATGCCAACCTTGCTCAAGCATTTAACTCTCAATGCCACCTCAACCCGGATTGGACAGCCGATTCTGGTGCCACCACTCATACGCTTCGTTCCAAGGATGGCTGTAGGTCCGGCTAGGGGAGGATCTAGTCGCCTAATCCTTGTGTACAAACCAACCCGGTTGTGCGGAATCCAACCGAGATAGCAAACCGAGATCGAACACGACAATGATAATATAGACACGAGACTCAACGATTAACACCAATGTATTAATACTTGAAAATCAGTTACAGCACAATGTTTACAAATATTCTCTGTAAACTCTCTCTAACTCTCTCGTGTGTGTGTTCTATGTTTCCTATCTGTCTTCTGTCTATATATAGTACCAGCATTTACGAAACAGAAGCAGGTCGACGAATCAGAACTGTTGTCGACGAAACACATTACAATTCATCAAAGTCGACGAAACAAAGTGTGTTTCGTCGACCCACATGTTGTCAAGTAGGGGTTCGGCCCAGGTGCAAGGATTCAGCCCATGTGAGATTCTGATTGGCCCATACACAAGACAAAAGCCCAATGACGAATCCATGCACGTATAGGATATGAATCTGTATTCATCAAATTGTGAAGTTTAGTCAACCTCATGACATCATCATGACATCATCATGATGATGTCATGATGATGTGGCGACGGGAACAGGCTCGCGGCGCTTTGTGCTTCGCGTGACGAGCTCTGGGGCGCACGACGGAGGAATGTCGTGACGTCGGGCTTGAGCCGAACCTAACCGGGTCGAACCGAACCAAGTCGAACCGAGCCGAGTCGCGTCCACAAAATATGTATCAACAAACTCCCCCTTGGACGCTACTCGCGAGATTCGCCTTTCATGTCTTCTAAGTCGGAGGATCTTCAAAGTCTTCACGTCTTGTAAGCAGAAAGTGTATCAACAAACTCCCCGTTTCATGTAGGAAGTGTGTCAATAAACTCCCCCTTTGATTATGCTCGTGAATATTTTGATCTTCAATACTTGAGATCCTTGTGGTATTGGTGATGGTCAGCGGCAACTAGATCATCTTTATCTCTTGAGTGCCTTCACGCCGTGTCTTCATTCCGAAGCTTGTCATCGACCATGTTCTCCTTGCCTTTAGCATCTGCACATGCAAGAAAGCTAAACGCGTAATGAGAACAACTGCTTGGAATATAGTTAGTATAAACAAACGACACACGAATGACCATATTTCTATCAAACACCGTCCGACAGTTTGAAAGTTTAATAAATTGGTCAATTTTAGTTTTTAACTTTCAAAAATTGCAAATTTCGACCGTTTATGAAGGTGCAATTGTTTTCCGGCTTACGATCAGGATTTTGGGTAGGATAGACTCGAGTTCCAACATCAGTCAATCAAAAATAAACTAGAAGCAAAATCTTTTTGGTTTTCAAAAAGTTTATATTAAAACACACCTAAAATCTTTTTGAATTTTTCATTTTTCAAATGTAAAGACGGAAAGCAATAAATAAATATATACAAAGATACAGAAACTGAAAGAAGTAAACAAATATTTACAGACAGTCTTTTTGCGAGTTTCGAGGGTAAGAGAATCATATCAGTGTACGGTCATGCCAAAACGCTCTTTTTGTTCAATTAGTTAACATTTAGATAAGCATCCTATAACAATTATCGGTATTGTTGTCCACATAAGCTCAACTTATCAGATGTAATCATGGCGAGGGGATACGTTAAGGTATGATTTATACTTACCGACCGGTGTTCATCCACATCATGACACATTCCCGTATCAAGGTATGCACGAGGGTTCATCTTACCGGTGAGTATACCGATTATCATCTGTTTGACCGTATATGAAAATGTGAGAAACTCACTTATTTTGATTGAAAACAAGCCCTATGTGATAGAATCACTTATTGATGAGGAACTTGATTTTCATATGCAAGAGGGCACAGGAGCAAGTCCGTGAACAGGTCAGTACTTTCGTACAGCAGAGAGACGAACTTGACTCCCGCAAAGAATCTGTGATATATTATCACTTATTTTGTTTGGACATGTGATTGTTGATCACTTATTGAGGTCGTATGCAGTATGTACACGTATGTATGGTATCATGGAAGATCTAGACTTGCGTCCCCGTTATTTTTCGGTAAAAGAAACAACCATGATACCCAGATGATAAGCAGCATAAAGACCGAATATCTCAGAACCTCGGCAATCTCTCAAACGAAATTTCGGTACTAAGACCATATGCCAATGAGTGGTTCCCACCTGGTCTTCAGTCGATTTAAGTTTATATCACCCTGCACACTTTAAAATGATTGTGAGCCTACCGATACATCTTATATAGAGCTGCTTAACATATTTTTCATTTAAGGTTTAATGAGGTTTAGACAGACCACTGATGTACTATCATTTTCTTTTTTTCTCGCCAGGAAACTCATTTTTGTTTTTCCAATGTTTTTGTGCTTTTGAAATTTTTCGATGTTTTTGAATTTTTCAAATATGGATTTACTCCCCCTAAAATCAACAAACTAAGATAAATTTTAAAACACAAAGGTATATACAAAAATGATTTTCCGATGTTGGTTAACTCATGTTTTACCTCAATGCCGTTTACCAAAATTAATTTTTAATCAGAAAAGATTTCTCAAATTTTGGAAAAATGAGTTGGCACGTCGGTAAGCGGTGCGGACCATGACAACATTGACGAGTTTCATAGTGAAACAATCACGTGTGAGGTGATATTCGAGTTCAACGTGTCAGGTCAAAGAGTGCTACGAGAGGATAACAATTTATAAAGCAGCTTAAATATCGACAAGTATAGGAGAGATTAGAAATTTAAAACCGTATCCTGCAACTGCTTCGTGCATTGCAAGGAATCTGAGTGCTCTCCCAAACTGGATATCCACCCGGTGTGGATTTCAAAGTCGATTTTTGTAGCTACTAAGAAATCTCTTCACAGCAACAAGATCATAAACCTTTGGGTCCGGCTGGTATTCCACATTGCACCAGCGAAGGTCTTTGACTTTCTCTTTCAGAATTAGTGTGCGGTTGTTCAATCCACGCCAAGGCATCCGCACACCCGGTTGGTTTGTTCAACGAACACATTTTCTTCAATCACACCGCGAAGAAATGTACACTGCACGTTCATCTTGTTAATTTGAACTTCAGACGTGCTGCAGGTGCGTACATTTTGATTTGAATCTACCCTGGGGACCCGATCAAAGCCTTTAACAATCACCTTTTAAAATGATTTCCATTTTGTCGAAGCTTTCAATCTCTTACAACAGACAATTCTGTTTTCTTTCCTTTTTCTTCTCTCCATCACAGGCAACAACATCTTTGTCGCCGATCTTGTGCATGGACACTCCACTATCAACAATCCGATGACTATCGATAGTTCCTCCTGGAACATCCTGCACACTCACTCAGAGATTAGTTGGAGAGGGGGACCCAAGCCTTAACAGACTTGGGTCGTCCTTCATCATCGAGGATTGTGACTTCGATTTCCTGATGATTCGGAATGGATTGAGCTTCCCCTGAAACAGTTACCGATTTTGGTTTCCAAATCTGTTTTTGTTTTTCATTTTTAATTTCTAACTTAACAGAATTTGTTTGGACAACCTCCGGTTTTAACGCATTTTCAATCACCTTCACATTTTTACGTCGTTGTTTTGTTTCCTGTTCTTTAACAGTTCTTTTATCATGTTTTGGATAAACAGGACGACGTTGTGAGTGACCTTGTTCAGAGGGGGCTCTTTCAACAAAATTTGGTTTGGGCGAGTTTTTGCAGTCTTTAATGATGTGCCCAACCTTCCCACATTTGAAACAAATTCTCCTTTCAACAAACTTAGGAGAACCTGTTCGACTAACATATGTCGAACCAGTAGAACCTGAGGTACTTGCTCTTTCATCACACCCATTTGTATGTTGAGTGTAATTGTTTTGACTGTTACGTTTTAAAATCTTGACTTGTTGGATAAAATCGATGTTGGATTTGTTTTCAAAAGTCTCAATTTTATCAGTACCTTTTGATGCTACAAACTTGACATCTTTTGCTTTCTTCTTGTAACGAGCTCCTTTTGATTCAACCTTAGCCTTTGGATTTGGAGCTCGTTGTTGTTGTTGTTTACCCTTAAAAGCGACAGGTTGTTGCTTTGTCGGTAATTTTTGGTTTCCAAATTGTTTCCTCACTTCAGCTTTTGGAATAGGATCACACTGAGTTACTGAAACTCTCGGGATCGCTTTTCCCAAAAACTTAGTTGTATTATCTTCAAACACTTTATCAATCAAGGATTGATTGACGTTTTTGATTGGAAAATCTTTGTTTGAATAAATTTTATCATCACCGACTAAAGTGTACAACACGTTATCACTTTTAACAGTAGACACTGTCTCAGTGATAGGATCTATCTCTTGTTTAGCGCCAGATGATTGCACAGCAGGAGTAGGAGGATCACACAGAATGTGATTCTCAAAAGGCACTTCTACTCCTTTTCTATCGTCAAGAGATTTATCCTCATCACTCACATCTGATTCATCATCCGAAGAATCATAGTCCTCAATGGTTGGAGGACTTTGATTTGAAGCACATGATGACTTTTCCTTGCTATCAGATGAGCCCTCCGATGAATTGTCCGTTTTGAACCCTAAGCCAGTTGTAACTTCCTCATAATCAAGAGGTACAGTTGGCTCAAAACGCGGCATTTCCTCCTCATCGGGCAACTTGGTATAGTCGTGTCTCAAAGGGGGTGGACACTTCCTATAACCAACGCCTTTAACGTTTCCCTTTAGTTGTTGAACGTCAATGATGTGATCAAGCACATATCGGGAGTTTGAGTAACTCTCCAATTTGAGCTTGATCGCTTCATGCTCACATTTCGCCACGGCTAGCTCTTTCTTTGTTTCCTCGATGATATTAATGTAGTTATTAATACCAATTTGTTTGTTACAAACAGTTTTTGTTAATTCGGAAACACTTTTCTTTTGGGTTTCAATAACTGTTTTAAACTCTTTTTCATTGCGAGCTAAGGCCATGTTTGCCTCTTTGCACTTTGACAGTTCAACAACTAAACTCTGATTGTGACTATGAATCGTACCACATTCAAGTTTCACTCTATCACATTCATGTTTTAATTCTTCAAAAGCATGTTTAGCATTAGCACATTCATGTTGTTGGACCGTTGTTTGACCCTAAACGTCAGTTAAGGTAGTTCATCTTTACATATTAAGGCGGAATCAGAATATGCAAAGTTACACAGCTTGTTCCTTTTCAATTCCTTCTCATTAATGCTTTCTGATTGAATTTTGACAGCACTTCGTTACCATAGCACACACATACACTGATACATATGATTTCGCTTTTGGGGTTTATATAGAAGATGTGATTTCGCTCCTGTGTCAGCCACATGAGCGAAACCCCATGATTGACACTAAAGCGAAACCCTGAATAACCACATAAGCGAAATCCTCTATAACTATGACATAAAAGCGATACCTATGTATAACTATACATTTGACTATTGCTGACCGATCTTGACTATCTTTGACCTTGAACATCATCAGACGAAGTCAACAGACATTTCATGTATCAACAGACTCCCCCTTGGATGTTGACGTAGTCTTCAGCTCCTGAGTCTTCAGTCTTAGTCTTTTCTCTAACTCTCTGTCGTCTCATCATAAGCACTCTATCTTCACAGGTTTCAGGATCTTGTCCTCCTGGCTATATCTTCCATCTTCCCTTTGAATGTTGATCCAGACTCCCCCTTTCACAGACTCCCCCTCTCGATATGTTAGAATCTGAGAAATCTGGTTCAAGCTTTGACCAATAACTTCCATTGGGAATAATGAAGTCCAAACCTGTTACTCAAACATCATTCATTACAAACTTATCTTTTTCACACATAACTCATAACCTTAATCAGTTTTAAAATCCACTCAAGTATTCAGGTTCAATTTAATGATCCTGATTACTCAATTAATCTACCAAGTCCAAATTAATGACCTTGGTTGATTATTTGACGAATCAAACTGATTTTGAAAACAATTTTCAAATAATTTCCTGAAAATAACACGTATCAAGTTAATGAACTTGTTTTTGACTTTTCAAACAAATCAAACTTCTTCAAAGATAAGCTCTCCTCATTCTTCAGTTCAGAATTTCCTGCATCTGCTTCAATCATTTAAGAATCCAACAATCAACTCTCCACTTTGGTTTGTCGGAAAATAAAGCAGAAATAAAATCTTTTTGGATTTTATCAAAGTGTTCTAAACTAAGAAATGAAATACAGAAAACTTAAATTTCAGAAAGTAAACAAAGTAAACTATTTACAAACATATTTTTGGTGAGCGTGTCAGAGAATCATATCAGCTTTTCAGACAAATCACAAGTACCGTTAAGCTACATTACATACTCAGACTTAAACAATTCACCTCGATTGTCGATATACTGATCCATCTTAAATTCTCACACAAATTTCAACTTACTCAGGATACTATTTAGATGAATTAAGAACTTAGATCATTCATGTGTCCCACCTCTTGAATATACTCCCGTATCCAGAATCTCAATAATCAGTCTTACAGGTGAGAATACTACAATGATATCTGTATATAATTTAGGTATGCGAGGGCCGAGGGATCTCAGATCGATACTTCCGTATACGCAGAGAGATATCAGCTTCGACTTTTCGGTGTGTCCCCTTTAGAGGATCTTTTTGCTTACAACAGCAGCATTTATCAATTTTATTGTTTCAGCATGCTGAGGGTTTAATGCTGTGTTTCAAGCATTGCAGCAAGTATTAGCCAGGGACTAGGTCAGAACTACCGTTCAGCAGAAGTCCCGGAATAATACCCCAGACATCATTGAGTATAAAGACCTAGTATATCAGATTAAGAGACCTTTCAAACGAGATTTCAGGGGTTACCTATATATCCAAGTAGTGTTCCCCACGAATTCACAAGTTTGAATTTAGGTTTATATCCCGAATAAATCTACTAAATGTGTGAAAACCTATCGACACATCATCAGTAAGATTGTTTAACTCTTTTATACTTTTCAAATCTTTAGCATACCGCGATCGTCTAGCTGATGTACTATCATTTTCCCTATATACACAAGCTCTTTTTCAGATTTTATCATGTTTTTGTATTTTTGCATTTTTTACTGTTTTTGTATTTTCTGAAAATAACTATGTACAAACATCTACTCCCCCTAAATACCAAAACAAGTAAAAATTCGACAAACCATTGCAGATTGTTTCTCGTCTTCATCCGCAACAGTACTTTCATCAACGCCAATTATGCCATCCAACACCGACAGAAGTTTCATACCATTCAGTTTTAACAAATATTTAAACCGATTTTTATCAAAAGCTTTGGTATGTAAATCAGCTTTCTGTTCGTCAGTGTGGATTTTCTCAATTCGTATCAACTTTTTCTCAAAGCAATCACGAATAAAGTGATGACGAATTTCTATGTGTTTAGTTTTAGCGTGATGTACTGGATTTTTAGTTATATTTATTGCGGCCTCATTATCAACAAAAAGAGGTGTGTTAAGAAACTGCAAACCGTAGTCGCGCATCTGTTGCTGTATCCACAAGATCTGAGAGCAGCAACTGCTAGCAGAAACATACTCCGCTTCACAAGTAGATAACGCCACAGACGTTTGTTTCTTACACTGCCAGGTAACCAATCTAGGACCAAAGAACTGGCATCCTGCAGTTGTTGACTTTGAATTGACTTTGCAGCATCCGAAATCCGAATCGGAATACCCTTCGAGCGTAAAATCGCCTTTTCTAGGATACCACAACCCCAATGAAGGAGTTCGTTTCAGGTAGCGCAATATCCTCTTCACAATGATCATATGCGATGCTCTTGGGTTAGACTGAAATCTTGCTGCGAGGCACGTTGGGTACATGATATCAGGACGTGAAGCAGTTAGGTACATTAAAGAACCTATCATGGATCGATAAAAAGTTTCATCAGCCCTGTCTCCGGTGAGATCTGGGTGAATCCCATGATTTGTTGCAAGTGGGGTAGCAGCTGGAGTAGAACTTGACATCCCAAATTTCTCTAGAATATCATGAACATACTTTGACTGATGAATGAAAATTCCCTCAGGAAGTTGTTCAACTTGTAATCCCAGAAAGAATTTCATCTCCCCCATTGATGACATTTCAAACTTCTGCTTCATTACTGATTCAAAATCTTTGCATAGATTTTCATTTGTCGACCCAAAGATTATATCGTCCACATAAATCTGAACTATCAGAAGATGACCATCGACCACTTTAGTGAAAAGAGTGGCATCCACTTTTCCACGAATGAACTTGTTGGCTAGTAGGTGTTGAGACAAAGTCTCGTACCAAGCTCTCGGGGCCTGGTGTAAACCATACAGCGCTTTGTCCAATAAGTAGACCTTGTTTTTGTGGATTGGATCGGTAAAGCCCGGCGGCTGACCGACATAAACCTCCTCTTTAACCTTCCCGTAAAGAAACGCCGATTTAACATCCAACTGATAAACTTTGAAGTTCTTCCAAGACGCAAATGCTAGGAAAATTCTGATTGCCTCTAGTCGTGCTACAGGAGCATAAACTTCGGTAAAATCAATCCCCTCCTGTTGACTAAATCCCTGAACAACGAGTCGAGCTTTGTTCCTTACAACAACTCCTCTATCGTCCCTCTTGCACTTAAACACCCACTTAGTGTTAATCTTCCTATGACCATCCGGCAAATCAACTAACTTCCACACCCCCAATTTCTCGAATTGACTAAGTTCCTCCTGCATTGCATTGACCCAAGAGTCTTCAGTAAGCGCCTCTTTGTAAGTTCTTGGCTCAACCTGCGAGATAAAACAACTCAATGAGAATTCAGTTTGCAAAGGAGCAACTTTTGTATAAAAACATGTAAGCCCTTTATCAATCTGATTTCGAGTGCGAACTCCAGCTTGTAATTCTCCTATGATCAACTCCTCTGGATGATATGAGAAAGTTCTTGGCATCACTTCACTCGGAACATCTACATTTCCCTCCAGATTAGTAACATTTTGTTCTGCATCTTGTTCACCAACTTGGTTTGTTTGACTTGAAAACTGAATTTGCTCCCCCTCAGAATCTGAATCACCATGATCAAAGACTGGCATGTTTTCAGCTTCTAGATTATCATTCTGGACCAACTGATTATCTTGAGCAACTTCATTCTGTTGGACATCATCATGTTCACCCGCATTACTTGGACCTGCTTCATCATCATTTGAAGTTTCCCGTGGTCTCCTTGAATACTCAGCTGGGAACCTTAACTGTGACTCATATTCACGCAAAATATCCAACTCATCAAAGAAATCTTCATCATCCTCTGATTCTTCTCTCATGTCAAACGAATCCCAAAGTTTGTCATAATGATAACGCCATGAATCACCAGGATTCTGCGGCGGCATAGTATAACCTTGACATTCAACATTTGCAGCTTCAATAATCCGCTTCTCACTTGGAACGAAGACACGTCTCAACGGATTTGAATAACCAACAAATATTCCCTCAATGCACTTCGGACCAAACTTTCCAAAAGGTTCTATAACCGTACAAGGTGACCCGAACGGTTCTAGATACTTCAAATTCGGTTTGCGATTATTGATTAGCTCAAAGCATGTTTTGTTGAACTTCTTGACAGTAAGAACCCTGTTGAGCGTATAGCATGCGGCGGAAACAGCTTCAGCCCAAAAATTAATTGGTAACTTTGAATCTGCGAGCATAGTTCTAGCTGTCTCGATTAGTGTCCGGTTTTTGCGTTCTGCGACTCCATTCTGCTGTGGAGTGTACGGAGCACTAAACTCATGCAAAATACCTCTTTCATCACAAAATTCTTCCATCTTGCTATTCTTGAATTCAGTACCATTATCACTACGAATTCTCTTGATACGCCTTTGGTACAAATTCTCAATCTTTCTGAACAGACCCATCAAACTGTCAAATGTTTCATCTTTCGTCTTCAAGAAAGAAACCCACGAAAATCTGGAATAATCATCAGTAACGACCAAACAATAGTAATCGCCTGTAATACTTTTAACATTCACAGGACCAAACAAATCCATGTGAAGTCTTTCCAGCGGTCTCGAAACTGAATTGACTTGCTTTGTAGGGTGTGACTTCTTCTTCTGCTTGCCTTTGATGCAACTAATGCACTCCCCTTCCAGATGAAAACCTTTGATATTAACTCCCAATACCAAATCATTGTGCACCAAGTGATTCATCTTCCTTAGGTGAATATGCCCCATCTTTCGGTGCCACAATCTCGATTCTTTCTCAGTTGCTCTAGACACGAAACAATGTGCTTGACCAGTAGTTGTAGTTGCTACCGACATATCTAACACATATAAATCGTTTACTCTGGGTGCCCTCATAATAATCCATTCTTCAGGAACAACAAAACCAGGTTTCAGAATCAAACATTCTTTATCAGTGAAGTGAGTAGTATACTGATTGTCACAAATCTGCGAGATACTAAGTAGATTGTTTTCCAGTTCAGTGATGTAGTTAACTCTCTCAAACGTCACTATCCCATTGGATAACGTTCCTTCACCAACAATTCTACCACCTTCATGACCAGCAAATCCCACATAACCACCATTAATGTTTCTCACATCATACAGCAATGCAGTTTTTCCTGTCATATGTCGAGATGCCCCACTATCCATGATCCATCTTGAAATGGCTCTTGGAAGGTCCTGCACAAAACAAACTACGACTTAAACAACTTTAAGAAAGATGCCGATTCATGCTTCGCAATCCAGGAAGCTCCGGCAATTCAAACTGCTTATTCGAACATGGTGTCCACCCAGGCTTCATCAGCCTTAGGTGTAACCTTGACTCTAGCAACTTGAATTTTAAAATTTTTAGCTTTCAAAGGTGGAAAACTTGCATCATAATCAACCGAAATTGATTCTTCAGCCTTTTTCACTTCTGAAGTCGAACTTTTCATTTCACCTTTTGGTTTCCAAATTTGTTCAGGTAAAGCAACTCGTTTATAAAACTTGTCATTTTTAGTTACCACTTTCTTTATAGGTTCATTTTTTGCTTTTACATTGTTGATTTTAACGTTTTGCTTCTCAACCACTTTCTTCTCAACATACATTGGTGATTTACCCTTCTCATCAACCTTCTTTTGTTGAATCTTCACAGCTTCAGTCCTAGGCTTCACATATGTACACTGTCGTGCAATATGACCAACTTGTTCACATCTAAAACAAGTACGAGTATCAGCTACTCGACTCGTGCCTTCAGACTGAGCCTGTGAAGCTCTTTTCTCAAAGAACTCTTCATTCGATTTTGAAAAAATTTCATTTTTCTCATCAGAAAGTAACCGTGAACCATTCACAAACACCTTCTTTTCAATAAACCTCTTGTTTTGAAAATTGTTCTTCCGATAACCATAACCACCCCGATAATCACCCGACCAATTGTTTCTATTGTTATTGTAAAAACGTGGTGAATAAACAGTTTTCTTGTTATAAACCATGTCTTTCTTTCGACTCAGATCATTCACTGCTGACAACTCAACTTCAACAAGTTTAAAAACATTTGTCAATTTGTTCATGTTAACATTCTCAATTGGAAACTCTAAATCCGAATACAACTTATCAGATCCAGCCATCTTGTACATCACAAGACCCGGTTCATCACTTAAGTTGTTTTTGGACTTTTGTTTCAGAATGTATTTGTCAAAAAAACACTCATCCTCCTCAGAAGTGTCACAATCCGGTTTAAGCACTTTGTCTACCACACTTTTCACCACATCATTTTGGACACCCTCTTCATTGGAAGATGTAAACGTGACATCAATGTTTTCAGGAAGTTTAACTTCACTTTCTTCCTCAATTTCCACCAAACTAGACTGCTTTTTCGTGTAGTTGTCTAAAATTGGCGGTGGAACTGTGTGAAAACCTATACCCGTTCCATCAGAAAACACATCCTCGCCATCTTTGTTTTTCCCTATAGGTTTAGGAACAATATGCTGCAAAACAAAGCTTGCCGATTTATAGCTGTTAAGCTTCAACTGGATTCGTTCATTCTCAATTTCAGCTTCTTGAACTTTAAGTTTCAATTTAGCAATTTGATCCAGTTGTTCATTAATCGATTTTTCTTTTAATCCCAAAACAGCTCTTAGATGTTCATTTTCTTTAAAAGTTTTTCCATTACGATCATCACTATCTTTGACAATGTTTTTCAATTTCTCAAATTTTTCAGAAATTTGACGGTTTTCAAGAATTAACTTTTCATATTCAGATTTTAGTTTCTCATGTTCCTTTTTATCATTTTCAATTTGTGCCGTTAATTCTTTGTTCCGTTCAGTTGAAGCTCTAACACTTTTGTCACGATCGAGAATCTGATTTTCAACATTTCTAACCTTTGTTGTCAGATTCTTGATTTTCTCATTTTTAAGATACGTGACAGTGCTACAAAAATTGCATTGTTTGGTGCAATTTTTGCAGTCAGCATTTCCTTCAATCTTGTTATCTGACTCAATTGTGTTACCTGACGCATTTGTTGACACACTTTGACTGACCGATCCATTTGACTTGGTAACAGAATTAGGATCTACCTCAAGTGCTTTTGCAGCTAGCACTTTGTCAGCCATGTTTCCTAAATTTTCTGCAGTCAACTCCTGAGTTGTATCAATAATACCATCATCAGTTTTCTTTGAGTTTTCTTTCTCTTTTCTCTCTCTCTCTTCTTTCTCCTCTTTTTCCTTTCTCTCTTTCTCTTCTTGAATCATCTTTGAAGTTGGAGTTCCCCACCATTTATGTTGCCAGTACTCATCATCTTCTTTGTACTCATTGATTATAGCTTCAATATCAAGAGTATCATGATCAATAGCAATATTCCCATACGGATCAAGATAACACTCTCTGTCTGGATCCCAACGATTTGCTCTTTTAGCTTCCAGATAGATACCAGAAATTCTGATAATTTTGTTTTCAGCAATCATTTTTCTGTATCTGTACTTCTGTTCTTCTGTTCTATTTTCTTCCCAAGGTTTTGGTTCATCATTTTTCGCCATGAATGCGTAACCTATCGCATCTTCTTCTGGTAAAACTTCTTGACTCCAATCATATCCTTCGTCATCGTAGATTACTGCAAGAGCTCTAGACTTTTCTCTATTGTCTTCAACTTGCTTCAATCTAGGCGGCTCAGATTTGTTTTGGTGATAGATTGCCTTTTTATAGTAATCATCTCTGAAAGGATTCTCTGATTCATCTGCATACGCGTTTCTGCACTCTCTTTTGAAGTGACCTTTTTGTTTGCATTTGAAGCACGTCACTTTGGTTTTATCAAATCCCAGCTTTGTAGATGGACCACCAATTGTCTTCCTGCCGGTGATTTCCATAAAACGTTGTGCACGTCTAACAGCACTTGCCATCGCCCAACGAATGTCTATCAATTCCATTTCCTCCGGATCGATCTGATCATAATCTTCCTTCGTTAGGTTGGTATTTCCAATCTTCCCAGCTACCAAACCTTCATAAGATTCCAAAACTGAAGCTAAGAAGACCATTTGCTGTTTAGCAGATTCTTCATCAAAATTCTGAGCATTCTTCAAATCAATTGCGATGTTGCATTGAAAACGGTTCTTTGCCTCAGAATTTCTCCCAGAAGATGTAGACCCCGTATGATATCCACTGCTTTGACCACTTTGACTTTCTTTATTTGCTATAGAAACACTTTCAGCAGAGAACGCAGTCTTCGGTGAAGTTGCCTTTGGCATCATACTCTTCGGATAATACAGATTCAGATTCTGTTGGTAAGATGAGTGATTAACTTTAAACGTCTTCTTGAGTTCCAGCTCATGACTTTCCAACCTTTCTATCAGCAAATCTGGAGTGAGATCTTGTGATGGAATAGTGTTCTTCAACATAAGAGCATAATATCTCCAATCCATCTCGTCAGGTAATGAATCAAACAATTTATCAACTTGTTCATCATCAGGATAAATGATTCCATGTCTTGATAACTCTAGTTTTAAATGTCCAAACCTTTCGATCATTTTCGATACAGATTCGTTTTTCAAGCAACCAAACATATCAAATTCTTTTCTGAGTAGTTTCTTCTTGTTCTTGACGATTTCTGTACTTCCCAAACACTTCTTTTCTAGCTTTGCCCAAAGATCTTTAGCGTTTGAATATTCTATCAACGAAATAATGTCTTCCCGTACAGATTGAAATAGTAATGCAACGCATTTTTGTTCAGCAACAAATGAATCAACTTCTTCAGTTGTTCTTAACGCTTCTCCATTTTTGTTTCCATTTTCATAACCATTCTTCAAACTCTTCCAGCTAGGAAATGCAAAAGCCATCATCCAATCTTCAAACTTCCTGCACCATCGACTGTATTCTTCAATAGCCATAAGCTTTGGAGGTTTGTTGAACGTTCCAAATGCACTTTCAGATTCCCATGCTTCCTTCTTCTTTTCTTTCGGAGGATTTTCATTTTCATTTGTATTGTTGCTTGTTGAAGAATCGTCATTTCCGGTATTTCCAGCAAATGCGTACATGTTGCTAAATGGGTTTAAGAAAATATCATCCATCTTGAATGTACCTGAAAAATCAGCAAAACACTTAGACAAATTTTCAAATTTTTCAAAAATACTGACACTGGAGCGAAATCACAAATTGTGACGTATAAGCGAAATCACAATTTGTTCACTTGAGCGATACCCCTTGGTACACTTGAGCGAAATCTGATTTTGACCTTAAAAGCGAAATCACTTGTACGTAAAAGCGAAATCACTTGTTCAGGCTGTCATAAAAGCGAAATAGCACCTTATCTAGTGACACAAAAGCGAAACCTTGATGTTCGTATGAGCGAAATCAGGTTTTCTCCATTTTTGACCAAGTTTTAGTTTAAATTTTAGCCTGAAACTTTCTAGGGTTTGTTAATACTGTATTTTACACAATATACTCCAAAATCAGACCATTTCGACCGTAGGAACTATTTCAAATTGAAAAAGTATGAGAGAAAGTGAGTAGAAATGAGAGATTTTTGTAGAATCAGCTGTAGTAGCATGAACTCCTTGTCCTGAAGCTCTGATACCACTTGTTGGACCGTTGTTTGACCCTAAACGTCAGTTAAGGTAGTTCATCTTTACATATTAAGGCGGAATCAGAATATGCAAAGTTACACAGCTTGTTCCTTTTCAATTCCTTCTCATTAATGCTTTCTGATTGAATTTTGACAGCACTTCGTTACCATAGCACACACATACACTGATACATATGATTTCGCTTTTGGGGTTTATATAGAAGATGTGATTTCGCTCCTGTGTCAGCCACATGAGCGAAACCCCATGATTGACACTAAAGCGAAACCCTGAATAACCACATAAGCGAAATCCTCTATAACTATGACATAAAAGCGATACCTATGTATAACTATACATTTGACTATTGCTGACCGATCTTGACTATCTTTGACCTTGAACATCATCAGACGAAGTCAACAGACATTTCATGTATCAACACATGTTTTAAATCAGCACAATCACTACATATTCTAGGAGTTTCAGACTTTACCTGACTTGTCGAGGCCGAGACATTCGCCATAAAGGCAGTCTGATAAGAAAAAGATCCATTTTCAGAATTAGAATCTCCTGCATTCGAGCTTTCTTCATCTGAACTCCCACTATAACCCGAGCTATCATCACTTTCAGAAAACTCTTCCTTGTGAACATGCTTGATGTGATTGATAATTTTTGCATAGCATGCAGTTCCACCTCCTTGATTATTATCTCCCAATTGTACAGACCAATCGCATCCTTCATCAGCTTGAACAATCAATGCTTGATTGGTGTTTGAAGGTCCAGACTGGTTCTGGTTCTGATTGTTGTTCACCGCTACTATCCTTCGTTCAGGATTGTCTTGATTTGCATTAGAAGTACTCGTCTGATTTCTGAACGGATTCTGATTGCCTTGCTTGCTTGGTCGGGTGCACTCACGTTTGAAGTGACCCTTTTCGCCACAATTGTAACATGTAACAGCATCTTTATTGAACCCATACTTCGTATTATTTTTGCCTTCCAACGAAGTTCTTCCTGTTCGAGCCATGAAATCCTTTGCCCTTCTAACTGCACTTGCAAACGCCCACTTGATATCCATTAACTCCATTTCATCACGGTCTATCTGCTGATAATCTTCATTGGTCATATTGATGTTTCCAATTTGACCTACTACCAATCCACAGTATGAACTGAACATTGTGTTGAGAAGTTCCAAATGTTCCTTTGCAACTTCTACACTGACTTTTGAAAGATTGGAAGTATCAACTCTGACAGTGTTGGTGTTTTGGGGTGAAGGATTGTTGGTATAATGCGCTTGTTGTTGTTGTGGTTGGGCTTGAGGTGGAGGTTGAGATACAGATTGTGACATGTAAGCACTTTGATTCCACTGTGGTTGCGATGGAAACGGAGAAGAGTTTGTATTGGATACAAACGCCGTTTGAAGCTTCAGTTGCTGAATGGAACTAGAACTAGCCGAAGGACTAAAACCAGGCAAATACATTTCTGTGTTTTGAAGAGGTGCAGATGCAATCCTTTTAGCTTTCCGAATTTCCTCTTCGTTCTTGTTCTCCAACTTCTGAATGAATTCATAAAGACTGACATTGGCTGCATCCAGAGCGCCCGTATGCTTTAGAAGTTCAATGAATGGACTCCACTTAGGAGGTAGAGCATCAGCAAATCGTGCAATCATTTCCGGATGATTTGTAGCAACACTATAGGAAGTCATTTCACTAATCAAATGATAAAAACGAGTAGTCATATCATTTAGAGTCTCATTCTCCAAGAACAGAAATGATTCAAACTCTTTCTTCAATAAATCATGGCGTATCTTTCTAGTAGCTGCATTTCCTTCTCCTCTCGCTACCAATGCATCCCATAAAGCTTTCGTGGTCTTACAATATGAGAATTGATGAAATATGTCTCTGTGAAGTGCTTGAGTGAGAATAGCATACGCCTTCTTCTCCAGATCATATGCCTTTTTGTCGGCTTCTTAATAATGGAATAATGGATTTTAATAATCCAAACTATTGCTGTTTGGCTGGCAACGGTTCCAACTTAAAAAATTCTCACTGACGGTTCCAACTTTTCACATATTGGCCTTTAATGGACCCTGATTAACAGAATCCTAACGCCGTTAGTATCCGGTCGCCGGAAAAAACGTTTTTGGCCGGAAAACCCCTTTTTAACAGGAAAACTCAGCATTTTCGTCTCAAACCCCTTTGTAACCTTATTACGCACCTTTAGCAGCATTTTCTAAGTGAAAAGCCCCAACTATTGAGGTAGCAGGAAAACTCCTTTTTCGGCGGAAAACATGTTTTTGGCCGGAAAACTCATAGTTTTCGTCCCTGATCAGTACATTTTAGGTACACTATATGGATACTAATTATTATATAAATGTATGGTTATTAACATAAAATAAATGAGTTTCATTGGTTTTTATAAATAATGTGAAAGGTATTTAAATGAGATAAAGTGTCGTATATTAGATGGCGAAATCATGAATGTAATTAAACAGGTTTCAAATATTAAATTAGTGTTAAATGTTGATATTAATATTTTATTTTTCTTTCTAATTGGAGTGCATTGAAACAAGATATTGAATATTGAAATAGTGGACTTAATGATATATAATGACTCTAAGACCGCCCGTACTGGGGCGTTTTTTTTTAAAAATTTTTGCATTATAACGCCCCGCCTACCATTACGGTAGGCGTTATAGGGCGTGATTTTCGAAAAAAAATGCCCCCGGCGTTTAAATTAAAACGCTCCTTCAATCTTGAACCAACCAATCAACGGCTAGTTGCTAACGGCTAGTTGATTTAATTTTTTTTTAAACCTATTATATATATATATATATATATATATATATATATATATATATATATATATATATATATAAACAACCAAAACTCATTCATTTTCAACAAAAACAATCTCAAAACCTCTCTAAAAATTCAACCATTTTTAAAAAACCTTGATGGATTCTCCTAGTTCTTCATCCATGGTAAATTTTTACTACAACGAGTATTTTGCGGATGGCGATGGTTCGACCGATGAGGAGCTTGAGCAAGAGGCGGTTACGAGTGCTTGTCAACTAGCGGTGAGATATGTCAACCATTCTCGTCGGCCCCAAGCAGAAAAAAATAAAAGAGGCTATGTTGAACGAGACCGACACGCGGCACACGATCGTTTGATGAAAGACTATTTTGACGAGGCGCCGACATTTTCAAACGAATTTTTTAGGCGTCGTTTCCGAATGAGTAAGCGGTTGTTTCTACGCATAGTCGACGACTTGGAAGCCAACTACGATTATTTTAAACAAAAACCGGATGCGAGAGGGGCACTTGGATTTACGGGTATCCAAAAGTGTACGTCGGCGTTACGAATCCTTGCTTATGGTAACACTACCGATATCAACGACGAGTATCTAAAAATGGCGGAGAAAACAACACGAGACAGCTTGGAGCATTTTTGTCGCGGTAGAATTCTTATACTTTACTTTTTTTTTAAAACGACGGGTATGTTTACAATTATTTTTTTTGAAGCTTATGTTTGTCTATATTTTTATATAAAGGTATAATTGATGTGTACGGTGCGCGTTATCTTAGAACGCCCACATGGGACGACCTTCAAAAGATCTACGAGGTACATAATGCTGAGCATGGTTTGCCTGGTATGATCGGGAGCATAGATTGCATGCATTGGCGTTGGGATAACTGCCCGACTGCATGGCGAGGCCAACACACACGTGGTGACCAAAAAGGACCCACTATTATTCTTCAGGCGGTTGCTTCACAGGACCTTTGGGTTTGGTCGGCTTACTTTGGCGTGGTCGGGTCATGCAATGATATCAATGTTTTTGAACAATCGCCGTTGTTAGAGGAGTGGATTTCTAGCAAAGCTCCAAAAGCGTCGTTTTACGCAAATGGAAACTACTACCCTCATGGATATTATTTGAGCGACGGAATTTATCCTAGGTATTCGATTTTCGTGAAGACGTATAGTGATCCTATTGATGAAAAAAGAGCATACTTTAAAAAGGTTCAAGAGTCTTCACGAAAAGACATTGAGAGATGCTTTGGGGTTCTTAAACAACGCTGGCAATACTTGAGAAATCCTTGTCGTGCATGGAGCAAGCAAAAATGAGAGATGCTATGTACGCTTGTATAATCATGCACAACATGATTTTGGAAGACGAAGGAAAGGCGATATGCCAGAATTATGTGCCAGAAGCCGTTCAAGAGGAGCATCAACAGACGTCAATGGAAGAAAGAGTGAATAATGCGCGAGAGTTGCGTTACGAACCGTACCATTCCCAGTTAATGGTTGATTTGGTACACCACGCATGGTCGGTTCGGTATGTACCACCTGAGGGAGAGGAAGAAACGGAGGACGAGGAAGACGAAGTTGGCGAGGGTGAAGAAAGCGAAGACGAAAACTAGTGTTTTTTTTTTAATTTAATCGGATGTTTTTTTTTATTTCTAGTATTGTATTTTTTTTAATTTAATGAAGTATTTAAGTTTTAAAAAAAAATTGAGAAATGCTTGAATGGGGGTTATTGGCATAATGCCCCACTACGCCACTTTTGCTATAATGCCCCATTGCTGACTAGGACGTCACGTGTCGGATAATGCCCCATGGTGGGGGCATTATAACCCACTACCACTACACATGGTCTAAGTGGGCTTTTATTAATCCACATATTCTAAACAAATTTGTGGCCTAGTTAGACAAGCACATCATCACATGGACTAGAGTTGGACCACTGAAAAAAGAAAATAGATGGTTGAATATAAATAAAAAGAGGGGACGCATAGATTGAGGAGTTGGGCGGCTGTTTTGGAAAATATTAGACGGCTGAATCATTAACTACAAGAAGAAATGGAGGATTGGAGGGTTGTTGGGCCGCACATGGGCTTGGCAAACTTCTTACGTGAAACAGGGGTTTTTAGGGGTCACGATTTTTGAGGAGGCACAAGATAGATATCAACACAACATCATCATTAATATATACGCAGATAATTTTGATCATCAAGAGAGCCGACATCAAAAGATAGGAGGGAACGAATTTGATATTTTATTTTTCATATCTTCAAGCTAATCAAGAATGTCCAACTAATTCGGGATGACAACTGATGCGGTGAAGACCATTATGAGCGGCTAGGCTCTCCGTGGCTTCCTCTAGGTGGACGGTTCAGTAGGTTTTTATTTTATTCAGTTTAAACTCAGGTTTGGATGTATTTTTGACTTTGACAACATTGTATGAATACATTGATGTCTTGGTTTCTTTGAACTATTTGCATGTGTTTTGAGTTCTTGCTTTACAACTTGTTCGGTTGATAATAAAACCTAGTAACTTGTTGGGTGACATAGAGTAGGTTGACTCACACTAGTAAATAGGGTTAATCAAATTATAAAAGATCTGATGACAAAAACCTATTTTTGATTACCAATTAAATTAACCAACTTTCCAGCATCATGTCTATGTGATGGCCAATTAACTAAGTAAACTGAGTTTTATGAAATCTAGAACCTGAAGTTTGGAGGAAGTTACGTTTATAAATCTGATATTTGTTCTTGTAGTTAGTTTTTTTAGTTTCTTCCAAATCAATCAAAACTCCCAAATCTAGATTAGTAGTAGTTAATTAAATAATTTAGCTAAACACTAACCACATATTCCCCGTGGATACGATACCCTACTTACGCTATCTATTTAGTTTAATTAGGTTTTTGCGTGACCCTTACGACAGTCATCAGTCCCAAACCTGTTTGTAACCATAGATCAGACCTTTAGGAACCTTTTTGCGACAGAAAATGTTTTTTTCGGAGACTAACAACGTTAGGGTTCTGTTAGTCAGATACATTGAAGGCCAATATATGAAAAGACAGGACCATCAGTGGGAATTTTTGAAGTTGGGACCGTTTCAGTCAACGGGCAATAGTTGAGATTATTAAAATCCATTATTCCTAAAAAAATTCAAGCTTGAGCTCGAGTCAGTATGATTTATTAATTATTTGTTTATATATTTATAGAACAATATATAACATGGCTTTTTTTTATTTTTAACATATCTAAATTATAATAAAAGACTCCAATTAATGTCTCATGACATTTTCTACTTCAATCTTAAAATTTTCAATTATTCTTTATTATTTATCATTAATTCTTATTTTTATTCGAATAAATAATTTCAAATAACGTTTTGATGAAATTTACTTTAAAAAATCATTATCATCTATATCTCCTATTTATCCCTACTTAATTTTTCAAATTTCAAATTTCAAATAATTATTATAATATATTAATATAATATTATATTATATTATATAATATACACGTTACATATTATATAGTAACAATCCCAGTTTACTTTATTTTAACTAAAATAATATTATCTTACATATACATTTACCAAGTTAGGGGAATAGTGCCAGGCACCTGCCTGGCACTCCTCATTGGACCAACACGTTTAATATTTTATATCCATTTTAAAATTACGTTTTAGCCCACAGCTCAAAATAAAATTACGTTTTTTATCCCCATCTCAAAATTATGATCTTGTCCTCAATTCAAAATTACGACTTTGTCTGGCACTTTCCCATTGGACCAACCAGTTTATTATTTTATATCCATTCTAAAATCACATTTTTGTCCCTCTTTAAAATTACGGTTTTCTCCCCAACTCAAAATAAAATTACGCTTTTGCCCTCAGCTCAAAATTACGATTTTTCCCTCCATTCAAAATAAAATTGTGGTTTTGCCCTCAACTCAGAATTACCTTTTCGCCCCCAGTTTAAAATAAAATTTTGTTTTTGCCCACAGCTAAAAATTACGATTTTTCCCTCTATTAAAAAATGTGATTTTTCCCTCTTTAAAAAATTGCGATTTCGCCCTCATTTCAAAATTACATTTTTCCCCAGTTAAAAATAAAATTATGTTTTTGCCCCCAACACAAAATTACGATTTTGCCCTCGGTTCAAAATAAAATTGTGCTTTTGCCTCCAACTTAAAATTATGCTTGCGCCCTTAGTTCAAATTTATATTACGTTGTTACCCCAAGTTCAAAATTACGAATTTGCCCCTGTGAAAATTTACAGTTTTGCCCCTAGTTCAAATTTACAGTACTGCCATTACTTTAGCTTTTGGCAAATTACAATTTTACCTCAGTCAAAAAATACAACTTTCCATCGGTTAAAAATTATAATATTGCCATTGTTTTAGTTTTTTTTTTTTTTATCAAAACTATAAAATTGTTTTGTTTTAATTGGTTGACTCGATTTAATTGTTTTTCGTGTCAATGAGCTAACTAACAATCGCTCATTATTCGGTCATCGCCCCGCAACACGGGCGGGGCATCAACTAGTTATTTACATAAATTGATTTGATAACAAAAATCAATGTTTATTTTTTTCTAAATGAATTTATTGAATTTCTACAAATTACTAAACACTTGAATATAATTGGTCCTCAGATATTTTAATTAAATTGAAGATTAAATTTCAAATAAATATGATAATATTTTAATATCTATACTATGCTATGCTATAGTTTAGTTTACGTTATTTTAATTAGAGTAAATTGTCAAAATCGTCTCTGAGGTTTGGTCATGTTTGTCATTTTCATTCAAAACAACTTTTTTGTATCATATAGTTCTTCACTTTTGGAATTTTTTGTCATTTTCATTCAACGTCTAACTTTTTTGTCAAAATCGTCATTGAGATTTGGGATTTTTTGCCATTGATAACAAAAATCAATGTTTATTTTTTTTTTTCAAAATTAATTTAGTGAATCTTCCCTCTATAATTTCACAAAAAAACTTTTGTGAGTTGAAACTATTATTTAATTTTGTACTATTTAATTTTGTATAAGTTATAATATCAATGTGTACAACTAACTAATGCACAATTCATTTTTCTTTTCGGTTTATTGGTCCATCCAACTATTAGTTCATATATTCCCGTTTTTACCAATTTTTGGTTTGTAACTAAGAGGTGTAATTCAACGTTTTACACTTTTCTGACCTACCTTTTTGTCTTTTTTAATTTTGTCACAACTTTTTTTTATCCAATACTTTTTCATTTTTAACTTTGTTCACTTTTCATCTTTTACAAATTCGCCGTTTTACTTTTTGGTTGAAATTTTACAGGTTAACACCCCCAACGCGCGTGCGTGGTACAAAGTCTTTACGTTATTTTGTTTTGCAGTTTAATGGCTCTATCGCAATGCACAGGGTGCTATGTCAACTTAGGTTTTCTTTTCTATGTTTTATATTTCAGTTTACTTTTTGCAAGTTAATACGCTAGAACGTGCGTGTATGGTTCAACGTTTTTACGTCTACTATTTGTTCGGTTCAACAACACCGCCGCAAAGCGCGGGTCGTAAATACTAGTTTACATATAATAATACCATGTTTGATACATGTGAATTGAACAAAGTAAATATTAAATAAATGGATTCCAGGTTAGACTCAAGTTTGTTTACGCCTAATTGTGTTATGAGATTGGTATAAAAAACTTTACACGTGAGCCATACAAAGTCTTCATGTGTTACACGACATGTTACTCATTTCATTAGACCTGCCAAGGTATGGATTAAACATGGCTCTACTCATACATATCATGTTATACAATCCATGATTAATTTATCACGTTTTAGGAATCTATATCTATACTATATAATAAAAGAAACCATTTTTGGGACACTTGTCATTATATTAGGCCATATTTTATAGATAAGTATTATTTTAGTTTAATCTTTTCTAATTAATTATAGATAATCCTCATACTAAATATTATTTAGTTTAATTTTTTATGGATAATTATTTAGTTTAATCTCCTTCTCATTTATAATATTATTTATTTAACTAATAGAGTAAATTACGATTTTGGCCCATGTGGTTATATCACTTTTACTCTTTTAGCCCAAAAAGAATTTTTAACATCCGAGCCACCAACGTCTTATTTTCTAATCTTTTTGGCACATAACGTCTTTTTTCTAACCCTTTTGGCCCCTAACATTTAATGGATGGGGTTAGTGTTAGGGGCCAAAAGGTTTAGAAAAAAAAGACGTTGGGGGCTCACAAGTTAAAAAATTCTTTTTTGGGCTAAAGGGTAAAAGTGATATAACCACAGGGGCAAAAATCATAATTTACTCTAACTAATATCATTTATCATTTATACATTTACGGAGTTTTAAATAATGGGTTAAATTTATTGAGACTTCGTTAACAAATTTTGCTACATCAAAATAATCTATTTATATCAATCTAAATTTTTATCTATGCTATACTATATAATAAAACATTAATGTGTGACACATGTTGTTCATTGTAGGTATTTATTTTATGATTTTCTCGCCTCGCTCACAAACTTATCTTATATTAATTAAATAAATAAATGAATAATGAGCTAATATTAAATTTTATCCTACTTTAAATTTCGAATATCATTATTCTATTTTTCTAATAAAATATTATCTGAAATTGTAAATTGTTAATTTAAAACATTTTAAATAAAACAAATTATTTATCACGAAAACCAAACTTTGTATTAACATATTAAATATTTTTATTTTCACTATACAAAATTACATTTACTAACTTTTTTATTATTTGGTATATAAAATTACATTTATTTAACACGTGTAATAAATGAGGTTTTTTAAATATGTATTATTATATTATTTGGTAAACAATATTACATTTATTCAACCCGTGTAATATATGTGGTTTTAAAGATATAATTTTTTTTATTTGTTATATAAAATTACATTAATTCAACCCGTACAATATGGTTCTCATATATATATATAATTTTTTATTATTTAATATATAAAATTATATTTATTCAACCCGTGTAATAAAGGAAGTTTTTTAATATATAATGTTTTATTATTTAGTATATAAATTTATTTACTCAACCCGTGTAACACACGGGGTTATAATCTAGTTAACTATAAGGTATCTTGAAAAAGCTTATTAATTAAAATATATTTTAGAAGTCACACATGTAAATTAATTTATTAAAATATTTCAAAATGATAAACTTTGAAGTTTTACCATCTCTAAAGTTGTAAAATGAAAAGAAAACATGTTCATAAATCTACTATAACATTTTATTAAAATATTTCAAAATGATAAACTTTGAAGTTTTACCATCTCTAAAGTAAGTAAACTAAGAGCGTTCTAAAGTCTAAACTAATATCAATCATAATAAATTATATTCAAGTTTGTTTTGAGTATCAGTATAGAATCAACGAAAATCTTTAAATAGATTGTTTATCTTTCAGTTTTTGTTTTTATTTTAATTTTAATTTAACCTCATTAAAAAATAACTTCACATGTTTCTCGACAGGTATCTTTATTTGTTTATTATTTCTCATCCTCATCATATCTATTAACTTATTAAGATTGTTAATCATTAGACACGTATAGAATAATTTTTATATCTAAAACTACAATATATATTTTTTATTCGGTTAATTAATCCATTTATTTAAGATAGTATGTTGCATGCATAAAACCAAATAATTGAAACGACTCCACGTTTTAGTTATAGATTATAATATACCGAACGTGTTGCGCAAGCGCAAAGGTATGACGTAATACAACAATCACCAAGGCTCAAAGCTAGCGAGTTGATTTAACTTGATCATACACTATATGCGTCTCTAAATCTGTTCATTTGCTCTTTAGTTACTTCACCTGTAAATTAAAATGAGATTTAAATTATGATCTTTGATTAAATGTATATATGGAGCTTTCTATGAGCCAAAAACAATGGCAAATCAAATCAAATGCAACCTCATATAAATCAAATGCAATCTCCTTTTTTCATCAAGAGCTATTACCCTCTGAAAATTATGTAAAAAAAAAAAACTGATTGAACAATCAAGATATTGAAGCACTAACTAAATTCCACTATTTAAACATTTTAACAAGTACAAAACGTATAGGACAAATTCACTGTGAAAAAAAGTTCCAACGAAACCTCCAAACATAGTTGTTAATAACGAGCATAGCGCCCGCTATAGCGAATAGTGTAGTGTAGCGCTTATGTGTCGATATATAGCTGGTAGCGACAAATAGTGGTAAATAGCGAGATTTTTGTAACTTTTTTAGATTTTTATATTTTTTTGGTAAAATATACATATAAAATATTTTTAAAATTTTCTTCTAGTGTATCGCTAAACATGAAATAGCGCCCGCTATTTCATCGTTATCGCAACGTACCGTATATAGGTTGCTTGTCGCTATCGTCCACTATTCGCTATCGACAACTATGCCTCCAAAATGTTTCAAGATGCTGTTAGATTTAAATGTCGAAGCTTAAAAGGCCTCAAATTCAAAAGTTCTCAAGGTTTTATAAGGCTATGCGGTATGGGGGTCGTCCCCATACCGTCGAGGTCCGGCGCCGTGGGCTACACCATCCCCCCTGGTCACGTCCTAAACGTCTCTGGCTCGACGTTGGCGACAAAGCAAAAGAAGTGGGCCCCCCTCCTAAAAGTAGCCGTTATAAATTAATAAAAAAAAATTCGAATTTCTCCAAAAACCAACGGTCAAAAATAACAATTTATATAAATTTCAAATCCATTTTCACCTCCATTCACATTTTTAACCCCATTTTCTCATCCCTCTCACTTTATTTTTATAAATCTTCTTCCACTTTTATAACCTTATACTCTACCATGGATCCCTTCAACTACCCGAACAATCCCAACAACCCGACCCGGCCGAATGTTTTCTCGGTTCCGGGATATTATCCGACGCTAGAACCGAACCAATTCTCGCAATATTCGTCAAATGCCTTTGCGTCTTTCCAACACTCACCGAACCAATTCGCTCAATTCTCTCAAAATCAAGTCCTTCAACAAATGATGATGCGGATCATCCTCCCTTGGAGGACCATCACCATACCCACTAGCCTAAGTTTCCTGTTCAAGTTAGAGATTGCAATATGTTGGTCAACGTTGCTGAGTTTATAAGTTTCATGAATCCTGATTAAAACTCAAATCAATATGCTAACTTCTTTGCTCAAAATGTTGAATGTTAGTTAATTTTAACATTATTAACCATTGACTAAATTACAAAAATCGCTCTTAACGAGTAAATTACAAAAACCGTCCTTTATGTATGTCACTTATTGCAAACTATATTCTTTGTCTTCAATAATTACAGAAAACGTACTCGATATTTGGAAACCCTTGCAATTTATGTCCTTTAGCTGTAACTCAGTTAATTTTTGTGGTTAAATCTGACCAAATAAACCTCATATGAAGGTATTTTTGTGGTTAAATCTTACCAAATGAACCCCACATGAGAGTAAAATGACCAAAATACCCTCTTGTGAGATCCATTTGGTCAGATTTAACCACAAAAATTAACTGAGTTATGGCTAAAGGACATAACTTGCAAGGGTTTGCAAACATCGAGTATGTTTTCTGTAATTATTGAAGACAAAGGACACAGTTTGCATTAAGTGACATAAATAAATGAAGATTTTTGTAATTTACTCTTGAGAATCCCAACATATTCCCCCATCCCAAAGAGAATCCCTTAGAAACAAAGAAGAAAGAGATATAATTGTGTGTGACTGTGTGCTTTAGGGTTTCTTGCCTAAAGAACGAAATTGAAGATGAAGAATCCCAGGAGAGTTGAATAATGACATTCAATGGTAACTTAACTGCTCCTTTTTGCCTTTCAATGTCAACTTGCGGTCGTGTACATTTATCTCGACATTCAAGTTTTTTTTTTGTTTTTTGTTTTTTTGTTTTTTTTTTTTTTTTAAGTTTCAACCAATGATAGGGAAGAATAACGGTAGGAATGGAAGAAAATAGTAAAAAAATACCCATTTAGACTTGGCTTTTGGTATGATATCTGAAGTTGATTGAAAATTACTTATGTGTCTATTCTTCCTTTTTATTTAATAATCTATTACAGTTTATTTACAAAATTTGTGAATTTGACACATTTAATCAATTTATAGACCATTGTATCAAAACAATGCATAAATTTAATCAATTTACAAAAGAATGTATAATTAAATTTAATCAATTTACAATGCATAATTTTATTTACAATAACAATTAATTTAGACTCTTCATATGTCATATTAATTATAGGTTACAAAGGTGCTGAAATCCCTAAAATGCTCCTAAAGTATCTTAAATTATACCCTTATACAATTACTAACTTGGGGTGTGTCTAATTTATTTAAAAGTCATACGCTTTAGTTTATTTTACTCACACCCTTCTATTTTATATTATATTATATATAACTTCAATTAGTAACCATCACATCCTTTCATCTCAAGGCACCGATTCATTAATAATATTACGCAAAATGCAAACAAAAAAAGGAACATGACATCATACAAACCCAAACCCGATGAATGCCATCTGCGAATCAGCACAATAATTACATCCACATTAAATATACAAATCGGAATTTACATTCAACTTGAATATACACATAGGAATTTATATTCAAATTGAATACATGAATTTACATTTCAGTTAAATACACACAAATGAAACCAAACCGACGCACCGGGTAAAAACATTCCAAAAAACCGACATACCGTTCAAATGAACAAGTATAAGTTTTTTTCCGGTCATCTCACAACCGCCATATATCTGCCTGTAACCGTAACCGCCAGTTTTTTAAACGTTTTTTCTATTTTCCTCTGGCCAATTCTCGCCTTCATTTTCCTCCTTTCGTTCGATTCTGGTATGTTCTCGCTACCATCGTTCAAACAAAGAACAGAGACTTATAGAACAAATAAAAGTGATTGTGTAGAAGAAATAAATCAATGATGTATTGCATACTGATGATCCATGACTTGATACAATTGTGAGGTATGTAGACGAATGATTTGCATATATAGGGTTTGTTAGTATCATATATGTGTTTTTATTTAATATGTAGATGATAATCAGGATTATGTATTTGTTCATTGGTTGATGTGTATTTATATTTGTTCTTTGGTTGATGTGTATTTATATTTGTTCTTTGGTTGATGTGTATACATTATTTACCAGTTTCTTTCTGGCAACATGGGTTCGGGTCCGATTGTGGGCAATCCCGGCGACGCTGGAGGAGGTGTTTAAGGCGATGGATGGCGACGGAAAGGTAGGTTTGGAGATTTTATGAGTTATATTGGCTCTGCTGGTCTAGATGATGCGATTAAAGCGATGATCAGGCTAGGTAGAGATGGCGATAATGGCGGGTTACGTTTGATGGGTTTCTAAAGATACTTGCCATTTGATTGTTCATCGCGGAAACAAGTGGGTGTGAATGGGAGTTTAACACGTTGAGAAGACACTAAATCAGACATGAATCAATTATCAGAATTCAATCATTGGATCATCGAGAATTGAAGTGGGGTTGTCTATGGTATTTCCCACTTTTCTTTAAAACCTATTGAAGTTTTAAGTTTTCAATCAATTTGTGTGTTGTTATGCATTTATCTTTATCTTTTGATTATAGGGGATTTCAATTCGTTTGTGTTGTCTTTTCTGTGCAAAGTGAAAGTTACAATTTTGTAGTTTTTACTTTGGCGTATTGAATCACGTTCGGTTAAGCATCAAAATGTTATTTAACTTTACCTTTCTTCAACTTTTAGGTTTCCCCCGTTTTGAGCATTTGGGTTTTAATTTTTGGTTGTTATAGCAAATGTCGTTAACCTATCAAATCAAATCAACACCGACTAAATTTCCGCATGCGTAATGCGGGATAATCCTATATATCAACTTTGTGATTCTTTTTTTAATCATTTTTCAGAATTTTTTGTTTTGAATTAGGTTGATTTGGTAATAACCACTTTTGATTGTTGATATTTACATATCATTCTTTTGTTAGTGTGATTTTAATTATAGATAATTTGTTTATTCCAGAAGATAGATACAACATGGTGATACATGTAAATTTATGATCCTGTGTAGATATTTTTTTTGTGGGATTGGAGATACCAAATTGTCCTTTTTAATTTTTAAAAAATTGTCCTTTTTAATTTTTAATTTGAAGAAACAATAATATTCTGGATATACAAATTGATATCATGTTAACACTTTAAAATATATAATTTTAAACTGCCAACTGACTCACGTCACTATGTTTGCTTTTTCTTACCAAATTTCATCTCAAATCTGTTTATCATAATTTTATTCAGGGTGGACGGTATGGTTGGGGTGAGTTAGGGTGTTTAAGTTTTCTCTACCCAATGTTATAAAGCCATGTCAACTCCCATTTCACTCCCCATTTTCTACTCAAACACTAGGTATGTTCAAACACCCACTTAATTAAAAATAAAAAAATTTGATTGGTTCTTCTCTCCTCTCTCTCTCTCTCTCCTCCCTTTGTTCTTCTTAACCTTCAGTGAGTATACACCAAAAAAACACTCCCTCTCCTGCTCCCCACTCCCCATTCAAACACTAGGGGTGGTTCACCAATTGGTGAAACCATTCCCCGATCTCGGTCCCCGCAACCATACCGAGTCCCCTTAGTATCACGAATATGCCTCTACGTTTATCATAATTTTGTCGTCATGAATGGTTGTCAAATTTTAATCAACAATTGAATAAGGATTTGTTGCTTTCATCGACAATTATGTTAGATTTGTTTTGAAGATCCTGAAATTTGGCATCTTTGTTGTTAACTTAGGTTTAATTTAACAAAATCAGTATATGAGATGCGGAAAAAAATATTCTTGCTTTTATGACAAACATGGGTTGCATTTAGTATGATGCTAAACCAAAATTCTTGACTTCATGCAATATCCCGCCGCAACGCGCGGGTTAACGTTAACTCGTTTTTGGACAATGTGCAAGTTTACCCCCTTTAAAATAGCTTAACTCTCTTGTACATGTTGCTTCAAAATGTGTACATAATGTAAAATTACTATAAGGGTAGAAAACCTAATTTGCTTAAGACCATGTGTAGTGGTGAACTAACATAATGCCCCCACCATGGGGCATTATCCGACACGTGGCATCAGCGTTGGGGCATTATAACAAAAGTGGCGTAGTGGGACATTATTCCAATAACGCCCATATTATTTTTATAATGAAAAAAAAGTGGGTAAAGTCAAACTCTCCTCCACTCTCATTGGCCCATATTATTTTTATAATGAAAAAAAAGCACACGAAAAAAAAAGCACACGAAATGTAGTGGGGCATTGTCAGAGACATGTGGGTAAAGTCAAACTCTCCTCCACTCTCATTGGCCACTTCATATGTGGCAAAGCGTTTTAATTAAAACACGGATTTGATTTTTTTTTGAAAATAACGCCCGGAAACGCCGGGTGTAATGGGGTGGGGGGCGTTTTCCGGCGTTTTTTTTGAATTTTTTTTAAAAAAAACGCCCCACTACGGGCACTCTAATAAGGTAGTATAGATATAGATAAATGAGTAATAAATAATGCAAAATTTTGAAACACTTAATAATACATTTATATAATGGAATGCATCACAATTATACTCGTTATAAAAGTTTAACAACTTTGGATCTACATGATCTAATTTTAATACATTTTGTTCTGATACAATATAAAAACAGGCATGCATCACAATCAGAAAATATACACGATCTAATTTTAAAACATTTATTTTGATTCAAGAAATTCTATCTACCCTGGGATGATCTCCCCAACGATTATTTTGATTATTCAAACCACATTTTAACAAAGCTATTGAATATAATAAGGTTATACCGATGATTAATATCACTTAATTAATTTAGCATTTATCATTAGTTTATTATGACATTTCACTAAATATATATTTTTAGACTATATGGTGCGGTGGATAAGAAAAGGGGAAAATCCCTGCCAAGTAGACGTCACGTTCCAAAGCACGAAAGATGAGACTAAAAAAGTCAAGTTGAAAGAGTGGAGGAGACAATTCCATCATTCATGGGTTGTATTTTTCCCATAAAATTTGTGATAATTAATTATTTAATACATGATAATTTTATTCTTTTGAAGATTGTATTTTTCCCATAAAATATGTCTCACAAGTTGGTTTATAAAACGTCTATACATGTTTCTAAATTTGGTGTCCTTGCTTTTGTGTGTGTGTGAGAGAGACAATTCCATCATTCATGGGTTCAACACAAGAAAACCAACCACATGTGGTGTGCATACCACTCCCAGCACAAGGTCACATTAACCCAATGTTAAAACTTGCTAAAATCCTCCATTCCAAAGGCTTCTTTATCACCTTTGTCATCACCGAGTACAACTACCAACGCCTTCTCCGATCACTAGGCTCCGACGCCCTACCCGACCTCCCATCCTTCCACTTCGACACCATTTCTGATGGTCTTCCACCACCCGAAAACCCTGATGTCGGCCATGATGTTGTATCTACACTCAAATCCATGCATGAAAATAGTTTGGGTCCATTTAAAAGTGTCCTCTCTAAAGTGAGTACCCTTTATTCACCGGTCACTTGCATTGTGGCCGACTTCATTATGAGTTTCACCCTCTCTGCTGCCGAGGAATTAGGTATTCCGGCAATTCTCTTCTGGACCTCTGGGGCGGGTGCCCTCGTATGTTATGATCACTACCCTAATCTTATACAAAAGGGTTTGATGCCCCTCAAAGGTAATTTTTTTGGCAGTTTTTTATATAACCAAGTTAGATATCTGTATACACACACATACTATATATAAATGCGTTATAAGGTTCTCAGTTCTTAACATAATATGTATACACACATACTATATATAAATGCATTATAAGGTTCGCAGTTCTTAACATAAAATTTGATTCTTAAATATCCCACTATATATATGTGTCATAAAACTCTACTAACTCTTCGCAGATCTAGAAAAAAAGTTTCTCATATATAATAATATTAGACATGGAGGGTAGCCGTAGAGTTTGATTTTAGTCATGGAAAAATTTTCTAACAGTTCATTTCTTCATTTTTATCTCTAGCAGGATATATTGAAATGTTAGAAAACGAGTTTAATTTTTTTTAAACTAAAAATAGTAATTTTCATTCATACTTGCCAAGTTACATCAAAACAGAAGATAGACGGTCAACAAGTTACACCGCCACCCCTTTCTGAATTGCAAACCCTAATCTACTAAATACAAAACCCTGCACCCTGGGGCTGAACAATTGTTGTGGATGACCCGTTGGACCCTAGTTAGAAATCAAAAGCAGAAAAATAGAACATATTAATTCGTAAAACCTGTAGCCAACTGCTTATTTCTCAACGTACAATTTTAAAGATATGCATATAATTGAACTTAATTAAAATAATTGGTGCTAACTTGGACTCCATTTTTGTTTCTGTGTATACAGATCAGACTTATTTAGAAGATGGGTATTTGGATACAACTATAGACTTTATCCCTACCATGCCCGGTATACGTCTGAAAGACATTCCGCCTTTTGTTAGACTTGTCAATCCTGGTGACGAGTTTATGGTTGGATTTTCACAGGGGGAAATAGAGAGAGCGAAATCAGCACCGGCCATTATTTTCAACACTTTTGATGAGCTAGAATGTGACATTCTAGATGTACTCTCTTTAAAGTTCCCTTTTTGCTACGGTATTGGTCCTTTGAGTCTGCTTGAGAACAGTATTAGTGATAAGTCTCTAGATTCCATGAAATCAAATATGTGGGTAGAAGATCCTAGTTGTTTAAAATGGTTAGATGCCAAAGAGCCATTATCGGTTATTTATGTAAATTTTGGTAGCGTCGCTGTGATGACACCTCAACAACTAGTCGAGTTTTGTTGGGGACTTGCTAAGAGAAATTATTCATTCTTATGGATAATACGACCTGACCTTGTGATTGGTGATTCTGCTGTGCTTCCGCCGGAGTTTTTGGCGGAGACAAGCAATAGAGGGTTATTGGCTAGTTGGTGCCCACAAGAACAAGTTCTAAATCACCCATCAATAGGGGGTTTTTTAACGCACAGTGGATGGAATTCGACGATCGAAAGTATTTCTAGCGGAGTCCCAATGATTTGTTGGCCGTTTTTTGCTGACCAACAACCGAATTGCTGGTGGAGTTGCAATAAGTGGATGATTGCCATGGAGATTGACAACGATGTAAAGAGTGATGAAGTTTCGAAGCTAGTGATCGAGTTGATGAGTGGAGAAAAGGGAAATGAGATGAGAAAGAATGCCATGGATTTCAAGAACAAGGCTAAGGAGGCATGCACCTTTCCATCTGGTTCATCAGTGGTTAATCTGGATAGACTGATCCATCTGCTACAAACTTCTCCAAAATAATTCATAGTATGTTTTTGATGCATGTGTTTTTATCTTATGTGTGCCCCACAATTTCTCAAAATGAATTTTATTTTGTATGCTTAATACATATTGTTTTTTTTTTTTTTTTTACAAGAGACCTCCATAATTTTGTTTCATCATTAGGACATATTCAATCATTGTGATGGAACGATCCATACAAAGGAGAAGAACCATGAAATTATTGAAAAATCATGATTGAAACCTCAAAGATATTATCAATATGGCCACATACAGATTGTTACTAAATGTAAACAATCAACAAACACAGATTGTATAAGAAAGAGAAAATGCAAACCATAAAACAAGAGAATAATTTGTAACAAAAGATATTTGTTGGGAACAAAGATGATACAAGGGGAGTGGGCTATCGCAAATGTCGGTAATTAGAAATAACCAAAATTCTGGTCGCAAATCAGTTCAATAGCTATTTGGACTGAAGTTAATCTCGCAAATGCCCAATATTCTGATAGCTAGTGACAAACCTCCGTATATAAGTGGCTAATGGCGACACCATCAACTCTAGCAGCTAAGCATCGAAGACCCTGAATGAAAAAGAAACAAATAAATTTTATAAAATATTTACACGAAAGAAATTATCAGTTTTTATTATCTTACCAAATCTTAAAAGGATATTTTCATTTTCCCATTGATACAAATAGTATTTATATAACTGAACTTTCTTGAGTTTAATGTTTTAAAAAATACCAGATATAGATCAGAGCTATTTAGTAAATTGGTAATAAAGCTTAACAATATGAGATTTGCTAAAGGTGTTACAAACACCTTGCGTGATTCATCGTACCTGATGAGGTTTGCCCGCCCACCATCATAAGTAGAGCAAAATCTGCGTGACTTTGATACCATTTGCAACACCTAACCTCTCATGGCGACTAATATTGTTCGCTTTGCCCACTAAGATCTTACGGATTTATTTTTGGTTGTCGGGCGAAAACATTCCAGGAGGTCTAGGTCACCTATTAGAATTGAATTCGCTAACTGTATATGGAATTGGAAGATGAGAAGAGAGATTGTTCTTGAATTGAATTGGTAAATCTGAATGTGTTACAGAGATATTACATATATACGATGGTTCTCATGATGATAACCGCCGCGACTTAGGTTATTAAAAGAATAATAATAATGTTACATAAACTATAATTAAACTATCTATTATATCTAAACTATATATATAATCTAGCTTATAATTCTTCTTTTAATATCCTCCCGTAAGCTAGATTGGAGCAACATGCAGAAGATTCTTTATACGTATGAAGTCTCTTGGTTGCAAAGCTTTAGTAAGAACGTCTGCTACTTGATTCTTTGTTGTACAGAATCGGACTTCCACATCTTTATTCTTGATCAAGTCTCCAAGAAAGTGATATTTGACCCTTATGTGCTTACTTTTACCATGATAGACTGGATCCTTGGCTAAACAAATGGTTGATTTATTGTCACAGTAAATTATTAGAGGACAATCCATATTTTCTTGAAGTTCATTTAGGATTCCTTTAAGCCAGAGTGGTTGACAACTAGTTATGGATAGTGCAATGTATTCTGTCTCACTTGAAGATAAAGCTACTACCTTTTGTTTCTTTGATTGCCAGGCTATAGCTCCTGAACCTAAGTGAAACACATACCCGGAGGTACTTTTGCTATCATCGATATTCCCTGCATAATCACTATCGCTGAATCCGACCAGTGTTCCGTTGCCTCCTAAAGAGTATACGATTCCATGGTCTAAAGTCCCTTTTTATATATCTTAGAATCCTTTTCCCGGCTTCCCAGTGGCTTTTCTTGGGTTGTTCCATAAATCGACTTACCTTGCTAACAACAAACATAATATCAGGTCTGGTGTTTGTTAAATACATGAGACTTCCGACTAAACTTCTGTATACATTCTGATCTACTTCCTCTTCTGGATCTTTCTTGGATAAGCGCAACCTATATTCCATTGGAGTTGAGATAGCAGTCCAGTTTGTCATCTTGAATTTATCCAGTAAACTCTTCGCATATTTTTGTTGTGAAAGTGTGATGTTCCCGTTGTCGTACGATACTTTCATTCCGAGAAAATAATGCAGAATACCCATGTTAGTCATCTCAAGTTCTATCTTCATTGATTCTTTGAACTGATTTATTAATGAGTCACTGGCTATGATGAGATCATCCACATATAAACAAATTATTATCTTTATATCCTTAGAGATTTTAGTAAATAAGGTATGTTCATACACACATTTCTTAAAACCATGTGACATGAAGTATCCTTCTATTCTGCTATACCATGCCCTTGGGGCTTGTTTCAAGCCATATAGGGCTTTCTTGAGGCGACATACTTTTCTTTCTTCTCCTTTCTTGACATATCCTTCGTGGGTTGTTTAGTATATACTTGTTCTTTTATGTTACCATTCAAGAAAGTCGTTTTTACGTCCATTTAATGTAGTTACCACCCATAATGTGCAGCCAAAGCTAAAACAAGTCCAACAGTATTGAATCTTAATTATTACTAGAGCAAAAACATCTTGGTAGTCAATTCCATATTTCTGCTTGTAGCCCTTTACCACCAAACGTGCCTTGTGTTTACTTATATTCCCATGTTCATCATACTTTGTCTTGTATATCCACTTCATCCCAATCGGTGTTTGATTCCTTGGAGGATCCACCAATTCCCAGGTCTCATTCTTCAGTATTGATTCCATTTCTTTGTCCATAGCTTCTCTCCATTTTGTTTCCTTGCATGCCTCCATGTATGTGGTGGGATCAGTATCAGCATATAGAACAAAATTTGCTACATTATTAGAGTTGATTTGATTTCTTTGATAGAGTTCATCGACTTGTGTTTTTGTAAGTGCTTGTGACTTTTGATACAAATTTTTAACACTTCGAGTTCTTAACACTTCATTCTCTGATGAGGATAATGAATCTACATCTTCATGGTTGTTAGTGTTTGCCTCAGCTTCATCATCACTTGATTGGTTCTCATTCTGACCGTTTATCTCTGATGTTACAGATTCACTTTGATCCTCCATGACTATCCTTTGATTGTCATCACTTTCGTTATTGATTTCAACATCAGGCACTCCTTGGCTCTCTTTACTTATAACCCAATGTTAACTTTAATCAAACATAACATCTCTGCTTATAATGATTTTGTTTGTCGTTGGATTATATAGCTTGTAAGCCTTGCTATTCTTGCTGTAGCCAACAAAGATTGCTCTTTCTGTTTTGTCATCTGGTTTGCTGCGTTGTTGTTTCGGAACATGAGCATATGCAATATAGCCAAAGACTCTAAGATGCTTAACATTTGGTTTTCTTCCACTCCAGGCTTCTTGGGGTGTTACATTTGGTACACTTTTAGTGATGGCCCGATTTAGTAGATATGTGGCACATGCCACTACTTCAGCCCAATATGAATTAGGTAGGCTCTTCATTTTCAGCATTCTTCTACTCAACTCCATAAGTGTTCTATTTTTTCTTTCGGTTAACCCATTTTGTTGAGGGGTGTAACTTGTGGTAAGTTGATGGTGTATTCAATTCTTCTTGAGAAGGTTTTGGAATTCATGACTACAATACTTGCCCCCTCTATCTGTTCGTATACTCTTTATCTTGTAATCTACTTGGTTTTCCACAAGCCTTTTAAAGATTTTGAAATAACTCAAGGCATCTGATTTTAACTTTAAAAAATACATTAATGTTTTCCTTGAGAAGTCATCTATGAAGGTAATAAAGTATCTACAACCTTCTATAGATTGAGTCCTCATAGGGCCACATATATTTGAGTGAATAAGGTGTAGAGGTTTACTAGCATGCCATGTTGCTTATTTTGAGAATGGTTTCCTGGCCTGCTTCCCAAAAATGCACCCTTCGCATACGTTTTGTGATTTAGAGATTTTTGGTAGTCTTTTTACAGTTTCATTCATCCCCATATCATATAATGTATCAAAGTTTAGATGCCCATATCGTCGGTGCCATAATACAGATGTATCCTGTGTTGTCATGTTGTATACACGTGGTGTTATCTTATACTAAATACATTTTCATCACACCGCACCTCTATACGTTTTAACGCTTTATAATCGCAAACGCTTACGCAACACGAATTACAGAGAATTATGCTACTTTATTTGCCGAGTGTGTTTGTATGGTTATCTCACGCCTCCGCATACGGTTATCACGACTAACACGCTAAATCGCAAACGCTGTTATTAGTAGTAGTAATGTTATGATGTGTGTTCTTATATGCTTTACTTGTGTGTGCTTATTGTGTGTATTGTTACTCGCAAACGCTATCGCAACACAAACTCAACGCTGCTCGCACAACTCTATTTATCACTCTAAAACACAACGCGACCCGAAACTCAGTGCTACACTAAAATACTTAAAGTACCAATACTAACAAACGCAACAAAAAGCATTAAACGAGAACCTTACACATGAAACGAGGAAAAGGTTGCACAAAACAGCACCTTCGAACGAAGCCAGCTAGCCTCGTACGAAGGCACTGCTTTCGTACGAAGGCAGCTGCTTCGAATGAAGGCTGTCTGTTCGAGCCCACTCCCTCTATAAATACCCAGCCCCACTCCTCATTCATTCTCACTTGCTGATTTCATACCGAAACTCTGCCGAATTGTTGTTCGACCATTTTCAAGTAAGATTGAACAGTTTTATTCAATTATACAACGTTTTCCACTTCGATTTCCATAAGAATCACTTTGATTTCATCCAAACTTTAGAGTTTTTCACTAAAAACTTCATCTTTTTCACTTAACTTTTCTTTTCTTCATAAATTCTTGCTTTTACAAAAACTCTCCATCTTTTTCATCAAAACTTCTTCTTTTACAATAGATTTACACTTAACCGAGTGTATTTGGACTAGCTATGGCTTCCCAAGTTAGAAATCTATTGGTTTCACACTCACCAAGTTTTAGATCTAAGTAAAAACCTTTTGATACCTTGTTTAAACTTGGTTTTCACCCTAAACAGACCTAAAACGGCATGTATTTCGTTCACTGAATAGTGGAACGAGGTAATGTCGAAACCAACTTGAAAAGGACTCGGAAACACATCTGATTCAGGCGAAAACACAACACCGAATGCCAAAAACAGTCACGTTTGCGATCTGGACTGTTATGTGCGAAACTAGCTTCGTACGAAGGCACTGCCTTCGTACCAAGGTACATGGCTGCCTTCGTACGAAGGCACTGATTTTACACCTAACAGCCCGATTCCCCCTCGTGACGTAATTAAAGACCTCCCCAACTTTAAGTTTAATCAGTAGCTTAAGGTTGGAGGGATGAACACTCGATTTTCCGAAGACAGACACGAAGACACTCAATTTTGGACAACGGAAGCCCCACGTGTGCGAAGAACCACCATTGTACGAAGGCACACCTTCATACGAAGGCACCAGCTTCGTACGAAGCTTCTGTTTCCCACCGGCACTCCGATTTTCGACCGTTTCAGCACTTTGGAGGACTTATGCTTCTCTTCCCGTACGCAGGCTGACCCGGTGCTCCCTTCAATCCATTAAGGATCGTGTTTCTTGATTAGTACACGCTCTGTGAGTATACTCGAACCCATTTTCGTTTAACGCCCTTTTGGGTGTTACATACGTTCTCTATCAAAACACAACACACAACGCAAACACTTTATAAACCCTAACCACCCCCGCATGCTATACGTGATTTGTTGAATGCATTGATACTATGCTTACACAATGTTATGCCAGACCGCCTTTAGCAACGATAGTACTATAGTTTGGACTCAGCACCTGTGTGACAGGGGTTACTAAGGATCACATTACTTTACTTCACATGTTCACTTCGATGAACATGTGTCGCGCATACTCTACATCGCAGTCACATTGTTAGGTTGTAACATTGTTGGTAGTTACATGCATCGCCCATTACGTGTTACATGCTGGTTATGCATAAACGCTTTTTATACTATATCTATGCAAACTTGTGTACTCACCTTTACTTAATGTATTGACTTTTATTTTAACGTATGTGACAGGTTGATGGTCTGTTTGCTGCAATGGATTAGGAAGTCTAGAAACCCACAAATAAAAATCTAGGTTGTCAGACTTGTTTTTGTTTAAGAGATGTGAACTCTGCGATGACTATTTTTGAAATATTTATTTATTGGTAGGGGACAATGAACCTTTTAAATAATGTCATTTAATAGTTGTTATGGTTCTCTTGAGCAATCTGGTTTGCCTAGTGTCGCGCCCCGATGATTTCGCCATCGGTTGGGGTGTGACACCAGTCATTTTCCAATACAGGCTCCGGTTGGATATTTAATCGTGCATTCTTATTGCAGAACCTCACTTCATCTCCTTTTTGAACTAGTTGTCCAACACTTAGTAGATTATGTTTTAATCCTTCTACATAAAATACATCTGGAACTCGCTTTTCTAGTCCTTTAACTCTAATCGTTACATCTCCATAGCCCAGCACTTCAAGCCTTTTACTGTCCCCTGTCCTCACTTCTCTTCTTTCTGATTCATTTAAACTGATGAATAGATTCTTATCTCCCGTTATATGGTTAATGCACCCACTATCTAGATACCAGCAGCCATTCTTTACTACTTCTTCCACATTAAAAATCATAAACATGGTTTCATCATTTCCTTCTTCTGTCTCGTCTTTATGTAGGAGAACATTTCCAGTTTTTTCGTTTTCATCTTTTCTTTGACAGAATCGTGCCGTGTGTCCTAGTTTCTGACAATTATAACAGCGAATTGGCCCATTGAATTTTCCTCTTCCTCGTCCTCTTTCTGCATATTCTGATCTAGATTGTCTAGATCGATCGCAATTGTTGCTTTGAACTTGGAAGGCTTGCTCTATCGGTGCGTCATCATATTGTTTTAATCCCAGTTCATATGATTGAAGGATACCAAATAATTCTTCCGTAGAGATTGTATTTAAATCCTTGGATTCCTTTATGGCTACTACCACCGACTCGTATTTGCGTGTCAGACTTCAGAGGACTTTCTCAACAATTCATTGTTCCTCTATTCTTTCTTCATATAAGCGTAATTGATTTACTATTATCGTTGTCCGGTTAATGTAATCTTCTATCAATTCATTCTTAAAGCATCAAATTCACATCGTAGAGTTTGAAGTTTTACTGTTTTTACCCTGTATGCTTTGTGTAGTGCCTTCTTATGATGTGTAGTGCCTTCTTATCCCTTTTGATTTTTTCTTTATGGGTATTTTGATCGTCTTCTGATGCGCTGGTTGTGAGTTTCCTGTATCCTTCTTCTACAATCGTCCATAGGTCCTGTGATTCCAACAACACCCTCATTTGTATATGCCAGTGATAGTAATTTTGACCCAGTAGTTTTGGAATCTGGGTTTGAATTCCTCCGTTCATCCTCATGTATTAATGCTGTTTGGGGATATAGGGTTATGGGATTTTTGAAGATTTTGTTTTTCGAATGGATTTGTAATTTGTGTTGGTGGATCGTTGTGGCTCTGTACCACTTTATTGGAATTGAATTCGCTAACTGTATATGGAATTGGAAGATGAGAAGAGAGATTGTTCTTGAATTGAATTGGTAAATCTGAATGTGTTACAGAGATACTACATATATACGATGGTTCTCATGATGATAACCGTCGCGACTTAGGTTATTAAAAGAATAATAATAATGTTACATAAACTATATATTATATCTAAACTATATATATAATCTAGCTTATAATTCTTCTTCTAATATCACCAATCCCTGGATTACTCCCACATGAGAATGCTTCACTGTGAAGTTATCCACTTATCTACACGCATTGCACCCAAAACATGCTGCTTATATTTAAGATGAGAAATTCATTATGGCTTAGAATCTCTTTTGTGGACATAACAAAATAGGACGATATGAGATTTTCCAAATTTGTCGTAGTATCCTACCATGCCCGGCATATGTGTAAAGATATCACACATTTTGTTTGAATCACCAACATGGTGATAAGTTTATACTTGTATTTTCATACACGGAGCTGGAGAGCAATAACAACATCGGGCATATTTTTCATTCTTTGGAGCTAGAATGTGATGATCAGGACACACTCTTTGTAATATAGCCTTTTACTATGGTATAGGCCCATTGCATCTCCTTGAGAACAATATTGGCGATAGATCTCAGCATTTTGTAAAATTAAATTTATGGATTGAAGATCCTAAATGCTTAAGATGGTTAGATGCCAACGTGCCATTGTTGATTATTTATATGAATTTTGGTAGCATCACTGTAATAACACCTTTATAACTAGTCGAGTTTTGTTGGGGTCTTGCTAAGAACAATTATTCATTATTATGGATTGTACGACTCAAACTTGTGATAGGTGTCAAAGACAATGGTAATAAACAAAAAATGCAGCTTTATTTCACAGAGATAAAGAAGAAGTCGGATGAATATCCGATTACATAGATTATTAAGACTTGAGGTTAATATAGAAGATAAAATTGATGCTTCTAGACTGAACAAAAAACCACTATATAAACACCATGGGGCGAATGATAAGCAAGGAAAGAATTAAACTGATCATCCGTAGGATTGAATTCCATTAACAATCACAACATACATATATACAAAAAGGATTGCACCTACTCAGGAGAGAATATCTCCTTGACTAAAATAGTTTATCACATTAATTAGGTAGTCAACATATGTTTAAATTTTGAACTAATGATTGGCGCCTAATGCCCCCTTCAAGCAAGCAGGTGGGGTCCAACACGAAGCTCGGATCAGAACCGTTTCAATTATGCTCGGGTCTTTCGTTTTGTTACGGTGTGAACATGATAGCCTATGAAAAAAGCCATTTTGTTGAAAAAGATTTTGCACATGGTTGTTTGTGAATTGTGTTCCACTATCACTTTGAATACTTTAATCATTATTTCAAAACTCAAACGTATGTTGACTATGTAACTATTGTAATAAATTGTTTTAGTCAAGGAGATATTCTCTCCTCATTGTAACACCTCGAAAAATCACGAGCAATATAATGAAGACACGTGTCATGAGCTTTAAACGTGTAATGGACTGAATATGAGGGACCATAGTTGACAAATAAAGAAAGTATATGCGTAAAAGGATTCAAAGTGTCAACATTTGGTAATTATACCTTTCAACAACGTTACACGATGTTTATACCCTTAAACAAATGAATTATGAATCATACGGAGCCATTTGTGGAAGAAAGTGAAAGTTTACGAACCGCAAGGGTTAAATGTGTCAACATGTTTAATTTATACCTCTAAGTGAACTTTTAACGAACCCGAAGCTTTGTAATGATTAATTATGTTCACGAGAATAAGTGATAAAAATTTCACAAGGTTTCGATATCATATGAGGAAGATACGTTAACATTCGTAAATAAGGGGTTAAAAGCGTCAACGTTGAAATTCAGGACTTTTCAGGTGATCGTATATCTAACGTAGGACATAACAAAGGTTGTTTATGACTTAGAGTCCTTAAAAAAATCAAGTTTGGGGGTTTAAAGTGTAATAAAAACAAGTTAAAACAACTATTAGAAGGACCAGGGACCAAATGTGCAATTTCTGAAACTTTTTGACCGGATCTGGGCCTCAAACCGGCCGCGTACGACCTCTCTGGTCTCTTACACAGGCCGCGTGGAAGTCACCAGCGTCCAAAAACATGCACAGGTGCCTGTTCAGCCTGTTTAACCGACTTAAGAGCATGGTATTCGAATTCAGGAGCTTTGCCAACAGATTTACATGCATAGGGGACACCTGTGATGATCAGGAATCACCCATAGACCTTGTTGGCATGATCTTGTTCAATCAAAATCACTATATAAGAACTCTTGGTTGCAACATTTTTGCATGCACTTGGAAAATCATTCAAACTGAATTTCTGGAGCTCTTTGGACCTCAAAAAGAAGATTCCATTAGCTTCTAAATCATGCTAAGTACTTCAGTAAGCTTCCATAACCTCTCTAATTAGTGTTTTATTAGCTTAATGACCTAAAATCAAAGCCGTCGTAATTAAGCTTTGACTTAATGATTAATCACTAATGGTCCAGTCATTTTTTGAATTGAAAGTGGCTATGAGCTGGTAATTATGTGGGTAATAAACCCTTAAAAAGGCACCCTCTGATTTCCACTCTAACTAGGTCAATTGTCGGGTCAAACGTAATTATAAAAAGTCAACAGAAAGCTAATTTTCAAATAAACACATAATTAACAATGTAGAAGCCATGAAACTTGTTTTATCACTTGTATAACTTGGTGATTAATGTAAGAAGATGTCTAAGCATGTTCAACCCGACAATTTTGAGTTTAGGCTCGGTTCGGAACCGAAAGTCGCAAAAGTAGACTTTTGCTTTGACTTTCGGTTCTGACCCGATTTAGATTGTTTTAGAAATGCCTTAAGCTTCCATTAGGTCCATGTTCCATATTAGTATAACTCTCTGAGATTATACAACTTGGATCCTAATTTATCCGATTCATTTGCATGTTTCCGTTATATGCCTAAATGTTGACCATTATGCCCTTTTGACCTTAAAGAGAGATTTTTGAAAATGTGAGAGGACAAAAACCTTTTTTACTGATTTATAAACTTTTCCTAAAAATTTTATATCAGTTTGAGGTCTAGATTAAGAGTTATGCTCAATATCGTAATTAAGAAGCTTTTTATTAATTAAACGGTATAATTAGCATAAAGTCTATCTAAACCCAAATTTTGACAGCAAATTTTTATCCACTGATGTAATATAATATTTTGAGATTTTTGAAGATTTTTAAACTGATCATATCATAAGGTTCTAGCTTTGATTCGGTAATTGTCGGTTATACACTTTTCTTGAATAAAATGAGTTTTACATCACACATGGATACCAAACCTTTTGCTACTGATTTTATATGATAAATAAATTATTTTTAAGCCTTCTGGAATGATAAAAATATCAGATTTTCTTGTATAACCCAAAAATCGCTTAAAAGCGACTTTTACGCGTTTTTAACGCATAGTATGAGTTAAAAACTATTTTAAACATATAAGACCTTATATGTTTTTAGTAGATTTTTATACTTTAATAGTAAACAAAATTTTTGAACTCAGATTTCAAATTTTGACCTTTAAAGCTTAAGTGAAATTACCAAAATGCCCCTACGGTGCATAGTTTGGTTATAAAAGATAAATTTCACATACAGGCAACCCTACTGATATGACCTAAAAAAATAATTATTTTTACTGATCATATCATACCTGAACCTCAGATTAATATTTAATCTCTTTTATAACCTTTAAAATGACCAAAATACCCCTACGGGGCTTGAATTGAGTTTAAATTTGTTTTGGACATAATGGAAGATATCTTACTGATATCACAACATATTTAAGGCATATTAACTTAGGAAACCTGTCCATGAATCATTTGGTTACCCGTTATGCGTTTATCGCGTTCGGTACGGTTTATGTAACTAGTTTGCATAAATTAACCGAAATGGGTCAAACCTCATCATTTTCGCTTCAAAACCCAGAATGTGTTTAGTTTACCCATATTGTACAAGTCTTCAAACTTTTCGGGTCCAAACCACATTCTAATCCGGTCTTCGCTTAATTCTGCGTTTCGAACCGTGTACCTTTCTTTAAAACTAACCGGTCTAAGTTTAAACTTAAGTAAGACCCCTTAGGAATCTAATAGGTTATTAAAACCTTCATTCCAGATTTAGGAGCCCAGTAAAAGATAACTGCATTTTCCGATTTGTACGTCTGAGATAAATTCGTACAATTTGCTCAGGTAAATACTCTTAACTTATTTTCCGTTATACGGGCTTGGGATACGGTATTTTAATAATACCCCTTGGTCGGGTGTGTAATTATTTAAATCGGATTGTGATTAATATATTTGCATAACCCGTTTTAATCTGTTTTGTTTGGTATATGGCCTTTGGGGGGTTAATGACCGTGTCCTGGATATCCTCGGCTAATTCGATGAAATGGCCACGACTTAAGCACGGGGTGTAGGCATACACCTGACCGTTGCGTATGTAGAAAAGTATCCCACAATAAGGTATTCCTTGTGGGCATTATACTTGTGGTGTGTCAGTTAATCTTGTCCAGCTCTTCTAACCGGCCCTAACGGACGACAAACATTTAAAACTGTATACAAGATTATTTTATAATAATTATCCCAAGTTATAAAAGATATTTGTGCCTTGTGCATTCAAATCAATTTTTTTTAAACATTTTCAAAATGAGTCGGTTAATTGTATTTACCAGTGAAAACTGATGTATTTTTCCAAAAAGGCTAAATGCAGGTACTAGACGGAATAGGCTGGCTACTCCTAGCATCAATAAAGAGTCTTGCAAGTTTAGATGTTTATAAATCTGTTGAACAATGTTTCTTTTAACTTTTGATCCGCCTGTGGATCCCTTACAACCGTTTTCGTAATAAATGATATTACTTCCATTCGGTTTGTAATGATTTTATCTTTCGACTTCCGCTGTGTATTAAACTGTGATAAATTGTCTATGATGATATCAACTACGTCACGATACTCCCCACCGGGCCCACCGGTAATACGTGGAAATATCGGGGTGTGACAGGTTGACGACTAACATTTAAAACTGTATACAAGATTATTTTATAATAATTGTCCCAAGTTATAAAAGATATTTGTGCCTTGTGCATTGAAATCAATTTTCTTAAACATTTTCAAAATGAGTCGGTTAATTGTATTTACCAGTGAAAGCTGACGTATTTTTTCCAAAAAGGCTAATTGCAGGTACTAGACGGAATAGGCTGGCTACTCCTAGCATCAATAAAGAGTATTGCAAGCTTAGATGTTTATAAATCTGTTGAACAATGTTCCTTTTAACTTTTGATCCGCCTGTGGATCCCTTACAACCGTTTTCGTAATAAATGATATTACTTCCATTCGGTTTGTAATGATTTTATCTTTCGACTTCCGTTGTATATTAAACTGTGATAAATTATCTATGATGATATCAACTACGTCACGATACTCCCCACCAGGCCCACCGGTAATACGTGAAAATATCAGGGTGTGACAGGTTGGTATCAGAGCCAACATTTAGTGAATTAAACACTAGCCTTTTGTGTTTAATCTCAATGACACAGTTTGCACATTCCTCGACTTCCGAGTGTAGACGAAGAACTTAGGACTAATCTTAATTTATTTTAATTTTGTCCTTTATTTTTCCTTTGTTGTCCTTTTGTTTGTTTTGACAGGTTCAACAAAATGCCGCCGAGGTTTCGTAGAGGAGGAAGAGGAAAGGGGCCATTCAACGCCCCCAACGACACGAGGCCGGACCTTCCCACCAGCGAACACCTTCTGTTACAATGAGCACCCATCCTCAAGAAGACTTGAGGACCTATCTGGAGCCCGCAAGGCGATCTGTCTCGCTAAGTTCATCACCCTCGTACCTTTATTCTTTCGGGCCGCAATTGGAGAACGAGCCCGAAGATTCGCACCAATCTTTCTTGTCGTTGCGGCGGTCAACCTCGCATCGGGCCTTCCAGGACCCGACCCCATACTTCTAGAGCCGATTCAACCCGTCAAATCAGGTTGAAGAACCAGTGAGTCATAACCCATTGGGCCCTGAAGACCATTTCCCTGAAGCTCAGGGAATGGATATGGATGATGAGCCAGATCCCGCCAAGCCACCATCTGGGACACCTACTCACCCCATCGAGATTTCGGATGGGTCATCATATCATGCATCACCTTATCGTGGTCCAGACAGTTATGAGGCAAGGCTTACCCAATACGACTAGGTGTTTATTCCCAGTTACAACTCACAGCAGCAGCAGGATCCCTCGGAGGATTCGTGTTTTGTAGCGGTTACTCCACCGCCACCACCACCAGTGCAGCAACCGCCTCCGGACCCACCGAGGCATAGGAGATCAGGAGCACGGATGTCCGTGCGAGGGGGTTTCCATTTCAGCACCCCTCAGCATTCAAGTGGCAGTCATTACCCGCCACTATATGAAGACCCATAGATGGGTGGGCCTTCGAACCCTGTTTCTGAGGTGGAGTCTGCGCCAGTCGCATCACAACCAGTGGGTTATGATAACCCAATTCTTGCATACGCCGGTGTAGCGGCGTATAACCCTTTCGATCAGCCAGCCCATACTAACTACAACTAAGCCGAGGCTGACCCATACCTTGTAGTGGCGAACAACAATGCTCTCCAACCTGAAGGACCCTATGGAGGTCCCTGGCAGATTGGATACCCGGCCTATGGGTACCAATACTTGCCACCTCCTCAACCTCTATAGCCGTAGCAGCCGCAGCCACCGCAAATCCAACCACCACATCAACAAGAGATTTTACCAAGGTTGAGCCAGGTGGAACGGGAGGTTCGAGAGGAGCGTAGGAGCCACCAGGGATTTCTTAAAGGTTTGGCAAGCTTAATCAAGGGAAAGAGAAAAATGGATCATTAAATTCCTTATTTGTTTATTTTGTATTTCTTTAATTTTCAATCAAGTCCCTTCGTGGACATCTATTTCTGTATCCAGTCCCTACGAGGACTTGTAGTTTCAGTTTAGCCCCTGCGTGGGCAAGTTATTTCTGTTAAAGTCCCGTTTAGGGCAATATGCACTCTTTTAAATTTTAGTGGCATGTTATAATTTAAATTTCATTTTGTCATTATATGCATCAATGTAATATATATGAAATAAATAAATCCAAAATATGTCATTCCTTTTATAAGATCTGCCTTTAAATACTAAATAAGAATCTTAAAGGGTGTAACCTAGCCTGCATGTCATTATAAGACCTGGCCATGATGGTAAAACCTGTTTAAAAAGATTCAAATTCTTGTTAACATCTAAAAACATGTTAACACTCCTGGCAGATGTGATTCGTAAAATCACGCATGTCATCCTTATATTGGATTCTTCCAATTCCTTCTTTATTATTTAAACATTCCTTAGTGATGTAATGCCTACGGGCCATAATCATTGTCATATAAGACAAAAGACAGTTGTAGCCTATAACTCCCTGTCAAGAAAGGTAATGAACTATAAGCCTTAATGCCTCGATCCTATAAGATCATGGCTATAAATTGAATTGTTCTTGTGACCTGGCCTTATGTGCCATTATAATATGCTAACAAATTATGACTAAGGATAATTATAATCCTGAATAAACAAGCTTAGTTAAATTAACCGATGTGGCTTATGATTACCATGGTTAATGAATTGCCATAAAAGACAATTCCATAATGGGCTTTTGAATAAATCTTGTCAATATTTTATGTAGCAATCAAGCTACATGGCTGGGTCAGACGAAGTCAACAGTCACCCAAGGGAGAATCATGACACTTCCAGAGTTAATGTAGCAGGCGCGAAATTGCAGGCATTAATAGATAATGTCGTTACGCGAGCTCTTGACAGACAGTTTAATGAATCTAGTGGTACCCATGTCAGGGCTCAGTCTATACCACACTCAAAACCATCCTCAAGGACTCATACTCGCAAGAGCGAGTCTCATCATTCGTTAAACCAAAGGAGCATCCCGTCTAAGAAGATTGAGCTCAAACAAGAACCACGTGTTAAGTCCTGTTCTTATAAGTATTTCGTCTCCTGCAAGCCTAGAGACTTCACGGGGGAGAAAGGAGCCATCAATTATATGACTTGGCTCGATGAAATGGACATGGTGGTTGATATTAGTGGTTGTGCAGAGCAAGATATTATGAAGTTTGTGTCACAATCATTTAAAGGAGAAGCTCTAGCGTGGTGGAGATCACTGATTCAAGCTACAGGAAAGGTCCACTTGTATAGCATGTCTTGGGAGCAGTTTGTTGCTCTAATCAAAGAAAATTTGTGTCCTCAACACGAAGTTGAGAAGATCAAGACCGACTTTCTGACATTGGTTATAAAGAATTTAGACTGTCAGGCCTATCTCACGAGTTTAAATACCATGTCTCGATTGGTTCCATATTTGGTGACACCGGAACCAAAACGTATCGCTCGTTTTATTGGGGGTTTAGCCCCGGAGATCAAAGCTAGTGTGAAGACGTCTCGACCTACTACTTTTAGGTCAGCAGCTGATTTGTTACTATCCCTTACTCTGGATGAGATCAGGCTGAGAGCGCTTAAGAATTCTGAAGAAGGAAAAAGGAAACATGAGGATGATAACTCACGTCGTTCTGACAAGAAGCATAAGGGTAACTTAGACCACAAGAAGAACTCTGGGTCTAACAAGGGTAACCAGCAAATGGATGAGAAGCCTAAATGCAAAACCTGCCAGAAACATCATTTCGGGAAATGCAGGTTTGAATCAAAGTCACAGTCACAGTCGAAGTCGATTGGTTGTGGAATCTGCAAGTCCAAAGAACACAAGACTTTGGATTGCAAAAAGTTGAAGGATGCGACCTGTTATGGTTGCAACGAGAAGGGGCATATCAAGACCAACTGCCCAAAGTATGCGAAGAAGCCTGAAGAAGGCAAGAAGACCAATGCTAGGGTCTTCCAAATGAATGCACGGGAAGCAGATCAGGATGACAACATGATAACAGGTACTTTCCTTATAAATGATATTTATGCAAGGGTATTGTTCGATTCGGGTGCAGATAAATCATTTGTGGATGATAAATTTGTAAGTTATTAAACCTGCCCGTTAGAACCTTAAGTATAAAATATGAGGTAGAATTGGTCGATGGTACCATAGAAACTGCTTCAACCATGTTAGATGGATGTTTCATATCCATTAGGAACCACTCCTTTCCATTGTCTTTGCTTCCTATGAAACAAGCTGGATTCGACATAGTAATAGGCATGGATTGGTTATCTCATAACCAAGCTCAGATCGTTTGTGATAAGAAGCAAGTGGTTATCAAGACTCCGTATGGTGAGCCACTTACCATACAAGGAGACACTCAGCATGGGTTGCCTAAGCAAGTGTCTATGCTTAAGGCATCAAGGTGTATGAAGAAAGGCTGTGTCATTTATATGGCACAAGTGACTATTGATGAACCAAAGCCCAAGATTGAAGACATCCCTATCATTTCTGAATACCCTGACGTATTCCCTGAAGAACTACCTGGTTTACCCCCAGATAGGCAAGTGGAGTTTAGAATCGACATAATACCTGGAGCAGCACCTGTTGCAAGAGCACCTTACCGATTGGCCCCGACTGAGATGAAGGAGTTGAGAACTCAGTTGGATGATCTGTTGGCAAAAGGATTTATCAGGCCTAGCTCATCTCCTTGGGGAGCACTGATCCTGTTTGTGAAAAAAAAGGATGGATCAATGCGTTTATGAATTGATTATCGAGAGCTAAACAAGGTCACAATCAAGAACAGATATCCACTACCCAGGATCGACTATCTGTTCGATCAGCTTCAAGGAGCAAGCTACTTCTCCAAGATTGACTTGGGGAGCACCGATCCTGTTTGTGAAGAAAAAGGATGGATCAATGTGTTTATGCATTGATTATCGAGAGCTAAACAAGGTCACAATTAAGAACAGATATCCATTGCCCTGGATCGACGATCTGTTCAATCAGCTTCAAGGAGCAAGCTACTTCTCCAAGATTGACTTGAGATCAGGATATCATCAGCTGAAGGTTAGAGATGAAGATGTGCACAAGACTGCATTCAAAACTCGCTATGGTCACTACGAGTTCTTAGTAATGCCGTTTGGACTCACTAATGCACCAGCAGCATTCATAGACCTCATGAATCGCGTTTGCAAACCCTACTTAGACAAGTTTGTCAATGTCTTCATTGATGACATTCTTATTTATTCGAAAAATCAGGCTGATCATGAGAAGCATCTTCGTTGTATTCTTAAACTTCTTCAACAAGAAAAGCTCTACACCAAGATTTCAAAGTGTGAATTTTGGCTTCGTGAAGTCCAATTCCTTGGACATATGGTTAGTAAGCATGGTATCCAGGTGGATCCCGCTAAGATTGAGGCTATCATGAATTGGCAAGAGCCGAAGACGCCCACAGAGATTCGCAGCTTCCTAGGTCTGGCAGGATAGTACAGGCGTTTTATTGAAAATTTCTCAAGGATTGCTGCACCCCTAACTTCGTTAACGAGGAAGAATATCAAGTTTGATTGGGGTCCTAAGAAACAAGAATCCTTCGAGATTCTTAAGCAGAAACTGAGCAATGCTCCTGTGTTAACATTGCCTGAAGGAATAGAAGAATTTGTGGTATACTACGACGCATCACACACTGGCATGGGATGTGTGCTAATGCAGAAATGCAAGGTTATTGCCTATGCTTCCCGACAATTAAAAGTGCACGAGAAGAATTACACCACCCACGATTTGGAGTTGGGTGCCGTTGTATTTGCACTAAAACTTTGGAGGCATTATTTATATGGTACCAAGTGTGTGATCTATTCTGATTATAAGAGCCGTCAGCATCTGTTCAATCAGAAGGACTTAAACATGAGACAGCGTCAATGGATGGAGACTTTGAATGACTATGATTGTGAAATCCGATACCATCCAGGCAAGGCGAATGTAGTCGCCGATGCTTTGAGCAGGGAGGAAAGAGTTAAACCGATCAGGATCAATGCTAAAAGCATTGAATTGAAGAGCAATTTGAATGAAAGATTGTTAGCTGCTCAGAAGGAAGCGGTGTTAGAAGCCAACTATCCAAATGAAAAGTTGGGAGTAACTGCTGAACAATTATCATATAGCAAGGATGGAATCCTAAGATTGAATGGACGAATATGGGTTCCAATTTATGGAGGACTTAGGGATGTAATTCTTCAAGAAGCCCATAACTCCAAGTATTCTGTTCATCCTGGCTATGATAAGATGTACCAGGATTTGAAGGCAAATTATTGGTGGATAGGTTTGAAGAAATCTATCGCCACTTATGTAGCCAAATGTCTAACATGTGCTCAAGTTAAAGCAGAACATCAGAAGTCGTCAGGTTTGCTGCAACAGCCTGAACTTCCCACCTGGAAGTGGGAAATGGTAACTATGGATTTCATTACTAAGTTACCAAACACAAAGCGAGGAAATGACACTATTTGGGTTATAGTGGATAGATTAACTAAGTCAGCCTACTTCTTACCAATTAAGGAAACACACAGCTCAGATAAGTTAGCTCAGCTGTACGTGGACGAGATTGTATATCTACACGGAGTGCCAGTGTCTATCATCTCTGATAGGGATACGAGATATACATCGCATTTCTAGAAAAGCTTCCAGCAATCCCTAGGCACTCGATTAAATTTCAGCACTGCATATCACCCTCAGACGGATGGTCAAAGTGAACGTACTATACAGACACTCGAGGATATGCTACGAGCTTGTGTTATTGACTTAGGAGGAAGTTGGGATGATCATCTTCCATTGATTGAATTCTCACACAACAATAGCTACCATTCCAGTATTCAAGCTGCACCTTTTGAAGCTTTGTATGGAAGAAAGTGCAGGACGCCCGTTTGTTGGGCAGAAGTTGGAGATGTCCAACTAACAGGACCTGGTATAGTCCTGGGGACGACAGACAAGATTGTACAGATAAGAGATCGCCTTAAAGCTGCCAGGGATAGGCAGAAAAGCTACGCATACAAAAGGCGTAAACCTCTAAAATTTGAGGTAGGTGACAAAGTTCTACTTAAAGTATCACCCTGGAAAGGGGTAATGCGATTTGGCAAGAAAGGCAAGTTAAGCCCAAGATACACAGGGCCATTCGAGATCATCGAATGTGTTGGAACTGTGGCTTACAAGTTAAACCTGCCTGAAAAGCTCAGTGGAATCCATAATGTGTTCCACATCTGCAATCTGAAGAAATGTCTAGCTGATGAATCACTAGTAATACCACATACGGATGTGCATATAGATGAGAGCTTGAAATTTTTTGAAAAACCTTTATTAATCGTGGATCGACAGGTTAAGAAACTTCGAAAGAAGCATGTACCGATTGTAAAGGTTAAATGGGATGCCCGTAGAGGTCCCGAGTACACGTGGGAGGTAGAGTTCACAATGAAACAGAAGTACCCTCATTTATTTCAGTAAATCTCGAGGTTGAGATTTCTTTTAAGGGGGTGAGGATGTAACACCTCGAAAAATCATGACCAATATAATGAAGACACGTGTCATGAGCTTTAAACGTGTAATGGACTGAATATGAGGGACCATAGTTGACAAATAAAGAAAGTATATGCGTAAAAGGATTCAAAGTGTCAACATTTGGTAATTATACCTTTCAACAACCTTACACGATGCTTATACCCTTAAACGAATGAATTATGAATCATATGGAGCCATTTGTGGAAGAAAGTGAAAGTTTACAAACCGTAAGGGTTAAATGTGTCAACATGTTTAATTTATACCTCTGAGCGACCTTTTAATGAACCCGAAGCTTTGTAATGAATAATTATGTTCACGATAATAAGTGATAAAAATTTCACAAGGTTTCGATATCATATGAGGAAGATACGTTAACATTCGTAAATAAGGGATTAAAAGCGTCAACGTTGAAATTCAGGACTTTTTGGGTGATCGTATATCTAACGGAGGACTTAACAAAGTTTGTTTATGACTTAGAGTCCTTAAAAAAATCAAGTTTGGGGGTTTAAAGTGTAATAAAAACAAGCTAAAACAACTATTAGAAGGACCAGGGACCAAATGTGCAATTTCTGTAACTTTTTAACCGGATCTGGGCCTCATACCGGCCGCGTAAGACCTCTCTGGTCTCTTACACGGGCCGCCTGGAAGTCACCAGTGTCCAAAAACATGCACAGGTGCCTGTTCAGCCTGTTTAACTGACTTAAGAGCATGGTATTCTAATTCAGGAGCTTGGCCAACAGATTTTCATGCATAGGGGACACCTGTGATGATTAGGAATCACCCATAGACCTTGTTGGCATGATCTTGTTCAATCAAAATCACTATATAAGAACTCTCGGTTGCAACATTTTTGCATGCACTTGGAAAATCATTCAACCTGAATTTCTGGAGCTCTCTGGACCTCAAACAAGATTCCATTAGCTTCTAAATTGTGCTAAGTACTTCAGTAAGCTTCCATAACCTCTCTAATTAGTGTTTTATTAGTTTAATGACCTAAAGTCAAAGTCGTCGTAATTAAGCTTTGACTTAATGATAAATCACTAATGGTCCAGTCATTTTTCGAATTGAAATTGGCTATGAGTTGGTAATTATGTGGGTAATAAACCCTTAAAAAGGCACCCTCTGATTTCCACTCTAACTAGGTCAATTGTCGGGTCAAACGTAATTATAAAAAGTCAACAGAAAGCTAATTTTCAAATAAACACATAATTAACAATGTAGAAGCCATGAAACCTGTTTTATCACTTGTATAACTTGGTAATTAATGTAAGAACATGTCTAAGCATGTTCAACCCGACAATTTTAAGTTTAGGCTCGGTTTGGAACCAAAAGTCGCAAAAGTAGACTTTTGCTTTGACTTTCAGTTCTGACCCGATTTAGATTGTTTTAGAAATGCCTTAAGCTTCCATTAGGTCCATGTTCCATATTAGTATAACTCTCTGAGATTATACAACTTGGATCCTAATTTATCCGATTCATTTGCATGTTTCCGTTATATGCCTAAATGTTGACCATTATGCCCTTTTGACCTTAAAACGAGATTTTTGAAAATGTGAGAGGACAAAAACCTTTTTTACTGATTTATAAACTTGTCCTAAAAATTTGACATCAGTTTGAGGTCTAGATTAGGAGTTATGCTCAATATCGTAATTAAGAAGCTTTTTATTAATTAAACGGCATAATTAGCATAAAGCCTATCTAAACCCAATTTTTGACACCAACCTTTTTACCCACTGACGTAATATAATATTTTGGGATTTTTGAAGATTTTTATTTATTTTTAAACTGATCATATCATAAGGTTCTAGCTTTGATTCGGTAATTGTCGGTTATACACTTTTCTTGAATAAAATGAGTTTAACATCACATATGGATACCAAATCTTTTGCTACTAATTTTATATGATAAATAAAATATTTTTAAGCCTTCTGGAATGATAAAAATATCAGATTTTCTTATATAACCCGAAAATCGCTTAAAAGCGACTTTTACGCGTTTTTAACGCATAGTATGAGTTAAAAACTATTTTAAACATATAAGACCTTATACCTACTGATGTTTTTAGTAAATTTTTATACTTTAACAGTAAACAAAATTTTTGAACTCAGATTTCAAATTTTGACCTTTAAAGCTTAAGTGAAATTAACAAAATACTCCTACGGTGCATAGTTTGGTTATAAAAGATAAATTTCACATATAGGCAATACCCTACTGATATGACCTGCAAAAATAATTATTTTTACTGATCATATCAGACCTGAACCTCATATTAATATTTAATCTCATTTATAACCTTTAAAATGACCAAAATACCCCTACGGGGCTTGAATTGAGTTTAAATTCGTTTTGGGCATAATGGAAGATATCTTACTGATATCACAACATATTTAAGGCATATTAACTTAGGAAACCTGTTCATGAATCATTTGTTTACCCGTTATGCATTTATCGCGTTTGGTACGGTTTATGTAACTAGTTTGCATAAATTAACCGGAATGGGTCAAACCTCATCATTTTCGCTTCAAAACCCAGAATGTGTTTAGTTTACCCATATTGTACAAGTCTTCAAACTTGTCGGGTCTAAACCACATTCTAATCCGGTCTTCGCTTAATCATGCGTTTCGAACCGTGTACCTTTCTTTAAAACTAACCGGTCTAAGTTTAAACTTAAGTAAGACCCGTTAGGAATCTAATAGGTAATTAAAACCTTCATTCCAGATTTAAGAGCCCAGTAAAAGATAACTGCATTTTCTGATTTGTACGTCTGAGATAAATTCGTACAATTTGCTCAGGTAAATACTCTTAACTTATTTTCCGTTATACGGGCTTGGGATACGGTTTTTTAATAATACCGCTTGGTCGGGTGTGTAATTATTTAAATCAGATTGTGATTAATATATTTGCATAACCCGTTTTAATCTGTTTTGTTTGGTATATGGCCTTTGGTAGGTTAATGACCGTGTCCTGGATATCCTCGGCTCATTCAATGAAATGGCCACGACTTAAGCACGGGGTGTAGGCATACACCTGACAGTTGCGCATGTAGAAAAGTATCCCACAATAAGGTATTCCTTGTGGGCATTATACTTGTGGTGTGTCAGTTAATCTTGTCCGGCTCTTCTAACCGGCCCTGACGGACGACAAACATTTAAAACTGTATACAAGATTATTTTATAATAATTGTTCCAAGTTATAAAAGATATTTGTGCCTTGTGCATTCAAATCAATTTTCTTAAAAATTTTCAAAATTTGTCGGTTAATTGTATTTACCAGTGAAAACTGACGTATTTTTCCAAAAAGGCTAAATGCAGGTACTAGACGGAATAGGCTGGCTACTCCTAGCATTAGTAAAGAGTCTTGCAAGCTTAGATGTTTATAAATCTGTTGAACAATGTTCTTTTTAACTTTTGATCCGCCTGTGGATCCCTTACAACCGTTTTCGTAATAAATGATATTACTTCCATTCGGTTTGTAATGATTTTATCTTTCGACTTCCGTTGTGTATTAAACTGTGATAAATTGTCTATGATGATATCAACTACGTCATGATACTCCCCACGGGGCCCACCGGTAATACATGGAAGTATCGGGGTGTGACACTCATTAGGTTTAATCCTTTTTGTATATATGTTTGTTGTGATTGTTAACATAAATCAATCCTACGGATCTTTTCATGGTATCAGAGCGGTAAGGCTAAAACCTATTTTTTTCTATCGCGCCTTTCTCTGTGTTGAAAACTCTTCTGTTCTTCCATGGCATGCTCTAACCTGTCCTCCTCCACCGACCCAACAAACACTCCCCTTCACACTCTTCTCCATCTCATCGCAATTAAGCTATCATCTTCCAACTACCTTTTAGTACGCGCAAAAGCGTCCTAAAATAATATTTTGTAGGACCTTTCATTTAATAGGACCAACGGTAAAAGCGTTTCATGTAAAGGGGTCGTAATAAGTCCCGGAACTAAAAAAGCGTCCTAACATCTCAAATAAGAATATGAAACCAATTTTATGGTCGCGTAATATGTCTTTGAACAACCAAAATAGTGTCCTAATAAAAACATATTAGGACACTTTTACGATGTTCTAACATGTGCTTACATACTTTTAATCTTTTGATACACTTAAAAGCGTCCTTAGAAATTAACTGATAGGACCCTTATCATGTAAGAGCATTCTCATCCAATCCATCAAAACTTGTGAGGGTGAGTTTTTATATTGTAAAGGGTAAAAAAAGTGGTTGTGAGTGGAGGAGAGAGAAAATGTTACTGTTCATCTGTATATTTGGGGGGACACCGTTCACCCAGTATAATTTTTTTTAATATATATTGAAAGTGGTTGTGAGTGAAGGAAAGAGAAAAATGTGATGATAATATTATTTAATTGAAAAGGAGAGAGAAAAAGTATTTGTTTTTAGTGGAAATATATTGATATATGAGTTGTTTTTTAGTGGAATGTATGTATAATTTGATGGATTGGATGAGAATGCTCTAACATTATAGCTAATTTACTACCAAGAAAAGGGTCCTAATATACCAAATAAGATTATGAAACCAATTTTATGGTCGCATAATATGTCTATAGACTACTTAAATAGTGTCCTAAAAAGAACATATTAGGACACTTTTACAATGTTCTAATATATGATTACCTACTTTTAATCTTTTGATACACATACAAGCGTCCTTAAAAATTAATTTATAGGACCCTTATGATGTAACGTTATAGCTACTTTAATATCAAGAAAATGGTACTAATATCCCAAATAAGATTATAAAACCAATTTTATAAATTGACCATCAATATATAACATCCTAATAGTTATTGTATAACATCAACTAATGAAAGAAATAAAACTTCATTATATTTCAAATAAGCTTGTTGATAACAAAAACACTAACCATAAATAAGTTATAACATTATCTAACATAAAATCTTAATATTTAACAAAGAAATTAAAAGCAATTAAAGAAATAAGAAGCATAAAATCTTGAGTCATCATGCGTCCTCAATCCTCATGGACTACCTACAAATAAACCATCCATGTATAAGCATTAAGTTCCATGATATTAAAATTATTTGTATCACAAGTTTAAAAAATACACACCGAGATGAATGGATAGGGCCATGCGATGGATGTACCAATACAATCTTGAATTGTTGAAAATAAGCCATATGGTCTTACCAAGTTTTCATCTTTTTTATTGGTACTTGAACGTTTACCTTACACTACTCTGGTCCAATCTCTGTACCACCAACTAGATCATTTGGGTCCAAGCTCTGGACGCTTTCTCTTGCTACAGTCTCGGTAGAGTTTAGAATACTTTTGGGGAAAACTTCATCTCCGACCTAAATTTTAGTTTTCAACAAATATTTATTAAACTCTAGTCATAATAGTGCAAAAAATCATTTTACAATAAAATTAATAAAGTTTTAGACTAGCAGGCTAACATTTTTATAGAAAAACTAAGGAAAATTGGTTTTTAATAATCCCATGTTTACAATCTTTTACACAATAATCCCACCTTTACTCTTGGTACATAATAATCCCATGTTTTTAAAATATTTTTCCATCACTAGTTGGTTCTCATCAGTCTCACAGACTTTTACGCCTGCCAATCATTAGTACAAGAAACACTACTTAGATAAGATTAAAAATATAAAATAACCAAAATAACCAAGCAACATACACCAACCTTGAAATGTAGGAGGGAGGGACCCGAGACTTAACGTCTCAAATGTGATTGCTTCTATTGGTCCGTGCCCATGTCCAATATAATCAGCAAATATCGGTTCGATTATCTGCCTTATCCCAACACAAATTGCCTGCAAAAATGAATAGCGTCAACAGTTTTCGCCCCAAAATAGTAAAAGTTTAAAAAAGTTGATGATTTTTTCGGTTTCTTACAATGTACCTTGTCGAGATAAGGCCACATATTTGCGACAAATTTGTTTAGCCAATCAACCTGTATTAATATGAGTAATGTAAGTTAAAGAACTAATAAAGATATATAGAAAATGTGGTTTTATTAAAATGCTGTAATATATAACTTTTTGAGTAAATTCATAATAAGAAGAATGTCTTTTTAAGTAAATTCATACTTAGTTGTGTAGGTCCCTCGGAGGATGAGGTTCAACCTTATCCTTGTTATGCTTAACACACTAGCGAGTGCGGAATCCAAGCTAGAGTGCAAACCGAGATAGAACAAGCACAAACACAACACACAATCTTCACCGATTAACACCACTTGTATTAATACGAATGAAAGGTTCGGTTACAAAGCTATGTTTACAAATGTGTTTTGCAAACTCTCTAAAACACTCGTGTGTGTATGCTCTCAACAGAATGCTCTCTGTGTTCTCTTGTCTCTCTAGTCTCTAATGAAGTGAACACATTACATGGATATATATATCCATCACAGCCTGTCTGGTCGAAGGATCAGATCGTCTGATCGAAAGATCATCTGTCGATCTGAAACCTATCGAAGGATCCACATATACCTCGAAGGATGATATCCTTCGAGGTCCATCTATATCCATCGAAGGTTTATCCTTCAAGCTCATCGAAGGATATAAACAATCTTTCGATGACTCATCCTTCGACCCAGACAACTTACAAACAATGTGCTAACTGTTTGGCCAAGTCAAACCAGGAGGATGGTTGACTTGGTCAAACTTACATCGAACACACATATTAACAAACCTAAGACGTAAACCAGACTAACACAAGACATCGTTTTGTATCATGACAAAATACAGACAAAGTACAGACACAAGTGCACCAACAAACTCCCCCTTGGCTGTAGCTTTGTCTCGATTTTCGTGTCTTCAAGTCTTTGACGTCCTTTCAAGTCTTCAATGTTGGAGGATCTTTAAAGTCTTCACGTCTTGAAAGCAGAAAGTGTACCAACAAACTCCCCCTTGGCTGTAGCTTTGTCTCGATTTTCGTGTCTTCAAGTCTTTGACGTCCTTTCAAGTCTTCAATGTCGGAGGATCTTTAAAGTCTTCACGTCTTGAAAGCAGAAAGTGTACCAACAAACTCCCCGTTCCATGTAGGAAGTGTGTTGACAAACTCCCCCTTAACATAAGCTCCCCCTTGAGTTATGCTTGTGAATGTTTTGATCTTTATAACTTGAGATCCTTGAGGTGTTGATGATGGTCAGCGGCAACTCGATCATCTTTATCTTTTGAGTGCCTTCACGTCGTGTCTTCATTCCGAAGCTTGTCATCGACCATGTTCTCCTTGCCTTAAGAATCTGCACATGCAAGAAATCTAAACGCGTAATGAGAACAACTGCCTGGAATATCATAAGTAAACGACACACATGTGACCATTGTTCAATCAACTACCGTCCGACAGTTTGAAAGTTTAACAAATTTATCAATTTTAGTTTTTAACTTTCAAAACTTGCAAATTCTGACCGTTTATGAAGATTTAGTCGTTTCGGTTTTCAATCAGGTTTCAGGTAACGAAGACTCGAGATCCAACATCGTACAATCGAAAATAAGACAGAAATAAAATCTTTTTGGCTTTTATAAAGTTTATATTAAAACACACCTAAAATCTTTTTGGTATTTTGAATATTTCAAATGTAAAGACAGAAAGCAGTAAATAAATATATACAAAGGTGCAGAAACTGAAAGCATTAAATAAATATTTACAGACGTTCTTTTTGCGAGTTTCGAGGGTAAGAGAATCATATCAGTGTACGGTCATGCCAAAACGCTCTCTTTGTTCAATTAGTTAACATTAAGATAAGCATCCTATAACAATTATCGGTATTGTTGTCCACTTAAGCTCAACTTATCAGATGTAATCATGGCGAGGGGATACGTTAAGGTATGATTTATACTTACCGACCGGTGTTCATCCACATCACGACACATTCCCGTATCAGGGTATGCACGAGGGTTCATCTTACCGGTGAGTATACCGATTATCATCTGTTTGACCGTATATGATGTGAGATTCTCACTTATTTTGATTTGAAAACAAGCCCTATGTGATATAATCACTTATTGAAGAGGAACTTGATTTTCGATGCATGAGGGCACAGGAGCAAGTCCGTGAACAGGTCAGTACTTTCGTACAGCAGAGAGACGAACTTGACTCCCGGATAAATGTGATATTTTATCACTTATTTGTTTGGACATGTGATTGTTGATCACTTATTGAGGTCAAATGCAGTATGTACACGTATGTATAGTATCATGGAAGATCTAGACTTGCGTCCCCGTTATTTTTCGGAAAAAGATACAACCATGATACCCAGATGATAAGCAGCATAAAGACCGAATATCTCAGAACCTCGGCAATCTCTCAAACGAAATTTCGGTACTAAGACCATATGCCAATGAATGGTTCCCACCTGGTCTTCAGTCGATTTAAGTTTATATCACCCTGCACACTTTAAAATGATTGTGAGCCTACCGATACATCTTATATAAAGCTGCTTATCGTTTTTCACTTTAGGTTTAAAGAGGTTTGGACAGACCACTGATGTACTATCATTTTCTCTTTTGCTCGCCAGGAAACTCATTTTTGTTTTTCTATTGTTTTTGTGTTTTTGAAATTTTTCGATGTTTTTGGATTTTCAAATTTTGGATTTACTCCCCCTAAAATCAATAAACTAAGACAAATTTAAAACACAAAGGTATTTACAAAAATGATTTTCCGATGTTGGTTTTACTCTTGCTTGACCTTAATGCCGTTTACCAGTAATAAAAAGTCAAATCTTGATTTGTCAAATGCTTTGGTAAAAAGGTCGGCACGTTGGTCATCGGTGTGGACGTAAGCAACATCGATTAGCCTTTTCTCAAAGCAATCACGTATGAAGTGATACTTAATTTCGATGTGCTTAGTCTTTGAATGCTGCACAGGATTTCTAGTGATCTGTAAGGCAGCAGAATTATCAACGTAAATAGGAGTAGTTAGGAATTCAAAACCGTAGTCGCGCATTTGTTGTTGGATCCATAGGACTTGGGAGCAACAACTTGAGGCAACAATGTATTCAGCTTCGCATGTTGATGTAGCGACGCATGTCTGCTTCTTGCACTGCCATGTGACTAGGCGATTTCCCAAAAACTGACATCCAGCCGTTGTGGATTTGCCGTCGATTTTGCATCCGCCAAAATCAGAATCACTGAATGCGATCAAGTCAAAGTTATTATCCCTAGGGTACCAAAGACCGGTGTCAGGGCAACCCTTCAAATAACGAAAAATCCTTTTTACAGCTGCAAGATGTGAGGCCTTCGGGTTGACTTGATATCTGGCAAGCAGGCACGTTGGGTACATTATATCTGGTCTTGATGCTGTGAGGTACATAAGAGATCCGATCATTGCGCGGTAGTATGAGGGGCTAACAGCTTCACCCTTCAAGTCTGGAGTAATTCCATGATTTTGCGGCAATGGGGTACCAATGGGCGTTGCATCAGACAACTGGAACCGGCTCAAGATGTCACCAACATACTTAGTCTGATGGATGAATATCCCAGACTCGGTTTGTTGCACTTGTAGGCCCAAAAAGAAAGTCATTTCCCCCATAGCACTCATCTCGAATTTATCCTGCATAATGCGCTCGAAATTCCTACACAAAACATCATTAGTAGAACCAAAAATAATATCATCAACGTATACCTGTACCAGTAGAAGATCTCCATCTTGTTCTTTGTTGAAAAGAGTACAATCGATAAGACCTCTGCGAAATCCATTCTCCAGCAGATAATTAGATAAGGTTGCGTACCAAGCTCGCGGTGCTTGATGTAGGCCATATAGAGCTTTGTTGAGCAACCAAACCCGATCGGGATGGATAGGATCTTCAAAACCTGGAGGCTGTTCGACGTACACCTCTTCTTCCACCACACCATGTAAGAATGCACTTTTCACGTCCATCTGGTATACCTTGAAACCTTTGAATGAGGCATAAGCCAGAAAGATCCGAATTGCTTCTAGACGTGCAACAGGTGCATACACTTCGTTGTTGTCGATCCCTTCTATCTGACGAAAACCTTGAACGACTAGCCTTGCTTTGTTTCGAATAACGACTCCACGGTCATCCTTTTTGCATTTAAACACCCAACGGGTACCAATCTTCTTGTAACCAGCAGGTTTCTCTACGAGTTTCCAGACACCAAGCTTCTGGAATTGTTGCAGTTCTTCCTGCATCGCTTCAACCCATGAGTTATCTTTCAAAGCTTCTTTCCAAGTTCTTGGCTCTTCCTGTGAGACATAACACGCGAAAGACCAATCATTTTGTTGACCAGATTCTCGGATAGTTGCATACAAGCCTGCATTGTTGTTGTTTCGCAACATGTTTCTTGTTTGAACGCCACTCTGTACATTTCCGATGATGTTTTGTTGAGGATGGGTATTGTGAATCCTTGTTTCTGGATTATCTTGAACTGGAATGTTTGTACCCAGATTGTTGAGATTGAGATCAACAATCAATTCAATGCCCGGAATTGACGAAGAGGATGATGCAGTAGCTTCAGCTGTTCTAGGGACGTCCACTGGAGGAGTACCCTCTGAAGTACCATGAACTGCTGTTATTGGAGCTTCTTGATCTGCATCTAGAAATTCATCATCCTCTGAAGATTCGTTCAATTCGGTAGCGTCGTGAAAATCCTCATTATCGAGAGCATTATTATTCACTGAAGAAGGTTCTTGATTGACAATAATTGGACGAACCAACGGTGAATCTGTTGCATTGTCACTCTCGAAAAACATCCTTGCCGCAGCATTTTCTTCAACTGCTTCAACATTGATCGAATTGAAAAAGTCATCGTACTCAAACATCCAAGGCTGACCAGGATTTCTGACTGGTAAAGTGTGCCTTTGTACTCTGACTTCAGACCATTCCTCGACCCTTTTAGTCTCTAGATTCCAGACTCTTAAGTTCGGCATGGAATACCCAAGAAAGTATCCTTCTTTGGCTCTTGCCCCAAACTTTTCATTAGGATCGATTAGTGTGCACGGAGCTCCAAACGGTTCAAGATATGACAAATCTGGTTTCCGTTTGTTAATAAGCTCAAAGCAGGTCTTGTTGTGCCTTTTGACTGTAAGGACTCGGTTCAACGTATAACATGCAGAGGACACAGCTTCAGTCCAGAATGGAATGGGCAACTGCGATTCTACCAACATAGTCCTAGCAGTCTCGATCAATGTGCGGTTCTTTCGTTCAGCGACGCCATTTTGTTGAGGAGTATAAGCCGCACTAAATTCGTGAAGAATACCTTTTGAAGTGCAAAACTCCGCCATGGCATGATTTTTGAATTCAGTACCATTGTCGCTACGTATCCGCCTAACCTTCAACTTATATAGATTCTCAATCTGAATGATCAAGTTTTTGATAATACCGAAGGTTTCACTCTTATGTGCCATGAACGCCACCCAAGAAAATCTTGAATAATCATCAGTTATCACGAGGCAGTATTGATCATTCCTGATACTTTTGTGCTTGACAGGACCGAACAAATCCATGTGCAAACGTTCAAGAGGAACAGCCACCGTGTTGATCTTCTTTGTCGGGTGTCGCTTCTTTGTTTGTTTTCCTTTCTGGCACGAGACACAGACGTCTTGAAGATGAAAGTTTTTAAGGGGAACACCATTCACTAATTCATTTGACACCAAATGATTCATTTTGCGTAAGTGAATGTGACCCATTCGTCTGTGCCAAGAGATTGAGTCTTTTTCTGTGGCTTTGGAAACGAAACAGGTTGCTTGTGCAGACGTTGTGATAGCTTGGCTCATATCAAGGACATACAGATCATTTATCCTTGGAGCCGATAAGAGAATCCATTCTTTCGGAATTTTGAAGCCGGGTTTCAGCACATAACATCCATTTGCATCAAAGTGTACTGAGAACTGCTTATCACAAATTTGAGAAACACTAAGAAGATTGTGATCAAGTTGTTGTACGAAGTTGATCTTATCAAAGCTAACAATCCCGTTGGAAATCATTCCTTCACCCGTAATATATCCGCCTTTATCTCCAGCAAAAGCAACATAACCTCCTCTAATAGATTTAACGTCGTAGAGAAGCTTCATGTCGCCTGTCATGTGCCTAGATGCCCCACTATCAACAATCCAATGACTACTGATAGTTCCTCCTGGAACACCCTACACATGAACTCACTTGATTAGTTGGAGATGGGGACCCAAGCCATTGTGGTCTTGGGTCTTCCATTTTCATCAACAACAATAACTTCTATTCTTTGATGATTTGAAAATTGTGATGGTCCCCCTGACTCAATAACCGTTTTTGGTTTCTAGGTCTGTTTTGTTATACCAGTGTTATTCTTTAAAAACTTAACTTCGTGATTGTTTGAAGTTTTTGAAAATTTTGTGTTTTCTGGCTTAACTGAAACAGATTGTTTTTGAACCACATCAGTTTTAAGTGCCTTTTCAATCACCTTGACTTGTTGACGTTTCTGTTTCTTTTCCCTTTCTCTTACAAGTCGAGGATCTTGTTTTACAGAAACATATCGCTTTTGGGGATTGTGTTTTCGGGGATCATCTTCTTTGGCTTTCAACTTATGAAGATACGGGCAATTTCGAATGATATGCCCAATTTCACCACATTCAAAACATGATCTTCGTTCAACAAACCCCGAAGTATCATGTGATCGTCTTGCCGATGATGAACTTTGTGATCCCGAGGTACTAGGTTTTGAACTATTTGGTTCATTTCTTTTCATCACAGTTGCTTTCTTGACAAAATCTAAGTTAGATTGGTTTTCAAACTTTTCAATTTTGTCCGTTCCCTTAGATTTCACAAAGTTCACATTCTTGTTCTTCTTTTGATTTGGCTTCTTTTGACTTTGAGCCGGCAATTTTCCCTTTTGTTTGTTATGATTTTGCTGCCTTTTCTCTGTTGGTAATTTCTGATTGCCAAATTGTTTTCTAACTTCAGCCTTTGGGATAGGAGGGCACTGTGTTACCACAACGTGTGATCCTTTCTTTCCCAGAAATTTACTTGTCGAATTCTCAAAAACTTTACTGATTAGGGATTGATTTACATTCTTAATCGGAAAATCTTTGTCAGAATAAATTTTATCATCACCAACAAGAGTGTACAGCAAATCCACACTCTCCGACTCTTGTGCAGACAAGGACTCGATTGCAACAATCTTAGCGGGTTTTGCAGGAGGATCACACAGAATATGATTCTCAAGAGGTATGTCCTCTTCTTTTATCACCGCATCAGACTTTGCTGAATCAGTATCATCAGATTCATCATCAGAAGAATCAGCATCCTCAACAACAACTGGAGGATCCTGATTCTGTTCAGCAGAAGACACACATGTATCTGCAGACATATCCGAATCTGATGATACTTCTTTCTTGTATCCGAGTCCTGTTGCAAATTCATTAACATCTAGAGGAACAGATGGTTCAAAGAAAGTTCTATCCTCCTCGTCAGGCATGGCATCATAATTGTGTCTCACAGGTGGTGGACATTTCTTGTAGCCTATGCATGTGACATCCCGTTTCTCTTTCTGTACGTCAATGATGTGATCCAACACATAGCTAGAGCTCAAATAACTGTCTAGCTTAAGTTGGATCGCCTCACTTTCAGTTTTGACACAAGCCATTTCCTTTTGCATTACCTCAAGGCGAGTTATATACAAATTAATGTCAGTTTGTTTTCTGGAAACCATTTTTGTTAGCTCGGTTTTATCTTTCTTTAATTTCTCAATTACCGATTTAAACTCTTTTTCATGGTTTTCATAAAACATGTTGGCTTCAGTGCACTTCGAGAGATCCACGGTCAATTTCTGATTGTGGATGAATGTCACATCATATTTCTCTTGCAAAACCTCGTGTTTGCTTTGCAATTCACACCACTTATCATTCAATGAAACATGTTTGTCTTGCAAGTCAAACAAACTAGCTTGTAAAGCATCATGTTTGCCTTGCAACTCAGACATGTTTGTCTCTAAATCAGCACATTTAATACTCAACATGTCACAATTATCACAACTAACAGAAGTGGGTTCATCGACACATACCTGACTTGATGAACTGTCGACATTAGCCATAAAGGCTGAATGGAGAGAAGACGAAGAATAAGCAGCTTGATCCACCAAAATAGATCTTCTTTGAATTACTGTTGTAGCTTCTTCCAAAAGCTCATCAATATCTGCATCAACTGACGCACTTGATGTCTCATCCACATGATCATTACCTGAAGTGGAGGATTCTTCATCTGAGCTTCCACTATAACCGGAGCTGTCTTCATCTTCAGAAGATTCATCACCATTGGTAGAAGATTCTCCACCACTGGCATGTTTAAGATCCTTGACAACTTCAGCAAAACAAGCTGTTCCATCTGGAGCATCATTTCCCAACTGAATTGACCAATCACAACCTTCATCTACTTGAACCACAAGTGCCTGGTTGGCATTAGATGGTCCTGCTTGACTCTGGTTGTTGACAGGCACCAATGTGCGCTCATTGTTCCTTACTTGGTTCTGATTTTCCCTGTTGCCTTGACCTCTGAAAGGATTTTGGTTTCCATGTTGAGATGGCCTCGTACATTCACGTTTGAAATGACCACGTTCACCACAATTGAAACACTTAACAGCCTGCTTATCAAACCCATACTTGGTGTCTTTCTTGCTTTCCAAGCTGGTTCTGCCAGTTCTTTCCATGAAATCCTTTGCTCGCCTAACAGCACTGGCAAAGGCCCACTTGATGTCCATCATCTCCATCTCCTCTTTATCGATCTGCTGATAGTCTTCTTGTGTCAGATTAATGTTACCAATCTGACCTTCCACTAATCCACAGTATGCGCTCACCAAAGTGTTTAGCAGCTCCATGTGTTCCTTTGCTACTTCCACACTGACTTTAGAAAAGCTTGAGGTGTCGAGCCGTACTGTATTTGGCTTTGATTGTTGACCAGCAGATGATGTGCTTCCATAACACGCTTGCTGTTGAGGAGGAAGTGGATTCCCATACATGTCTGTTGGTCCAGTAGATCGAACAGGTAATGGATTTCCGAACATATCAGTTGCTCTGATAGGTCGTTGGCTTTGCTGTTGTGGTACTGGTTCAAGCGGATTTCCATACATGTCTGTTGGAGGAGGCTTGACCGGAACTTGGATAGTATTGCCATACATGTCAGTGCTAGACACAAACGCTGTTTGAATTGGAGCGTGTGAAGAAGGTTTTGTAGAAGTGCTAGAAGTTCCATAATACATTTCAGGATTTTGTGGCACGAGAACTCTTTTTGCCTTGAGAGTTTCTTCCTGATTCTTGTTTTCCAGGAGTTGAACAAAGTCATTGAAGTTTGTTGTAGCTAAAGTGCCATTGTACTTCATGATTTCCAAGAAAGTATTCCATTGAGGTGGCAACGCATCTGCAAACTTTTTCACAATCTCTGCTGAAGTTGTAACAACCTCAAAATTTGCCAATTCAGTCAGCAAATGATTATATCGACTTGTCAAATCTCCTAAAGATTCATTCTCCATACAAGTAAAACCATCAAACTCTTTCTTTAGCAAGTCACGTCTCAATTGACGTGTCGCTTCATTTCCTACGCCCCTTGTCTTCAATGCGTCCCACAACCTCTTCGTTGTCTTGTAACTGACAAATTGATGATAAATATCTTTACTTAACGCCTGAGTAAGAATGGCATATGCCTTCTTTTCCAAATCATAGACCTTCTTCTGATCTTCCGTAAGATCTGCAAACGTAGCAGCAGATGATGCGGCAACCTCTATTGTTTGATCGAAATCTGTGATGAACCGCAACCACAATTCTGTATTTTGTCCAAGGACATATGTATGAAATCTGTCAATCCATCCTGGATATTCGTATAAGTGCATCAACTTTGGAGGCCGATTCAAACTTCCGGTTTCGCTCTCGCTTAAGAGAATGCTTTGAATACTTGGAGTTTGATTTGATACGAATGCCCATTGACCGGTAGAAATTGCATTAGCTTGAGAAGATACCGATGCGGGAGATTCGGCCCACGAAGGAGACAAACTCGTGTTTCTATACTTTCCACTATCCGGAGACGGAGTACCAAAATACATCTCTGTATTTACCGGAGTACCCCATCTTGGATTCATTTTTGATCAAGAATAATAATACCTGAAAATCACAAACTTGTTAAACATAAACAGACTAAGGTCGAAGGATCAAGACTTGTTCGAAGGATCAACAGTGTTCGAAAGATCACTGTTGAATTTCGAACAATGATTTCGAAAGATTCTCCAAACGAAGGATCCTTATCTTTCGAAAAAAGAACTGTAGACCGAAAGATGTATGCTTCGAAAAGATTCCTTGGATCGAAGGATAAGTCACAGACTTCGAAGGATGTTCGAAGGATGATTATCTATCGAACCTCCTTTGATCGAAAGATGATCTTTCGACTTCGAAGGATATCCTTCGATCTGCACTGACACAGTTGACAAAAGAAGTGACAGGTAGGTGAAAAGGTGATGGGTTGGTAGAAATCTTTCGGCAGAAAGGTATGGTCAGACCATACTTTTAGCAAACCGAGATTTTGAATCAATAAAATATACTAAAAATCGAAGGATCAACCCAGAAACCGGTCACCGGAGTAAGCCGGAATTTGGCCGGAGAAGACCAAACTTCTTAAAAACAAGTTTTTAAGTTACCCAACCCGTCTTTTAACACACCCGGTAAGTTTAGAACACGTTTTTACGACAGGAAAAGCAAGAAAAACACTAAAAACGGGTGCTAAACCATGTGAGTTTTTGTCCAAAACACTCCAAAGTCTTGTATAAACTCGGTTTTTAACAAGGAAAAGAGCCACGGCTCTGATACCACTTGTAGGTCCCTCGGAGGATGAGGTTCAACCTTATCCTTGTTATGCTTAACACACTAGCGAGTGCGGAATCCAAGCTAGAGTGCAAACCGAGATAGAACAAGCACAAACACAACACACAATCTTCACCGATTAACACCACTTGTATTAATACGAATGAAAGGTTCGGTTACAAAGCTATGTTTACAAATGTGTTTTGCAAACTCTCTAAAACACTCGTGTGTGTATGCTCTCAACAGAATGCTCTCTGTGTTCTCTTGTCTCTCTAGTCTCTAATGAAGTGAACACATTACATGGATATATATATCCATCACAGCCTGTCTGGTCGAAGGATCAGATCGTCTGATCGAAAGATCATCTGTCGATCTGAAACCTATCGAAGGATCCACATATACCTCGAAGGATGATATCCTTCGAGGTCCATCTATATCCATCGAAGGTTTATCCTTCGAGCTCATCGAAGGATATAAACAATCTTTCGATGACTCATCCTTCGACCCAGACAACTTACAAACAATGTGCTAACTGTTTGGCCAAGTCAAACCAGGAGGATGGTTGACTTGGTCAAACTTACATCGAACACACATATTAACAAACCTAAGACGTAAACCAGACTAACACAAGACATCGTTTTGTATCATGACAAAATACAGACAAAGTACAGACACAAGTGCACCAACAAGTTGTTGGTCAACCCACTCTCTTTGAATAGGCTAGAATATTGATGAGTCACCCATAAGTGATGGAAATCAATTAATGTTGCACTACACAGTCTACTATCAACTACAACTCCATCTACAGGTGGTGTCATAACCTCTTTCACATGGGTGTTGTTAATTTCCAACACATTCTCGTTCATATCCTGCATAACGTACCGTGTTAATTATAACTACAATAATAATCTCAATCTTCGAATAAGATCAACTAAAAAGATTGTACACAATAAAACAGACTCTGTATTTTCAATCTGTTAAGACCCATTTGTGATTAAAATCATCAAACAAGACCAACATTTATAAGTTAATGGGTTGAAAATGCCACATCATTTACCTGTTCTTCCTCCTCAATAGCCCCGCTCAACTCAACAACCCAAAACATCAACTTCAGTTCATCTTCAGTGATAGATGGTTCACTGGTCCAAAGTTTAATTAATTTAAAACCAAATAAAAGAAAATAAAAAGATATGAAATAAACACTATAAATCAATTATATATAAAAAGACAGTAATCGGTTATAGCCTAGAAAATATGACATGTTAATTTCTCATATTTATAAAGCGTGAGATCAGTCTTTAGGTCTAACCTTACCTTGTTTGTACAACCTTTTTCCGAATCAGGCTTGGAAAAATTTAGACTGGTTCCACTCATTGGGCTCGTTTCAATTTACGTAATTTTTTTAAATATGCCCAAATCAACCCATACAAAAGTAAAATAGTAAATGGGTCAAAATGTCCACATGTAGTAGTGAAGTGTGATACATGTATAATAAAATATTTAGGTTAAGCATAGTCTCTCTTTTTGGAGGAGTAAAAAACGTCAACCCACAAAATTATAAATTTATGAAAATATTACAAAAGTAAGAGAGTTAGAATTTGGGGGACATCCCCCACCCCCCCCCCCCCCCCCCCCCCCCCAAAAAAAAATCTCACTTACTCAAACTGCTCTTTTAGAGCCATACACGGGTTTAAAAAAAAGTTGTGGTCCCAACTTCATTCTCAACACCGAAGTAAAAAGACTTAATCACACCTCCCTTCTCCTAACACCTATACCAAATGAAATTGCTGAACAAAAAAAAATGGCTACATCTATCCAAAGATGCATCCATAAGTTAATAATTAAGTTAGACATTACTCATGTATTCTCACTTGAATATTAATACATACAGAAAGTTGTTATATTCTTAATATACCACTAAAAAAGATCCTATGGTAAAGAAATAAAACAACAAAAAAACTATATGATAATTAAGCTTAATACCTGACATATATATGTGTATTTTTCACCTAAGTTGCACAACAAATATCAATGAACGATCCACTTCCTAATTGTGACAGTACAAACTAAGCAAAACCAAAACTAAGCAAAACCAAAACTAAGCAAAACCAAAAACCCTGGCATTTAGAATAATGAAACTTAAGCTAATTTTTTAAAATAAATCAAGCGTTAAGTCCTAGAATTAGACAAATACACACACAAGTTTCATACTTTCTCCATCCCTAATTAGTCAAATGCTCATAAAAAATTTCCAGATTTGAACACACGAACATCAATAATCAAGCTTTACACACCCATGAACATCCTGTTCATCCTACTCATGGATATGGATGCCATTTTACTCTTTCTCCATTCCTAATTTCAAAATTTTCTATGAAACAAATAAGGGATTCGATGATTACACAACTGAAAAAGTAGCAGATAAGAGTTAAATTACCACTGAGCAGCGGTTGGTCCATTTTTTGATGAACAACGAAGGAAGGCGTCGGCTCAATCGTGAATCATTAGTGTAAAGGAGAAGATAGCGATGGTGGATTTTGGTTTAGAGAGGTCGGCAATGAATATCAAATTAGGGTTTGTAAAAAGGGAAATAGAATCGAAGGAAAAAAAAACAGGCCTAGTCCTAGGATCCACCAAAGTGACCGGGAAACCCACATAATACATAGCTTACTCTATTATATTAGGGTAAATTACACGTTTCGTCCTTTATGCTTATATTGAATTGCAATGAATATCCTTTAACTTCAATAATTACAGTCACAATCCTTTATTTGAAAAACTCATTACACTTTTCGTCCTTTACCACTAACCAGGTTAAATTTTTTTCTTAAGTCTATTCATTTAAGGGTAATTTTGTAATTTTACCTATTTACTTAATAAAATACATATTTAGAAAAAGAAAAACTTAAGGAAATATTTTTTGTATTTATAAATCAAGTGTAAATCAACAACCTGCAAAACCCTCTCAATTTCGATCTCTATTTTTCCCCAAATTATCTCTTTCTCCTCACCAGATCTGATCCCAACTGTTCGATTCCTCCAATCCTACAGCTCTATTTCAGGGCATGTTTGGCTAAGCTTATTACAGTTAAAAATGACTTTTGGAAAAAGGACATTTGGGAAAAGGACTTTTTGAAAAGGAGTTTTTAAAAAAAGTGTTTGGATTAGCTTATTGATGTAAAATGACTAAAATGGGCATTCTTTTAGATATAAGGGGGTAAAGAAGGGGTATATTGGTAATTTGTAGTTTGAAAAGTTAAAAGCTGGCCAAGAAGTCACAATATTGTGACTTCTTGAAACCTCCTTTATCTTCTTTGCAAAAAGCCATTTCTAAAAGGACTTTTGGCTTAGCCAAACACAAAAACAACTTATTGGCTTTTTGATAAGTCAATAAGCCAATGAATTGTTTTAAAAAGCTTAGCCAAACATGCCCTCAATCCACCCTTCAATTTCACATGTACTTGTCCTCGATTGAACGGATTTCATCCAGCTCTCGGTAGTAGGAGTCCGTGAACGGCTTGTTCGTTTGGATTTATCGAAAGAATCACGAGTCTCTGATGTTGCGGGATTGGTGTCCGTGCTGAATATGTTATAGTATTCATCGTCGGAATTGCTGATTGTGCCGAATATTAAAGTATCTATGAAGAGGACTGTCGATCATAGAAGAAGATGGGTTTTGGCCATGGATCATTTCGCAGGTATAACTGTTTTGATAATCCCAAATCGGTTTCCGAGACCAGATCTGAAGGTGGAGGCGGCGGACTAGGGCTTCGTCACCGGTAGTGGTAAAGACGGTGGTGGTTGCAGAGAAGTGGGGGTGGGGGTGGTGGCTTCGTCACTAGGGCTTCGTCACCGACAGATCAGGATGGAGGTGGGGGTGGGGGTGGGGTGTGGCGATCTGTATGGAGGCGGTGGTGTGCTGTGCCAGATTTGGATGAAGACGGTGGGGTGCACCTTAGATGGGGTGGTGGTTTGTGGCTGATATGAGTTGTTCTGCAGACAATATACAGAGATTAGAGAGAGAGAATTTTTATATACAGAGAAGAGGGAGATGGCATAGATTAAAGAACATAATATATTTATTGCAAAAATATAATAAAAAGACGAATTTACCCTCATGTGCAAGGCACATGTCTAACTTAACTGAAAATTTTAACCAGGTTAATGATAAAGGACATAGGGTGTAATGAGTTTTCCAAATAAAGGATTGTAACTGTAATTATTGAAGTTAAAGGTCATCCACTGCAATCCAATGCAAACATAAAGGACGAAAAGTGTAATTTATCCATTATATTACTAAGATATTAAATATTAATATTAATGTTAATTAATAATAATAATAATAATAATAATAATAATATAATAAGTACTTAATTGTCACACCCCGATATTTCCACGTATTACCGGTGGGCCTGGTGGGGAGTATCGTGACGTAGTTGATATCATCATAGTCAAACAACACAATTTAAATGCACAACAGAAGCAAAAGATGAATCACATTACAAACCGAATAAAAAGTAATATCAAAGTATTACAAACGGACTGTAAAGGATCCACATGCGGATCAAAAGCTAAAAAGATCATTGTTCAACAGACTTTAACATTTTAAGCTTGCAAGACTCTTTAGTGATGCTAGGAGTAGCCAGCCTATTCCGTTTAGTACCTGCACTTAGCCTTTTTGGGAAAATACGTCAGTTTACACTGGTAAATACAATTAACCGACTCATTTTGAAAAGAGTTTAAAAAAATTGATTTGAATGCACAAGGCACGAAATATCTTTTATAACTTGGGACAATTATTTAAAAATAATCCTGTATACTGTTTTACTTATTTGTCGTCCGTCAGGGCCGGTTAGAAGAGCCGAACAAGATTAACTGACACGCCACATGTATAATGCCCACAAGGTTAATTCCTTAAAGTGGGTTACCAGTTTTTACATATGCAACTGTCAGGTGTATGCCTACACCCCGTGCTTAGGTCGTGGCCATTTCAATGAATGATGCCAAGGATATCCGGGACATGGTCATTAACCCCCCAAGGGCCATATACCAAATAAAACAGATTAAAACGGGTTATGTAAATATATTAATCACAATTCGATTTAAACAACTACATACCCGACCAAGCGGTATTATTATAATACCGTATCCCAAGCCCGTATAGGGAAAATAAGTTAAAAGTATTTACCTGAGCAAGTATATATCACAATCGATGAGTGCAAGTAGCTTTTACTGGGCTCCTAATCTGGAACGAAGGTTTTTAATAACCTATTAGATTCATAACGGGTCTTAATTAAGTCTAAACTTAGACCGGTTAGTTTTAAAGGAAGACACACGGTTCGAAACGCATGATTAAGCGATGACCGGATTAGAGTGTCGTTTAGAACCGACAAGTTTGTATACTTGTATAATATGGGTAAACTAAACACATTCTAGATTTTGAGATAAAAATGATAAGGTTTGACCCGTTTCGGCTAATTTATGCAAACTAGTTTCATAAACCGCACCGAACGCGAATAATGCGTTACGGGTAACCAAATGAGTCATGAACAGGTTTTCTAAGTTAATATACCTTAAATATGTTGTGATATCAGTAAGATACCTTCCATTATGCCCAAAATGGATTTAAACTCAAATTATGCCCCGTAGGGGTATTTTGGTCATTTTAAAGGTTATAAAAGAGTTAAAATACTAATCTGAGTTTCAGGTCTGATATAATCAGTAAAAATACTTATTTTTATAAGTCATAACAGTAGGGTATTGCATATATGTGAAATTTATCTTTTATAACCAAACTATGCACCGTAGGGGCATTTTGGTTATTTCACATAAGCTCTAAAGGTCAAAATTAGAATTCTGAGTTCAAAACTTTATCTTACTGTTAAAATATAAAAATTTACTAACAACATCACTAGGTATTAAGTCTTATATGTTTAAAATAGTTTTAACTCATACTATGCGCTTAAAACGCGTAAAAGTCGGTTTTAAGCGATTTTCGGGTTTAAATAGGGAATCTGAGTTTTTGATCAGTTTATAAAGTTCAAAATATTTTATTTATCATATAAATTCAGTAGCAAAATGTTTGGTGTCAAAATATTATGAAAAACTCATTTTATTCAAGAAAAGGGTAAAACCGACAATTACCGAATTATAGCAAGAACCCTATGTTATGCTCAGCTTAAAAATAAATAAAAATCTTCAAAAATCCCAAAATATTATTTTACATCAGTGGGTAAAAAGTTTGTTATCAAAATTTGGGTTTAAATAGGCTATATGCTAATTACGCAATTTAATTAATAAAAAGCTTCTTAATTACGATATTGAGCATAACTCCAAATCTAGACCTCAAACTGATGTCAAATTTTAAGGATAAGTTTATAAATCAGTAATAAAGGTTTTTGTCCTCTCACATTTTCAAAAATCTCGTTTTAAGGTCAAAAGGGCATTATGGTCAATATTTAGGCATATAACGGAAACACGTACATGAATTGAATAACTAATGAACCAAGTTGTATAACCTCAGAGGGTTACACTAATCTATAACCTAGTCCTAATAGAGCTTTAAGGCATTTCTAAAATATGCTACATTGGGTCAGAACTGAAAGTCAAAGCAAAAGTCTACTTTTGCGACTTTCGGTTCCGAACCGAGCTTAAACTGAAAATTGTCGGGTTGAACATGTTTAGACATGTTCTTACATTGATTACCAAGTTATATGAGTGATAAAACAGGTTCCATAGCTTCTACATTGTTAATTATGTGTTTATGCGAAAATTTGCTTTCTGTTGACTTTTTATAATTGACTTTGACCCGACAATTGACCTAGTTAGAGTGGGAATCAAAGGGTGCCCTTTTAAGGGTTTATTACCCACATAATTACCAACTCATAGGTACTTTCAATTCGAGAATTGACTGGACCATTAGTGATTAATCACCAAGTCAAACCTTAATTACGACGTTTGACTTTGGGCCATTAAACTAATTAAAACTGAATTACAGAAGCTAAGATGACTTACAATGGTCCTTAGCACGAGATTAGAACAGAGAAAAGGCTTCTTAAGTGCTAAGAATGCTCCAGAGAGTTAGAACAAGGAAGATGTGCAAATGTAAGTTAACAAGTTGCAACAATGGATTATTTATAGCCATGGAAGGATCACGGAGATTGATACAGGTGTTGTGGCAACTCTAGAGATGAAAACAAGTGTCAAGGGACGTGTTTAGAGCAGCTAGAGGGTGGCAAACTCGCGGAATATAGCAAACATGCAAGCTACCACGTTAAAACACACTTTTCTGATCTGGCATGCCGTCGCGTCGCGCGACGGCAGAGTGCCTCAGTGGTGGCGCAGCGCCAGGAGGTAGGGGACCAGCCAAACAAGTTTCAAAAATGACATTTTCACCCCTGGACCTTCTAAACCGTAATTTCTTCCATTTTAAGCACTTTTAACCCATGAAATTTATATTTCTATGATCCATGAGATATAACCAATCATTGTTAGGTCCGGTTTCATTAAACGATAACCGAAAACACAAGTTTTGCCTCGTTGACGCTTTTAACCCCTTAATTACGAAAGTTAACGTATCTTCCTCATACGATATCGAAACCTTGTGAAATTTTTACCACTTAATCTTGGGAGTATAATTAATCGTTACAAGCCTCCGGGTTCGCTAAAAGGTCACTCAGAGGTATAACTTAAACATGTTGACACTTTCAACCCTCGCGTCTTGTAAACTTTCACATTCTTCCACAAACGGTTTCATATGCTTCATGATACATTCGTTTAAGGGTTATAAACATCGTGTAGAGTCGTTAAAAGGCATAATTATCAAATGTTGACACTTTGAATCCTTATGTACATATACTTTCTTCGTATGTCAACTTTAGTCCCTCATATTCAATTTGTAACACGTTTAAAGTCCATGACACGTGTCGATACTATATTGGACATGATTTTACGAGGTGTTACATTAATATAATTATTTCTTACCATGATATATTTCAAAATTATGTTGTATTTTTATAATTACTAGCCATACATCTCTTCATGATTAAGGGTGCAAACAGACTGAGCCTTATCGAGTCCGAGCAACAAAGCTCATTTATTTATCGAGTTCGCGCTCGTGCCTGGCATGTGAAGCTCGTCAACCTCGCTAAGCCTTATGGAATCTTAGGACATGAATGATCTACTATTTGCCATTGTGATCCATTTAGGCCCAATATGTCCAATTAAGACATATATGATCTACCATTGTTTATTGTGATACATTAAGGCCCAATATGGTCCATTAAGACATGTATGATCTACTATTGTCCATTATGGTCCATTAAGGCCCAATATGGTCTACTATTTGTCTTTGTGATTCATTAAGATCCAATATGTTCCATTAACACACATATGATCTATTATCGTTCATCGTGATCCATTAAGGCCCTATATGGTCAATTAAGAAATGTATGATCTAGTATTGTTCATTGTGGTCAATTAAAGCCCAATATGGTTCATTAAAACATATATGGTTCAATATTGGCCACTGTCATCTATTAAGACTCAATATGGTCCATTAAAAAGTATATGATTATAAAGCAAGATACACTTGGTACCGAACCTACCGACATCGAAAATGGTAAATTATGGGTAACGGTACCGAAAATGTTTGTTATAGTACTGCACAGTACCGGTATTTGAAAGTAAAATACGGTAAAATACCGGTACCGTACCGAACTGAAAGTACAAGTACCAAGAACTTTAGAAAGTTGGTACTGAAACGGCACCGAAAATATTTCGATACGAGAAATTCGGTACTGGTACTAATATGCATATATTAAATACATTAACATATTTTTAAAATGAAAACGAGTAGTAACAAATACGGTTTAGAATATATAATATTAATTAATAGTCTGAATTTCTAAATATGTAGTAAGATTTGTTTTTAGTTTTTTTAATATTAATTAATGTAATCTTTTAATTGAGATTATTTTGGGGGAAATTTAAATTTTAGGATGAAATATTTTGGGGGAAAATTTTATGATGAAATATTTTTAGGGGGAATTTTAGGATGAAATATTTTGAAGAGAAGTTTAAATTTTAGGATAAAATGTTTTGGAGGGAACTTTTAAAGATGTAGTTAGTTTAAAATTTATCACACATTTAAAAAAAAACTTTTAAATTTTAGGATGAAATGTTTTGCAGATATTAAAGTTCGATTACGGCGCTAAATATGTCATAATATTTCAGTTTTTTAAGTTAATACGCGTGTCTGATGCTTCCGTTTCGTTGCCGGTGCGTTCCTACAGTCGCGTTTTGTGTTGTTCGAAAGCATGATAATTTCGCAAAACGAAATTCATAAGTATATGTTATATGTATAAACTTGGTAATTGACAGCGTTGTCAGTATTGTGTACAGTATCAGTTCGTTACCGCTTATCGTTCTGTAGTTTTTTCCGAAAATCCTCATACGCGCACAGTAACGTCCGATAAGCGTTCCTAGGCATACCAAAAGCCTAATTAAGTTAATCCGTGCCTTACACAATACTTATTATTGCCCTAAACGTTTGTTAATGGCGTAATTAGAAGGAGTTAAGTATCGGTTGTCACAACCACCACCACTCACCAGCCACCACCACCACCGGCCACCACCACCAGTCACCACCACCTCTCACCACCACCACCGCTGGCCACCACCACCAGCCACCACCACTACTCACCACCACCACTCACCAGCCACCACCACTACTCACTACCACCACCACCACTCACCACCGCCACTCACCGACCACCCCCACTGGCCGCCACCACTACTCACCACCACCACCACCACTCACCACCACCACCACCACTCATAGGCCACCACCACCACTCACGGGTCAATAACCTAGTGTTACGACTCAAATATCAAGTGTCCTATTACGGTGTATTATTATAACACCATAATGATTAAGCGTCATATAAGGTTAAAGTTATAAGACCCTAGTGTCAAGTGTCCTATTAAGTTATGTTATAATAGAACTCTAGCGAATAAGCGTCCTATAAAACTAATATTTTATGACTCAAAAATCAGGTGTCCTGTTACAGTGTATTATAATAACACCACAATGATTAAGCGTCCTATAAAGGTTAAATTTATAAGACCCAAGTGTCAAGTGTCTTTTTAAGTTATATTATAATAAAACTCTAGGGAATAAGCGTCCTATAAAACTAATGTTTTATGACTCAAATATCAAGTGTCCTATTACGGTGTATTATAATAACACCACAATGATTAAGCATCCTATAAAGTTTAAATTTATAAGACCCAAGTGTCAAGTGTCCTATTAAGTTAAGTTCTAATATGACTTCGATTAAAAATGGTCCTATAACACTGAACATTTATGACTTAACTACAATGTGTCCTATTAAGTTATGTTATAATAGGACCCCAAATGATCAAGTGTCCTAATAGAGTATCACATAATGAGACACTAACAATTAAATGTCTTATAAAGTACTTTATTAGGATCTACATTTTAAGTATCCTATTAAATTATATGATAATAGGACCCAAAAAAATCATCCATCCTATTAAATAGTTTTTTAGGACACCGGTTTAGTAGAGTACATTATAAAAGGACTCCAAAAGTTCATTAGTCCTATTAAATAGTTTTTTAGGACCCTCTTTTACAAGCGTCCCACAGAAAAGGTCCTAAAAAGCCATTTTTGTTGTAGTGACTATATCGAGGGCTCCACCACTGTACCATCCGAAACCATCACCACTGATCGAAAATATGCACCAAATTCTGATTACCTCACGTGGAAAGAGGCTGGTCAACATGTCCTTCTCCTTCTTCAATCCACTTTAACCGAAGAAGCAATGTTCGAAGCACTTGGCCACACCACAGACCACCAGGTATTGTTGCTCTTGAACACGCCTATAGTCACACATTGAAAGAATGCATACACTTCGTGACTTACTCCATTTCCTTCAAAAAGGAACTTCCTTAGTCACGGATTTTGGTCGTAAATTCAAGCTATTGTGTGATCAGTTAGCTGCCATTGGTCACCTGGTTTCGAAAGAAGACAAACGTCACTGGTTTCTAGGGATGAGATCGGTACAATACCGGTACGGTACCGGTACCGATACCATAAATACCGTTACTGGAATTGAGGAAATGTGGATACTGATTACCGTACCATATTTATAGATTCGGTACCGGTATTTCGGTACTTTACCATATTGGTACCGCTTTAGTGTCATCCATTATTTTAGGGGTATTGGATTTTAATAATCCCAAGTTTCACTAATTGGCCGGTAATAATCCCAACTTCAAAAATTGCCTACAACAGTCCCAACTTGTAAGATTTTGGCCACCAATGATCCTTGTCTGACTGGGTTATAACCTTGTTAGGCTGGTGACCTGCAACTTATTCCGGCGACCCGTTTTACCCCTGAAACCATCGAATGAGACCACCACCAATCATCTCCGACCTCCTGTAATCTTCTCCGCTTCTCAAAAGTTTAAAATTTCCACCATCTACGCAACTCCGGTGACCTGCAACTTATTCTGACGACCTTCTTTACCCCTGAAACCACCAAAGGAGACCACCACTTGTCATCTCCAACCTCTAGTGACCTTCTCCGCCGCTCAAAACTTCAAAAAACTAACTGGGATATAACCCAGTTAGACAAGAATCATTGGTGGCCAAAATCTTACAAGTTGGGACTGTTGTAGGCAATTTTTGAAGTTGAGATTATTACCGGCCAAGTAGTGAAACTTGGGATTATTAAAATCCAATACCCCATTATTTTACCTAAAAAAATATCATGTGCAACTCATCCATCCATTATTAATTGAACTAGAGTAATATTTAGAGGAATGTAAACAAAAGGTAAATATATTAAGTAGTCAAAAAAATCAAAAGGTAAACATTCATGGCTTCGACTTTTAACATCCAAATTCCAACATGTCTAAAAAAGCATTATTATTAATTAAAAATAACCAAACAAAAGAAATTTGATATTGGTTTAAACTCGCTAATCGCTTTGCATTTTCTCTTTTCCTCTTTCGTTTTGCATATTCATCGCATCTTTAATCTCTGTAGAAAACCAAGAAAAAAAGTTAATACATATTATTTGACAACCAAACCATTGAATGAATAAGAACTATTTTATCTATGGCAATTTGGTCATACTTTAAAATATCATCTGTGTCATCAATAATCGACTTTCTTGATTTTCACACCTAATCTTGAGTGCAAACCAAAGCTTCAACAATATTACTTGACAATCTTGTTCTATATGCGTCTAGGACACAACCGCTCGTACTAAACGCCGACTCGGACGCAACGGTGGAAATTTGAATTGCCAAAATATCTAATAATTAAATAGACAATTTTAATAAACAAAATTAATGTAACAAAAACATTTTACCTCTTGGAATTCATTATTAAATTCAGTATTTACCGAAAAAATACCGGTACCGATACCATTTTTTACTGATACCGAATTTCGAAAAATTTATTACCGATACCGGTACTGTTTATGATCGGCATGGTACGGTACCAGTATTTCGGTAAAAAATCTAATCCCTATTTCTATGTGGGCTTGGGTCCATGGATGGCCTTGATGAAACTCACACCAACATGGGTAACACTTATGTAACTTTAGGTAATGGTCAATCGTTACCCGGTAGCAAATATCGGTACTTCTAAATTGCATAACATACCATTACAAAATGTTCTTGTGGTTCCCAATATCACAAGAAATCTATTGTCAATCAGTATACTAACGAATGATTGGCGCCTATTACAAACCTTTGGAGAGCAGTGATCAGCAGCTGACATGAAAGAGACCAAAGTAAAGTCGTGTACACGCGGCTTTCTAATTTGCAGAAAAAACGGAAGATTAGGGGAAATACCATCTTGAAAAGCATACATGAACAGCTTCAATAAGTCCACTACAAGCCCAAGAATCTCAAATTTTAAGCATGAAGCCCAGCAGAGAAAAAGACCCATATGCAAGACAAAAGAAAAGAAAAAGTGAGAGAAAAGCTTTGGATTATGAAATTGACGATATAATAATTTTAACAATAGGTGATTCTGTTGCGCTTTGGCCAGTGGAATCTCTGCCCTTCTTTACTTGCATGAGAAGCGAATTTGGTGATTTCTTTTGGGTACCAACGAATTTAATCTTGCAAGACTCTCTAGCCATTTCTCTTGCATGACCAACTAATTATTTACAACAATGTTGCAGATAAAGTTTCGTTTGCCTGACCAATGAATTTTTGTATGACCATAAGGTACTGGGTTCGATTCCCAAAAGAGGGTTTTTCTCCGAGAAGTATTGGGTTTCATTCTGAATTGGTGTATAGATGATGGATATGATCGGATGATTCCTAGTGATATGATGATACTTTAATAATCCGTTAGTGATCCAAAGTTGCTGTTAAAAATATTGAGTTTGTCAAATAAAGCGGCGAATTTACTACTTTCATTCACCAAACCATTTATCAAGTTCTTTGTAGGTAATTTGTATTTTCTAATACTTTAATTATTTATTTTCTCGAGCTCACTTCATTAGATTTTTTTTTAAATGAGTTTGAGGTTAACTCCCGCTCCAATCGTTCAAGATCTTTTAATATTTGTACAATGAACACATAGTGTTTCATTTGATTAAAAACTCTTCGGTTGATGATCATAGCACAATATAAATAAAAAATTATTTAGATACAAAAATAAGAAAAAGAAAAAAGTAAAAAACATTTGCCACTGAAATTTACCAACGAAAAAATTATAACAAATTAATTTTGCGACGGATTTACAACCAGAACAACGGTCACAAAATTAGCGGCTACCACATATCCAGTCACAAATTGTGTTTCTATTTCCCATTTCAAGATTCATTTTGAAAATTTGAAAACGTGTTTAAACCATTTCAATAATTCATTGAAACACGTCATCAGTGGGTTTATTACGAATCTCCGTAAACTAATTTTTTGTTAGAAAATGTAATTATTTATAAAACAATGTTCTATATTTAGTTTACTCTTTAGTTATAAGTTTAACATATTCGGTGCAAACTGGTATCAAATTTTCTTTTTCTATAAAACAATGTTCGGAGTTATTTATAAAACAACGTAATTATTTATAAAACAATGTTCCGAGTTATTTATAAAACAACGTAATTATTTATAAAACAATGTTCCGAGTTATTTCTTTTGCTATAAAACAATGTAATTCTTTATAAAACAATGTTCCGAGTTATTTAGTAAATGGGTATTTGGATACCGTTGTTGATTTTATTCCTACCGTGTCCGGTACACGTTTAAAAGGCATTCTACCTTTTGTTAGAGTTGTCCATCCTGGTGACGACTGACGAGTATATGGTTGGATTTTCGGAAAGGGAAATAGAGAGCGAAATCAGCATCGGCCATTATTTTCAACACTTTTGATGAGCTAGAATGTGATATTCTAGACACGCTCTCTTTAATGTTTCCACTTTGCCAAGTCTCTAGAACAATATTATTGATAAGTCTCTAAATTCCATCAAATCAAATATCTGGATAGAAGATCCTAAATGTATAAAGTGGTTATATGCAAAAGAGCCATTATTGGTTATGAATGTAAATTTTGGTGGCATCACGTGGATAATACGACTAGTTGAGTTTGACACCTCAACAACTAGTTGAGTTTTGTTGGGGACTTGCTAAGAGCAATTATTCATTCTTGTGGTTAATACGATGTCACATCCCGATATTTTCACGTATTACCGGTGGGCCCGGTGAGGAGTATCGGGACGTAGTTGATATCATCATAGTCAAACAACACAAATTATAAATGCACAGCGGAAACAAAAGATAAATATATTACAATCTGATATAAAGTGATATCAAAGTATTACAAACGGAAAGTAAGGGATCCACAGGCGGATCGAAAATAAAAAGGAAAATTGTTCAACAGACTTTGACATCTAGAGCTTGCGAGACTTGATTATTGATGCCTGGAGTAGCCAGCCTATTTCGTATAGGACCTGCACTTAGCCTTTTTGGAAAATACATCAGTTTACACTGGTAAATACAACTTAACTGACTCATTTTGAAAAGAGTTTGAAAATTGATTTGGAAGCACTTCGGCAAAAATATCTTTTATAACTTGGGACAATTATTTATATATAATCTTGTATACAGTTTTACTTATTTGTCGTCCATTAGGGCCGGTTTGTAGGGCCGGACTATATTAACTGACACGCCACAGGTATAATGCCCACAAGGATTATTTCCTCTAAGTGGATTACCAGTTTTTACATAATCTGTCAGGTGTACGCCTACACCCCGTGCTTAGTCGTGGCCATTTCTTTGAATGATGCCAAGGATATCCGGGACATGGTCATTTAACCCCCAAAGGCCATACACCAAATAATACAGAATAAAACGTGTTATGTAAATACACAAATCACAATACGATTTAAATGACTACATACCCGACCAAGCGGTATTATTATAATACCGTATCCCAAGCCCGTATAGGGAAAATAAGTTAAAAGTATTTACCTAAGCAAAGTATAGATCAAATACAGCAAGTGCACGTAGCTTTTACTGGGCTCCTAATCTGGAACGAAGGTTTTTAATAACCTATTAGAATCCTAACGGGTCTTTAATTAAGCTTAGACTTAGACCGGTTAGTTTTCAAAAGGAAGACTCGGTTCAAACGCATGATAAAGCGAAGACCGGTTTAGAATGTGGTTTTGACCCGACAAGCTTGTATGCTTGTTTAATATGGGTAACTTGAACACATTCTGGATTTTGAGGTGAAAACGATATGGTTTGACCCGTTTCGGCTAATATATGCAAACTAGTTTCATAAGCTGGTTCGAACGCGAAAAGTGCGTAACGGATAACCAAATGACTCATAGACAAGTTTCCTAGGTTAATATGCCCTTAATATGTTGTGACATCAGTAAGATATCTTCTATTATACTCAAAATGGATTTAAATTCAAATTACGCCCCGTAGGGGTATTTTGGTCATTTTAAAGGTTAGAAAAGAGTTCAAATATGAATCTGAGTTTCGAGTCTGATGTAATCAGCAAAATACTCAATTTAATAAATTATAACAGTAGGGTATCAAGTCTTATATTTATAAAATGGTCTTGATACATACTATGTGTTAAAAACGCTTAAAAGGCGATTTGGAGCCATTTCCGGGTTTTCAAAGGAAGGATGATATTTTTATTATTCCGGAAGGCTCAAAATATTTTATTTATCATATTAGATCAGTAGAAAAAGGTTTGGTATCAAAAGGATTAGTAACACTCATTTTATAGACGAAAAGGGTATAATCGGCAATTACCGAATCAAGGTAATAACCCTATGTTATGATCAGTTTAAAAATAATTAAAAATCTTCAAAAATCCCAAAATAATGTATTACATCAGTGGGTAAGAGGTTTGGTGTCAGAAATTGGGTTTAGGTAGGCTTTACGCAAATTATGCCGTTTAATTAATAAAAGGCTTTCTAATTACACTATTGAGCATAACTCCTAATCTAGACCTCAAACTGATGTGAAATTTTAGGGACATGCTTATAAATTAGTAACAAAGATTATTTTCCTCTCACATTTCCAAAATTCTCGTTTTAAGGTCAAATGAGCATAATAGTCAACATTTAGGCATTTAACGGAAATATGCATATGAATCGGATAACTAATGCACCAAGTTGTATAATCACAGAGGGTTATACTTATATGAAACCTGGTCCTAATAAAGCTCCAAGGAATTTCTAAACTATGCTCTAACGGATCAGAACGGAAAGTCAAAGTAAAAGTCTACTTTTGCGACTTTCGGTCCCGAACCTAGCTTAAACCGAAAATTGTCGAGTTGAACATGTTTAGACATGTTCTTACATTAATTACCAAGTTATATTATTGACAAAACAGGTTGCATAGCTTCTACATTGCTAATTATGTGTTAATTCAAAAATTAAGTTTCTGTTGACTTTTTCGGATTAAGTTTGACCCGACCTTTGGCCTAGTTAGGGTGGAATTCAGAGGGTGACCTTTTAAGGGTTTATTGCCCACATAATTACCAACTCATAGGTACTTTCAATTTGTAATTTGACTGGACAAATTAAGATTAATGACGAAGTTAAATCTTAATTACGACGGTTTGAATTTACGTTAATTAACTAATCAAAACTGAATTAGGGAAGGTTAAGAATACTTACCAAGGTCCTATGCAAGACTAGAGATCACTAGGAATGGTGCTTGAGCTCCAGGAATCCTCAGAGAGTGAGTTGTGGAGTTTCCAAGTGAATGATCAAAATGGTGCAACCAAGAACACCTTATATAGGGACTTTGATTGCACAAGATCATGCCAAAAGTCTATGGGTGTAATGAGATCATACCAAGTGTCCCTAGGCCCCTAAAAACCATCAAACAAGCCCATAGAATCGAGAAACAAGCTTTAAAGTCGGTCTAACCGGCTGGAACAGGCAGCTGCCTGTGTTTTCTGTATCTGGGGGTGCCAGGCGGCCCGCGTAAGGTCCAGCCTGGGCCTACGCGCCCCGTGTGGATGTTCAGAACTGGCCAAACAAGTTTTCGTTATTTGCACTTTAGGTCCTTGGTCCTTGTAAACTTAATTTTAACATGGTTTCTTGCACTTTGAGCCCTCTAACTTGACTTTTAAGGACCTTAAGACATAACCAAACTTTGTTAAGTCCTTGGTTAACTTTATGATTACCCGAGAAGTCATAAATTTCAACGTTGACGCTTTTAAACCCTCGTATACGAATGTTGTCATAACTTTCTAATATGATAACGAAACTTGGTGAAATTTTTATCATGCATTCTAGTGAGCATAATTAATCGTTACAAAGCTTCAGGTTTGCTAAAAGGTCACTCAGAGGTATACTTTAAACATGTTGACACATTTAACCCCTGTAGTTTGTAATCTCTCACTTTCTTTCACAATTAGCTTCGTATGATCCATGAATCATTCGTTTAAGGGTATAAACATCATGTAGGGTTATTGTAAAGTAGATTTATCCATTGTTGACATTTTGAACCCTTATATTCACATACTTTCCTTGTTTTTCAACTTTAGTCCTTCTAACGTAATCCTTTACACGTTTAAAGTTTATGACACGTGTCAATACATTATTGGACATGAATTTTCAAGGTGTTACATCCTCACCCCCTTAAAAGAAATCTTGACCTCAAGATTTACTGAAACAAATGAGGGTACTTTTCTTTCATTGTGGACTCTACCTCCCACGTGTACTCGGGACCTCTTCGGGCTTCCCATTTAACCTTTACAATAGGCACATGCTTCCTTCGAAGCTTCTTTACCCGTCGATCCTCGATCGACAAAGGTTTTTCCACAAATTTTAAGCTCTCATCTATGTGCATATCTGTATGTGGTATAACTAGCGATTCATCTGCTAGACATTTCTTCAGATTGCAGATGTGGAATACATTGTGAATACCACTGAGCTCTTCAGGTAAGTTTAACTTATAAGCTACTGATCCTATACATTCGATGATCTCGAATGGTCCTATATACCTTGGGCTTAACTTACCCTTCTTACCAAATCGCATCACTCCCTTCCAGGGTGATACTTTAAGTAAAACTTTATCACCAACCTCGAACTTCAGAGGCTTACGCCTTAAATCTGTGTAGCTTTTCTGCCTATCCATGGCAGCTTTGAGACGATCGCGTATTTGCACAATCTTATCTGTCATCTCCAGGACTATTTCAGGTCCTGTCAGTTGGACATCTCCAACTTCCGCCCAACAAACGGGCGTTCTGCAATTTCTACCGTACAAGGCCTCGAAAGGCGCGGCTTTGATGCTTGTATGATAGCTATTGTTATAGGAGAACTCGATTAATAGCAGGTGGTTATCCCAACTACCACCTAAGTCAATTACACATGCGCGAAGCATGTCTTCCAAAGTTTGGATGGTACGCTCACTCTGCCCGTCCGTCTAAGGGTGGTAAGCCGTACTAAAATTTAAGCACGTGCCCAAAGATTGTTGGAAACTTTTCCAAAAATGCGATATGTATCTGGTATCTCTGTCAGAGATAATTGACACTGGAACGCCATGCAGAGATACAATCTTATCCACGTATAATTGGGCTAACATGTCGGAGCTATAAGTCTCCTTAATGGGTAGGAAATGTGCTGACTTAGTCAATCTATCTACTATCACCCAAATAGTATCATTCCCTTTTTTTATCTTTGGCAACTTGGTGATGAAATCCATTGTCACCATCTCCCACTTCCATGTGGGAAGTTCAGGCTGTTGTAGCAAACCTGACGGCCTTTGATGTTCAGCTTTGACTTGCGCACATGTCAAACATTTAGCTACATAGGCAGCTATAGACTTTTTCAAGCCTATCCACCAATAGTTTGCCTTCAGATCCTGGTACATTTTATCAGCTCCAGGATGAACGGAGTATTTAGAACTGTGGGCTTCCTGGAGGATAGCATCCCGAAGTCCTCCATAAACTGGAACCCATATTCTTCCATTTAATCTCAGGATTCCGTCCTTGCTATAGGATAACTGTTCTTCAGTTACTCCTAGCTTTTCATCAGGATAGTTAGCTTCCAATACAGCTTCCTTCTGTGCAGCTAATAACCTTTCATTCAAACCGTTTTTTATCTCAATGCTCTTGGCATTGATTCTTATAGGCTTCAATCTTTCCTTTCGACTTAAGGCATCGGCGACTACATTCTCCTTGCCAGGATGGTATCTTATTTCACAATCATAATCATTCAAAGTTTCCATCCAACGTCGTTGCCTCATGTTCAAGTCCTTCTGATTGAACATATGTTGAAGGCTCTTGTGATCAGAATAGATCACACACTTAGTTCCATACAAGTAGTGCCTCCACAGTTTTAGTGCAAATACTATGGCACCCAACCCCAAGTCATGGGTGGTGTAATTCTTTTCGTGCACCTTTAATTGGCGTGAAGCATAGGCAATGACTTTGCCTCTCTGCATAAGCACACATCCCATACTTGTGTGTGATGCATCACAATATACTACAAATTCCTCTATTCCATCAGGCAATGTCAATACTGGAGCATTGCTCAACTTTTGCTTAAGGATATCAAAGGATTCCTGCTGCTTAGGACCCCAGTTAAACTTAGTATTCTTACGCGTCAAGGAAGTTAGGGGTGCAGCAATCCTTGAAAAGTTTTCAATAAATCGCCTATAATATCCAGCTAAACCTAGAAAGCTACGAATCTCTGTAGGCGTCTTTGGCTCTTGCCAATGCATGACAGCTTCAACCTTAGCGGGATCTACTTGGATACCACGTTCACTAACCATATGTCCAAGAAATTGGACTTCACGAAGCCAGAATTCACACTTTGAAAACTTGGCATAAAGCTTCTCCTGCTGAAGTAGTGAAAGAATACATCGAAGGTGCTTCTCATGGTCGGCCTGATTCTTTGAATAAATTAGAATGTCTTCAATGAAGACGATAACAAATATGTCCAAGTATGGCTTGCAGACACGATTCATGAGGTCCATGAACGCCGCTGGTGCATTAGTGAGCCCAAAAGGCATCACTAGGAACTCGTAATGACCATAACGAGTCCTAAATGCAGTCTTGTGTACATCTTCATCTTTAACCTTCAGTTGATGATAGCCTGACCTCAAATCCATCTTAGAGAAGTAGCTTGCCCCTTGTAATTGATCGAACCAGATCGTCGATCCTGGGCAAAGGATACCTATTCTTGATAGTGACTTTATTAAGCTCACGATAATCGATGCACAAACGCATCGATCCATCCTTCTTTTTGACGAATAGGATAGGTGCTCCCCATGGAGACGAACTAGGTCTAATGAATCCTTTGGCTAGCAAATCATCCATTTAAGTTCTCCACTCTTTCATCTCCGTTGATGCCAATCTCTAAGGTGCTCCTGCAACAGGTGCTGCTCCAGGAATAATGTCAATCCTGAACTCCACTTGCCTATCTGGGGGTTAACCAGGTAGTTCCTCAGGGAATACTTCTGGATATTCAGAGATAATAGGTATGTCTTTGATCTTAGGCTTTGGTTCATCAACAGTTACTTGCGCCATGTAGATAACACAACCCTTCGTCAAACACCTTGATGGCTTGAGCATGGGCACTTGCTCAGGCATTTCGTACTTAGTATCTCCTTGGATTGTTAAAGGCTCGCCATGAGGAGTTCTGACAACTACTTGCTTCCTAGCACAAACGATCTGGGCTTGGTTGCGAGACAACCAATCCATGCCTATTACTATATCGAAACCAGCTAACTTCAAAAGAAGTAAGGATAACGGAAAAGAGTGGTTCCTAATGGATATGAAACATCCATCTAACACGGTTGAGGCGGTTTCTAAGGTACCATCAGCTAATTCCACCTCATATTTCACACTTAGGGTTTTAACAGGTATATTCAGCAACTTACAAAACTTATTATCTACAAACGACTTATCAGCTCATGAATCAAATAGCACTCTTGCATAAACATCATTTATGAGGAAGGTACCTGTGATCACATTATCGTCCTGAACAGTTTCCTTTGCATCCATCCGGAAGACCCTCGCACTGGTCTTCTTGACCTCTTCAGGCTTCTTGGCGTATTTAGGGAAGTTGGTCTTGATATGCCCTTTCTCATTGCAATTGTAGCATGTTGCGTCTTTTATCTTCTTGCACTCTATCATCTTGTGTTCTTTAGACTTGCATAACCCACATGCAGGTGATCCTGATTGAGATTTGGTCTCAAGCCTGCATTTTCCAAAATGGCATTTTTGGCAAGTCGTGCACTTTGGCTTTTCCTCAGTTTGCTGATTACCTTTGTTGGACCCAGACTCTTTCTTGTGGTCCGTATTACCTTTGTGCTTCTTCTCAGATCTACGTGAGTTATCATCCTCACGCTTTCTCTTACTTTCTTCAGAATTCTTGAGCGATCTTAGCCTGACCGCATCCAAGGTAAGAGACAGAGCTAGATCAGCTGCTGACCTAAAGGTAGCAGGTCTAGATGCCTTAACACTGGCTTTTATCTCTGGGGCCAAACCCCCAATGAAGCGAGCAATTCGCTTGGGTTCCGGTGTTATCAGATACAGAACTAGCCTAGACAGGGTGTTGAAACTGGTGAGGTAAGCTTGGCAATCCAGATTCTTCATCACCAATGATAAGAAATCTGATTCAATCCTTTCGACCTCATGCTGCGGGCAATAATTCTCCTTAATAAGAGCAACAAACTGATCCCATGTCAGATTGTAGAGTGGGATCTTCCCCGCAGCTTGAATGAGAGACTTCCACCATGCTAGTGCCTCTCCCTTGAATGATTAGGATACATACTTCACTACATCCCTTTCAGTACAACCGCTGATATCAACCACGGTGTCCATTTCATCCAACCAAGTCATACAATCAATTGCCACTTTCTCCCCAGTGAAATCCCGGGGTTTGCAGGAAACAAAGTACTTATAGGTACAGGACTTGGTACGTGGTTTATCATCAAACACTATCTTTTTAGATGGAACATTGTTTTGGGTTGAGGAACGTCGATCATCATCTTTCTTTGGCTCATCTTCCTTAGAGGGTGGCTTGCTGTGAGCATCTGAATGAGTCTTAGGCTTGGAATGCGGTCCGGATAGGGTCCTACTTCGAGTCCTGCTAGATTCATTATACTGCCGCTCTATAGCCTTTGTAACAGCATTGTCTATTAATGCTTGCAGTTCTGCACCCGCTATGTTAATTCGGGTATTATCATGATCCTCCCTTGGGGGACTGTTGATCTCATCCGAGTCAGCCATGTAGTTTGAACGGTTATATAAGATATTGACAATAATTTATTTGGGAGTTTATTATGGGATTGTCTTTTATGGCAATTCATTAACCATGGTAAACACATACCATATTTGGTTAATTTGTTAATCATATTTATTTAGGATTTTTGTTATAATTTATCTTAATTATAAAACAATAACTGTATTATTAGTGGCACAAAAGGCTTAGTCACAGGGACATTCTAAATTATAAGCCATGATTTCAGAGAATCAAGGCATTAAGGTTTGAACATAGTTCATTACCCTTTTCTTGATAGGGAGTTGTAGGCTACCACTGTCTTTAGTCTCAGAGGTCGTTAATTATAGCCCGTGGGCACTTCATCCTTAAAGGATGATTATTTTAATAAGGAAAAACTGGAGTAATCCAATTTAAGGATGACTTATGCGATTTTATCGAATCACATTTTTGCCACCAATGTTAACATGTCTTCAGATGTTAACAAAGATTTGAACCTTTTGAATAGTTTTTACCATCTTGGCCATGTCTGCAACGACATTTAGGCTAGGTTTTACCTTTAAGATTCTTTTTAATAATCAACGCAGAACAATCCTAAATTGAGATGTTAACAAGGATCTGAATCTAATTGAGGAACTACCATCTTGGCCCTGTCTTAAGATGACACATGACTAGGTCTTGTCCTTTTTAGATTTTGCCATTTTATTATAATGGTAGATCTTAAATAGGAATGTTATTTTAAATCTAACCATTCCATTAAAATTTAACAAGTACATGGTTGCCCTAAACAGGACTTCTAACTGAAATGACTTGCCCATGCAGGGGCTAATCAGAAAATAACAAGTGAAACAAATAGAAGACAAAATAAACGAATTAGGATTAGTCCTATGTTCTTTGTCTAAACTCGAGAGTCAAAGAATGTGCAATTGTGTAACTGAGATTAAACACAAAAGGTTAGTGCTTAATTCACTCAGTGTTGGCTCTGATACCAACCTGTCACAACCCGATATTTCCACGTATTACCGGTGGGCCCGGTGGTGAGTATCGTGACGTAGTTGATATCATCATAGTCAAACAACACAAATTATAAATGCACAGCGGAAGCAAAAGATAAATATATTACAATCCGATATAAAGTGATATCAAAGTATTACAAACGGAAAGTAAGGGACCCACAAGATGATCGAAAATAAAAAGGAAAACTGTTCAACAGACTTTGACATCTAGAGCTTGCGGGACTTGATTATTGATGCCTGGAGTAGCTAGCCTATTTCGTATAGTACCTGCACTTAGACTTTTTGGAAAATACGTCAGTTTACACTGGTAAATACAACTTAACTGACTCATTTTGAAAAGAGTTTGAAAATTGATTTGGATGCACTTCGGCAAAAATATCTTTTATAACTTGGGACAATTATTTATATATAATCTTGTATACAGTTTTACTTATTTGTCGTCCATTATGGCCGGTTTGTAGGGCTGGACTAGAATAACTAACACGCCACAGGTATAATCCCCAAAAGGATTATTTCCTCTAAGTGGATTACCAGTTTTTACATAATGCATCTGTCAGGTGTACGCCTACACCCCGTGCTTAGGTCGTGGCCATTTCTTTGAATGATGCCAAGGATATCCGGGACATGGTCATTTAACCCCCAAAGGCCATACACCAAATAATACAGAATAAAACGGGTTATGTAAATACACAAATCACAATACGATTTACATGACCACATACCCGACCAAGCAGTATTATTATAATACCGTATCCCAAGCCCGTATAGGGAAAATAAGTTAAGAGTATTTACCTGAGCAAAGTATAAATCAAATACAGCAAGTGCACATAGCTTTTACTGGGCTCCTAATCTGGAACGAAGTTTTTTAATAACCTATTATAATCCTAACGGTTCTTTAATTAAGCTTAGACTTAGACTGGTTAGTTTTCAAAAGGAAGACTCGGTTCAAACGCATGATAAAGCGAAGACCGGTTTAGAATGTGGTTTTGACCCGACAAGCTTGTATGCTTGTTTAATATGGGTAACATGAACACATTCTGGATTTTGAGGTGAAAACGATATGGTTTGACCCGTTTCGGCTAATATATGCAAACTAGTTTCATAAGCTGATGCGAACGCAGAAAGTGCGTAACGGGTAACCAAATGAGTCATACACAAGTTTCCTATCTTAATATGCCCTTAACATGTTGTGACATCAGTAAGATATCTTCTATTATACCCAAAATGGATTTAAACTCAAATTACGCCCCGTAGGGGTATTTTGGTCATTTTAAAGGTTAGAAAAGAGTTCAAATATGAATCTGAGTTTCGGGTCTGATGTAATCAGTAAAATACTCAATTTAATAAATTATAACAGTAGGGTATCAAGTCTTATATTTATAAAATGGTCTTGATACATACTATGTATTAAAAACGCTTAAAAAGACGATTTGGAGCCATTTCCGGGTTTTCAAAGGAAGGCTGATATTTTTATTATTCCGGAAGGCTCAAAATATTTTATTTATCATATTAGATCAGTAGAAAAAGGTTTGGTATCAAAAGGATTAGTAACACTCATTTTATAGACGAAAAGGGTATAATCGGCAATTACCGAATCAAGGTAATAATCCTATGTTATGATCAGTTTAAAAATAATTAAAAATATTCAAAAATCCCAAAATAATGTATTACATCAGTGGGTAAGAGGTTTGGTTTCAAAAATTGGGTTTAGATAGGCTTTACGCTAATTATGCCGTTTAATTAATAAAAGGCTTTCTAATTACACTATTGAGCATAAATCCTAATCTAGACCTCAAACTGATGTGAAATTTTAGGGACATGCTTATAAATCAGTAACAAAGATTATTGTCCTCTGACATTTCCAAAATTCTCGTTTTAAGGTCAAATGAGCATAATAGTCAACATTTAGGCATTTAACGGAAATATGCATATGAATCAGTTAACTAATGAACCAAGTTGTATAATCACAGAGGGTTATACTTATATGAAACCTGGTCCTAATAAAGCTCTAAGGCATTTCTTAACTATGCTCTAACAGGTCAGAACGGAAAGTCAAAACAAAAGTCTACTTTTGCGACTTTCGGTCCCGAACCGAGCTTAAACCGAAAATTGTCGAGTTGAACATGTTTAGACATGTTCTTACATTAATTACCAAGTTATATTAATGACAAAACAGGTTGCATACCTTCTACATTGCTAATTATGTGTTAATTCGAAAATTAAGTTTCTGTTGACTTTTTCGGATTAAGTTTGACACGACCTTTGGCCTAGTTAGGGTGGAATTCAGAGGGTGACCTTTTAAGGGTTTATTGCCCACATAATTACCAACTCATAGGTACTTTCAATTTGTAATTTGACTGGACAAATTAAGATTAATGACGAAGTCAAATCTTAATTACGACGGTTTGACTTTACGCTAATTAACTAATCAAAACTGAATTAGGGAAGGTTAAGAATACTTACCAAGGTCCTACGCACGACTAGAGATCACTAGGAATGGTGCTTGAGCTCCAGGAATCCTCAGAGAGTGAGTTGTGGAGTTTCCAAGTGAATGATCAAAATGGTGCAACCAAGAACACCTTATATAGGGACTTTGATTGCACAAGATCATGCCAAAAGTCTATAGGTGTAATGAGATCATACCAAGTGTCCTTAGGCCCCTAAAAACCATCAAACAAGCCCATAGAATCGAGAAACAAGCTTGAAAGTCTGTCTAACCGGCTGGAACAGGCAGCTGCCTGTGTTTTCTGTATCTGGGGGTGCCAGGCGGCCCGCGTAAGGTCCAGCCTGGGCTTACGCGCCCCGTGTGGATGTTCAGAACTGGCCAAACAAGTTTTCGTTATTTGCACTTTAGGTCCTTGGTCCTTGTAAACTTAATTTTAACATGGTTTCTTGCACTTTGAGCCCCCTAACTTGACTTTTAAGGGCCTTAAGACATAACCAAACTTTGTTAAGTCCTTGGTTAACTTTATGATCACCCGAAAAGTCATAAATTTCAACGTTGACGCTTTTAACCCCTCGTATACGAATATTGTCATAACTTTCTCATATGATAACGAAACTTGGTGAAATTTTTATCATGCATTCTAGTGAGCAAAATTAATCGTTACAAAGCTTCGGGTTTGCTAAAAGGTCACTAAGAGGTATACTTTAAACATGTTGACACATTTAACCCCTGTAGTTTGTAATCTCTCACTTTCTTTCATAATTAGCTTCGTATGATCCATGAATCATTCGTTTAAGGGTATAAACATAATGTAGGGTTATTGTAAAGTATATTTATCCATTGTTGACATTTTGAACCCTTATATTCACATACTTTCCTTGTTTGTCAACTTTAGTCCTTCTAACGTAATCCTTTACACGTTTAAAGTTTATGACACGTGTCAATACATTATTGGACCTGAATTTTCGAGGTGTTACATACGACCATATTTTGTGATTGGTAATTTTGCTATGCTTCCACCTGAGATTTTAGCGGAGATGAGTAGAAGAGGGTTACTGGCTAGTTGGTACCCACAAGAGCAAGTTCTAAGTCACCTGTCAATTGGAGGTTTTTAACGCATAGTGGATGGAATTCAACAATATAAAGTATTTCTATCGGAGTCCCTGTGATTTGTTGGCCGTTTTTCGTTGACCAACAACTGAATTTATTATTGGTGGAGTTGCAACAATTGGATGATTTCCATGGAGATCGACAACGATGGAAGAACAGGGCTAATTAAGGAGGCATGCACCTTTCCATCTATGGTTAATCTGGAGAGTAAACTGCCAAAATCGTCCGTGAGGTTTGGGCATTTTTGTCAGTTTCATCCAATGAAGATTTGCTAGGAGTGATGTTATGAACTTCCTATGGAAATCAAGCTGATCCAATAGGTCAAGTCAAGGGAATGCAAATCCCTTCAACTCTTCCAATAACATCACTCCTAGCAAACCTCATTGCTTAAAAAAAATTCAAAAGTGGTCTGCTGACACAGCCAACCATGAATTGACTCTGGTCAGAGCAAATGGGGAAGTGCAAAAGACTTCAATGAACAACATTATGAGCTTTAAAACTGAAGATCTACTGGATCTTCCACTCGAAATGGATGCTGATGATTCACTGTCTGAAAGCTTTATGAAAAACTTCAAAGCTCAAGTCTAAGATAAGTTGAAGAAAAGGAAAAAATGATCTCATAAATATTGTTATGGTCTGTTCTAGGGAGAGATTGCTGGACCTACAAAAGAACAGATGATATCCAAGAGTCATAACATGATCCACTGATCAAGAAATAAGAAAAGATTGAATCAGTCTCACCCCAATGATAATGAATTTTAAACACCTATTCAGAACATTTGTTCAATAGCTTAGCTAACATCTGATGAAGACTTGGAACCGTTGTTCAAGAGTACAACAACTGTTGAAGGCTAGCATCTGTTGAAGACCAAAGCCTTGATTAAATTAAGTTCTGTTGAAGAAGACCAAACATCTGTTAGGCCAAACATATGTTTAGACAACTGCAACAACGAATAGCTTAGACAATGTTTATTCATTGTAACAATACTTACTTTATCAGTGTTTTAGTATAGCCTAGAACAGATGATAAGGTTGCTCATATGTTTACAAACATCTGAGAATCTTTTCTTTTAGAAATGTTAGATGTTACTATCCGGGTGACATCAGCTGATCACTGAACAGAGCTTTCGTACCTGTATAAATAGATCACACCTGTTAGTGATCTATTTATCACACACCATCACATTTTCTCTCGTACGCACTGATTTGTTTGTGTGATCAGCTGAGGGGGAGTTCGTAGAGTCAATCGAGTTGTAAAACTTTTAAATCATTAATATTCATTGAAAACAATCGTTGATGATAACTCCCAGTTTGTGATAAATATTGTGATAATCAATACTCGTTTGCAAACAAAGAAACCCAGCTTCTAACATTTTTACTTTGTGCCTTTGTTAGTAAATGCATCAAAACAAATCAGAAACTCAAATCGTAAAAAGATAGCACCGGAATTTCTTACGATTTGAAACCTATACCTTCAATTAGTAACTAATCCCCTCATCACCATCACTCAGTGATTCATTTCAATTCAGTCTGTGAATCATGAATATTAATTTGTGATGGATGATGATTTCTATTTAGTTAGACTAAAGGGTATGGTTTGGCCCATCCCCACGGGGATGAGCCTCCACGTAGGCGCCACGTAGGCGGCTCGTGGGGGATGGGCCTCCATGATAATTGAGGGGATGGAGGATGGGGCTACCCCACCTCATTATTTTATAATTTTCTAAGTTTTACTTTATTAACTTAATAAAAACTTTATAAAAATTATCAAATACAACATAAATAAATTCATTTCATAACATAAAAAAAATTACATTTCCTAAAAAAAAAATACATTTCCGAAAAATAAAAAAAATATTACATTTCCTAAAAAAAAACTAAACTACTCGTCTTCGTCTTCGTCTTCGTCACCGTCCGCTACGTTAACGTTGTTCCAAATATGTTCTACCAAATCCTGTTGAAGGTTTATATGCGTGAAGTCGTTGGTTAGCGCGAACGAGTTTAAATCCTGTTGCGTCGGATCTACCGGGACAGTATTCCCGTAAGATGCATTCTCATCATACTCATAAATCGCCCGACCTTCGTCTTCAATAATCATGTTATGGAGCAAAATGCAAGCGTACATAATCAGGCGCAACCGCTTCGGTGTGAACGCACGTGCCGGTTGTTCAAGGACGGCCCATTTTTTTTAAAACACCAAAACAACGTTCGATGTCTTTTCTTGCACCTTCTTGACGCTTGGCGAATTTTTTCCTTTTTTCGTCCTCAGGATATGAAATAGTCTTGACAGTTGTAGACCAAGACGGATATATTCCGTCAGCAAGATAATACCCGCGTCTATACTCAACCCCTGAAACTGTAAAACGGGTGTCCGGACCGATTCCATTAACGATATCGCTAAAGATCGTCGATTGGTACAGCACGTTGAGGTCGTTGAGTGAACCAGGGAGCCCAAAGAAAGAATGCCAGATCCACAAATCTTGTGACGCCACGGCCTCAAGTATTAAGGTTGGATAGCCGTGATCACCTCGCGTGTATTGGCCTCGCCACCCAGTCGGGCAGTTATGCCACACCCAATGCATACAATCAATGCTACCAAGCATTCCCGGAAACCCGCGCCTTGCTTCATGAGCTTGGTACAACTGTTGAACATCATACGCGTTTGGTTTCCTCAAATATTTTTTGCTATACAGTTTCACCACATTATGGCAAAACCGATACAAACATTCCCGCGCGGTTCTTGCCGACATCTGTAAGTACTCGTCCAACGCGTCGGCCACTGTCCCGTACGCCAGTTCGCGAATGGCCGCAGTAAACTTTTGTAACGTGGTGAACCCTTCATAATTCCGAGCATCAGGTCGTTGAGTGAAAAATGGGTCTAGCCCCGCCAAATCATCAGCAATCCGTGTGAATAAACGGCGACTCATTCGGAACCTTCGTTTGAAAGTGTCGGCGTTGTAAAGGGGTGCATCCGAAAAATAATCGTTAACCAATTTCTCGTGCGCTCCTTCGCGGTCTCTGTTAACCTGTATTCGTCTGGTAATAACGTTTTCAGACGAGTCCTCTTCCTCTTCCAAAAGAATCTGCGCCGCCTTTACCACAGCGTTTGCGAAAAACATCTCCTCTTCATCCGAAGAAGAGCCGGACCACCAAGGATTAGATGCCATTGTGGATGAAGAGATATTTTTTTATAAAAGATTGGTATAAAAATGGGAGTGTTTTTTTATAAAAATGGATGAGAATGGGAGAAGAATGGGTGGAATATTGAAGAAATGGTATAAAGAATGGGTATATATTTAAATTGAAAAAGGTTTTTTTTTTTTTTTTTATTAATCTAGCCGTTAGTAACGGCTATATGCTTCAAAGGTGGCACGGCGAGACCGGCTTGGGTGCGCTGGTGAGGACGGGTGGGATGGAGGGGGCGGTGTGAGGGACCGGCGCCGGTCCTAGCCGGGCCTCAGCCGGCCCCCACTCCTTCTAGTCTTATTAGATCAACACCTAATACACTAAGGTTGAGACAGACCGTATAATTTAGACTTGACACGTAGTATAGTCTGACATACTAGTATTATATTTTTATTATTGCATATTTATCGAGATTTGACACGTATTATATTTCTATTGTTGCACGTTTATCGAGATTTGACACATATTATATTTTTGTTGTTGCAGGTATGTCGTCAAACAAGGAAGTTGATATACCGGATATGATCGGGGATGAAGAGGGTGATATACCAGTAGGATACGATGATATAGCCGGGGGTGATTGTGGGGAGTATCAGTACATGTAGTATGAACAACAGACTTAGGAACGCAAGCGGTTCCTGAAGTTCCGTCAGATAAGGTTGGCGCCAGAGGGTGTTGTCTTAGGATGCGTTACGGACATGTGGTGAGGATGAGAGGGGGCGAGATTTTATTGGGCAGACTACCCCCGGGCTCATTTGTTTGTAGATGCAACTGGGACGTCTCATTGCCGTTGATCGTGGAGTTTCTCTTCACGTTCCTCTTTGCACCACGATTGGTTAAGCAGCCAAATTTAGATCAGGACGATCCGAACTAGCCGGCATCATCTGAGGAGGTATCTTTCTGTTACTTTGGGCAGCAATAGAATACGCCGATGCGTTAGTTTGAACTTGCTACTTGTATATAGCACGAGTCGGATACGATTCAGAATGTATACACTACCGCGATCTCATCTATGGTCGATGGTGATATATGTTTGCTTGGTGGCCCACCATCGGTCCTGGTGCCTTCACTTGGAAGGTCCGGGTCTTGATGCTTTCAGACTCACTAGTTTGTTATATGCAGTATTGCATTGCCATGCCCATCTCTACATGTGGCAAGAGCAAAGAATGGGCTATGAGGACTAACCAGTTCTAATACTCCATGCTCAATTCAAGGCCATGTCGTGCGCCCCCGATCGCTGTCTCGTAAAGTATTTCGCCTCCTATAGTTGCAGGCACACACGTAGTCGTATGTACGAAGGACCGTTCATCACTATTATCGCTTAGCATTGTGGTCGGTAATTTGGCCACATCGACGACTTACAATCGCCGACACCTCAAAATTTTTTGGATGTGTGGATGCTGACAGGGATGCACATAGTGGTGAAGTTTAATGATATCGGTTACAGGTTTCTCGGGCCGGACGGTCAAATTTTTATATCGGATGCACTGTTGGAGACTGATGAGGTTGGGATGGCTCATGTTTGAGCCAGACGCGCCACAGAGCAGCCAACCTAAGGTAGAGGTCCAGATGGAGCAGATTCAGCTCTTAACAACGTCTCCTTGAGACACATTAGGGTTGGGGGATCAATCGGATGGAGGATTGTATGACGTGTTTGATGAAGAGCGAGGCTGAAAGGCGTAGGGATGCGGGTCTGTCAGTTTCGAGGCTCACCAATAGAACCAGTGTATCTAAGGCGGCCCTGTCTGGCACACAGACTAGACATCTAACACGTAGGCCTGGACGTCAGCTACACGGGTACGGATGTCATGCTTCTAATTCTGACGATAGTGATAACGATTTGGCTGTGTAGTACTTTTCTTTTTGTTGTATATTTTGGTTATTATTGTAAGAACTCATATCATCCATCATATTTTCAGTTGTGTATTTCAAATTTATGTTTCAATTGTTGGTTATGTAATACACGCTTAGTTTGTTTGGTTGGTTGTTTTATAATAACGTTTGTATTCGACTTGACACGTTTAAGTATATATAACGATAATTTAATTTAAAACAATGATTCAAATTTTAAATAAGAAATCAAATTATAAAGAATAAGTCGAATACGATTATCGAGACGGAAGGTGCTTAGGCTTGACATGATTATCGAGACGGAACTGTTGACGAAAAATAACATTTTATAAAAAAAACTGAAATTTTTATAATAATAGTTAAAAAATGACATTTTATGAAAAAAATAAAAGCGAGTAAAATGTACAAAACGTCCTTTATGTTTCCTCAAACTTGCAGGTTCGAGCCTTAATATTTAAAACTTGCTAAAAACAACCTTTACATTTATTTTGCTGCTAGTTCAATCCTTTACGGCTAACCAACTTAATTATCTTAGTTTAATTCCCTCACATGCCTAACATGTGAGGGTATATTTGTCATTTTAATATTTATTCCTATAAAACCTCAAAAAACCTACATTACCATTTTTAATTCCTCTTCGTCACCTTCAATCAAGTGTCATCAAAACGGTTATGGTGATCATTGGGGTTTAGACGGTTGATTCGAGCAAGCACAAGTTAATGGCAGAAGGTTTGTTACTACTTCATTATCTAATCAAATTCTCAAATCCGGTAACTATTTCACAAAGCAAAAAAGCGTGTGTTACGCTTCAAACCCTAACATTTCCGAAAGAAAACGCAAAAGCAATTCAATCACGAGGTAGAATCTTGTCGTTGTTAGAACTTTGTTAGTCCAATACTCCGACGTCGCAAGCCGTCGCCGTCTTGCTCTAGAACCTCACTATTCTCCGATTGCAGAGAGAATTTCATCAAAAACATGCGGTTTCCGTACTTTTAACCCTAGCTCATTCAGGAACTCCACTAGCACAAGAACATTAAATTGCTTGTTTGAGTAATTTAGATAAAGATGATGATTTAAAATTGTTGATTGCTAGAAAATGTGGATTGATTAGTTTGAAAAGTTTTTGGAACTGTTTAGAGTAGCAATTTAGCATCAGATCAACGGTTAATCGATGTTATTATATCAAATGATTTCTTAATTCGGTTACTTAAATTGTTAGAATTGTGGAGTTTTAGGTGTTAGAACTCATGTTGTAGAAGCGGTTTACAAAATCGGATACAATTGAAAAACTAGAAAGGAGTTAGGCGAATTAGGATATATTCTAGTTTTAGTTAGGGTGTTGGATGGAAAATATGTTGAGGAAATTCAAGTTGCAGTGAAGGCGTTATTTGCGATTTTGATGTATACCTGCTGAAAAATGAAGAGTTTATAGGAACGATCAGAGAGGGGTGGTTCGTGTTTTAGATCCATTGTTAACGAATTCAGACAAGAAACATCTTGTTTCGATTATGCTTTCGTTAACTCATTTGTAGAAATGTCATAAACAGTAAACAAATGATGAAATCGGGTGCTTTTTTGCATTAGGAGAAGCTTGTGGAAATGGGTTTTCAATTTAATATGAAGAAGAATGGTGGGGGTATGGTTTTTAATTAAAGGTGATGAAGAGGAATTAAAATGGTACTATAGGTTTTTCAAGTAAGGGGAATTAAAATGATAAATATAGGGTGAGGGTATTGACACACCCCCCCTTTTTGTGTGCACACCCCCCCCCCCCCCGAGGTGGCATATAGGGCAATAAGGGACGTATATAGTGTGAAAGCAATTAATGTGTCAGAAAAAGTGTTTTGATAAGCCTCTCATTGCCCTATAAGAGCCATATAAGGTTGTGGTAGTTGGAGCATTAAACCTTATACGCCTCTCATTGAGCAATGAGAGGCTTATCAGCACGACTTTTGATGATTTTAAGGTATAATTACTGACATGAAAGGAGTTCAGTCTGAAAAAGCGTGAAAGTAACCCATATGACCCTTATCGACCTATACGACCCTTATCGAGCAAAAATGTTTGTTTACCCAAGCATACGGGATTTATGGCTTCCAAATTTTTTCAAACTCGCAAAATTCCGACGGAACTCCTGAAGATTCTTAACTAAAAAATTTGGTTGAGACCGTGAAGCATAAAGATATCGTTTTGGGGCATTGGTAATATTTTTGGCGAAGATTCGAACCAGTCGTACGTCTCTGAAAGCGTTTGGTTATCCGGCGTTGATCGAGGTGAGGAGGAGGTTGTGTCCGTGCCTCGTTGTGATGACGGGGGTGTGCGACCCACGTTACCTGACTTGAACCAGGTGTTTATAGATGAGGGGGAACCATCTTACAATATTGCCCAAAGTTATCCACGACACGAATACGGGACTTACCATTCGTATACGGAAAACAAACACAAGTTAGAGTATGAGAAAGGTGCTAAGGAGTATGAGAAAAATGATAAAGAAGTCGAAGAAGGTGCTAACGACTTTGAGGAAAATGATAACGAAGTCGAGGAATGTGCTAAGGACTTTGAGGAAAATGATAACGAAATCGAGGAAGGTGTAATGTACTTTGAGGAGGATGTTGACGACGACGAACCTGCTAACGAGGAAGGTGTTCACGACGACGAGCGTGCTAACGAGGAAGGTGCTAATGACGAGAAAAAAAACAAAAAAAGTATGACATAACCGTCAATTACGTGTTATTCGTGTTACATAATGTTGATATAATTTTAGAGTGGATAAAATGATTTTGTATACGTGTTATTCGTATGTATATAATTTTTATTAGGTAGGAGAAATCTAGAAAATGTTTGACCCATCCCGACCTTAACCCGAACCCGACCCGAAATTATGTCATACATATTAACCCGATTTCGTTATCATTTTGGTGAAATATTATATATGTTCTGGTGAAATATTTTGTTAAAAATAGATTACTTAGGCTTGTAAATGAACCGAACGAACATGAATGAGGCATGTATACTGATTATTTCACAGAAAATGTATGACACGAAATTTCATACAAACCCTAAAATGTGTTATACATATTAACCCGAACCCGATGTTGAACCCGAGTTTTTTATTATTTTTTTGACAAATTAATATATTAATTTCATTTATGTGGATTTCTAATGAACCCTTTTTTTTTTTTTTGAGGTATTTGGGTCACTTGAAGAATTGAAGAATTGGGTATACAAAAGAGAAGTTGTGAAAGGTTACGTCATTGTCACCCAACGAACGAGGAAAAAAGGCGAAGGTGCGTCAGCAAGGACAGTGAAGATATGGTTGCAATGCGATCGTGGCGGCGAACACAAAAGTAAAGCATCCGTTCGGCGTTCCGGTAGCAAAAAGGTCGGCTGTCCTTTTAGTCTGATAGGGAAACTAGACTCAAGTAGTGGTAGTTGGAGCCTTGTGGAGAAGAAAAACATTCACAACCATGAGCCTGCTGAATTTCTCGAGGGCCACCCGTTTGCTAGAAGGCTGACCCCGGACGAAGAATCACTGGTGGAGAGACTTTATATGCAAGACATGGAGCCTACAAATATACATTTAACCATAAGAAATCAGTACCCACATAGCGTGTGTATTCTACAAGATGTACAAAACGTGATTAAAAAGATTAAACGAAAAATGTACGGCGATCGAACTCCAATGCAGATATTGGAGAGCATGTTGCAAGAAGAAAGGTACGTTTATTTCACCAGAGTGAATCCCTCCACAAACGCGGTCGAGGAGGATTTTTTCGTTCATCCGGACTCGTACAACATCTGGCGTGCATTCCCACATGTGTTGATGATTGATGCTACCTACAAGACGAATGAGTATAAGCTTCCGTTTATTCAAGTTGTGGGTGTGACATCGACACACAAGTCTTTTTGTGTGGCTCATGCGTTTGTCTCTAAAGAAAAAAAAAGATAACTTCTTATGGGTCTTGGAGAAGCTCAAAGAATTGTTGGTAGATTGCATGGAGCCACGTGTAATTGTAACAGATAGGGATCAAGCTTTGATGAATGCTTGCGATAAAGTATTCCCAAAAGCTTCCAAATTGCTATGTAGGTGGCACATCTCACAGAATATTCTAAAACACTGTCGGGCAAAATTTACGGATGAAGACTGGAAAATATTCAAGCTTTCTTGGTCTCGACTGTGTAATTCTCCCATTCCGACGATATACAATTATAACTTTCAGCGGCTTATCACGCGACTGGTTAACGACGGACGATCAGGTACATATTATATTAGTTTACATACATTCATCCATACATATATACATACAAACATTACAAATCATTGTATTCAATTTTTTTTTCAGATGTTCTGGATTATTTGTATGATGTGGGCTGAAAGATTATAAAGAAAAGTTCGTTTCAGCTTGGACTAACACAGTCCCCAATTTTGGTCAACATACAACCAACAGAGTTGAAAGCCAGCATTCTAAGTTTAAGAGATAAATTAAAGGGCCAAACAACTCGCTCCATAGACTTGTGTGCTTGTTGGCAAAGTTGTAGAGTCACAAAAGATACAAATAAAACTTAGTTTTCAGGAGAGCAGGTCCGTGCAAATGGGGGATCACAGATTTCCATTTTTTGACAACCTACGCGGTAATGTTTCCCAAAAAGCCTTAGAGTTATTGGTTGTCGAGTATAAGAAGCTAAATGCGTTGAGGGCAGGAGGGGGGACTTGTGGCCACCAGCTTTCTATGGGTTGTGGGTTGCCATGTGCTTGTCAGATGGAGTGGTGGGAAAATACAGGTAATATAACAACTATAACATATGCTTCGATCCATAGAATATAATCATCATTATACTTCATGTTTTAACAATGATTCTTGAAAAACAGGTTGCAAAATTCCACTTGCCGCGATAGATAAATTCTGGACAAAACTTGATTTTTCGACAGAAGAACTTAATCAAGACGAGTGTAATATTCAGGCGGAAATGGATAACCTCACACAGCAACTACATACGCAGCCACCTCTAGTGGTAAAAAGTATGTTGTCGAAGATGAAAGCGGTGTTGAATCCAAGTATGATTGACCATCAACCGCCTGAGGTACAACAAGATACTAGGGGCCGCCCAACTACGAAAGTAAAACAAAAAAAGAATAAAGATAAACAACCCGAATCACAGAGGAACGACTACACTCAAAAGCCAAATGTGCGACGTAGTCGTTCAAAGGAAACCAAAGAAGAAAAAAATACACTTCCAATTATAGATAAAGACTTTCCACGATTGGCCGGGCACAGGTACATACGTATATACATACATATATTTAGAATTCTTTTTCAATTTTTTATTTTTTAATATCTTTTAGTTTTTTTATTTTTTTTGCCAATTATAGGTACAAAAACGTGATCGAGCGTTTTAAGGATTGGCTTCCATCTAGCTATCGGAGATACATAACGCATATCGAAGATGCCCAGCCGGACGGTAACTGTGGGTTTCGATCCATAGCTATGGGTTTGGGGTATGACCAGAAAGAGTGGAAGTGGGTCCGCCAAGAGCTACTCGACGAGATGTTCATTAACAGAATGCGTTGGGGGCATATACTCAAATCATTGGACAAGGGATGTTTCGAAAATGTGTATCGATCGATAAATTGGTTAAATGTTGAACTTGCACCTATGGCATGCTGGATGTGGTTGCCCTACACAGGGTTGTTGGTGGCTCAAAAATTTGGGGTGATTGTTCAACATTTAAGCAACGGTGTTTGTCAAACTTACTTCCCGATGTTCGATGGACCGCAGGTTTACCCAAACCATTCCATTTTAACGACTGCTTATGTCGAAGATAGCCATTTCATCATGGTCAAGTTAGCGGATGATAGCCCGATGCCAGTACCAAATGGAGTTTGGAATATATACCGAAGTATGGAAGCTATGGAATGGGAGACAATGTACATGTCTCGTATTGCACAGGGTAGAGCGTTACTATGTAGTAATAGAACTCGACAAAAAGAAGTTATTGACTTGTGTTAGGTGTAGCATCCGTGAAACATAGTGTACGCAACGAACTTATTAATGTTTCTCTTTATTATAATTTAAATATATTGTAACATCCGTCAAATATAGTGTACGCAACAATTTTTTTATAATTTTTTTTAATCAAAGTGCTTCATTTAAAAGAAAAAAGTACAAAATAAAAGAAAACTATTGTTTTAAAGGGATTTAAAATTGTTGACTCAAACTAAAAATGAAATATGTTTTTTTTAATAAAAGGAATTAATTTTAATATAAATAAATGAATAATAAAAAAATTAGAATTACACAAATAAAAAAGGGAGGGGTCCTTCTGTATCGGACCGGCCTCCCCCAGGTTTCGAACTCGCACCCTTCGCATAGAACACACAAGCATTAACCAGTTTATCCTCCTGTACAGGAGCTGATAAATTGGTTATAGTATATCCTTTATACACTTCATAAGCCCCTCATTGATTCAAAAATCTATCCGCCCCTTATTGCCCTATACGCCCCTCATTGATTCAAAAAAGGGAGGGGTCCTTCTGTATCGGACCGGCCTCCCCCGGGATTTGAACTCGCACATTTCGCATAGAACACACAAGCCTTAACCAGTTTATCCTCTTGTACAGGAGCTGATGAATTGGTTATAGTATATCCTTTATACACTTCATACGCTTTAAACCCAACAACTCCTATAAGTTGCTCATTGAACCATACGTCTCTCATTGAACACAAACACTTTCCCAACTTCAATAAAGGGGTAAACTAGATCTAAAATTTGAAAACTCACACACTAAAACACCAAGAACACACACACAAACGCTCTGGACCACACGATTTTCACAAGACAAACTCTGGACCACACGATGAAGGTTAGTTTGTATTCCAAATTTTATTGCTTAATCTTCAACCTTTTTTTATTTTTTGGTTTTATTTCCGCCGTTTGTGGTGGTGTTGGGTTTGACGGTGGTGTTGGGTTTGATGGTGGTGGGGGATTGACTGTGGTGGGGAATGACAGCGGTGGGGGATTGACTTTGGTGGGGAATGACGGCGGTGGTGATTGACGGCAGTGGTGGTGGTAGTGGTGGTGGTGGTGGTGGTGGCTATGGTGGTGGCTGTGGTGGTGGTTGTGGTGGTGGTGGTGGTTGTGGTGGTGGTGCTGGTGGTGCTGGTTGTGGTGGTGGTGGTGGTTGTGGTAGTGGGGATTGACGGCTGTGGTGGTGGTGATTGTTGTGGTGGTGGTTCGGCGGGTGTGGTGGTGGCTGTGGTGGTGGTGGTGGTGGTTGTGGTGGTGGTTAGGCGGGTGTGGTGGTGGCTGTGGTGGTAGTGGTGGTGGTGGTGGTTAGGCGGGTGTGGTGGTGGTTGTGGTGGCTGTGGTGGTAGTGGTGGTGGTGTTGGTGGTGGTTAGGCGGGTGTGGTGGTGGCTGTGGTGGTAGTGGTGGTGGTGGTGGTGGTTAGACGGGTGTGGTGGTGTTGGTGGTAGCGTAACCCTACCCGACCCCCGGCCCGACACGTTTGCCGGGTCTAGACTTATATCATCGTTTTTTTTTAAATGTGCATATGTTATTTTTATTATTATATTTATTATTTTTAACAATATATTTTCGGAAGTCGGGTCTAATGCTATAATTGTATGTTTTATTAACAGGATATCGAAAGTTGGTGTTTTGACGGTGGTGGTAGCGTAATCCTTATGGAGAAGTACACTACGTTCATATTTCAGATTCAAACGCTTAACTGCGTTCGTTTTCCAGATTCATGCACTGGAACGTCCACCAACGACAATGCTTCTGCACCCACAGTCTGTGACGGTGAAAGTAGATATTTACCGGTGACTGTGAGGATGAACTGGAATGTTCTTCCACCTCCACCAACGACAATGCTTCTGCGTCAGCAACCTCAAGGGAGAACTCCTTCTGTACGGATTGGTTCTTCTTGCTGTGGAACCGGTTACTGAGATATCTTCTGCAACAACGAGGGAGCACCAGATCAGGTCGGAGGTTCTTCATGTGGTAATGGGGAAGCGGAAAGCACGTTTACCGTGGAACGCATCCTTAAACTTGATAGCAACAATATGGTACCCGAATAGAGATCTGAATAACCGATACAGTTTGCAAGAATTTAAGAATATGTAACAGTTAGCGATTTAGGGTTTAGGGTTTAGTCGTTACATTTTGTATTAAAATGACATGTTTTGTGTATTAATATAAAACGATGTTTCGTGTATTTATTGCGTTATGGTTAATAAATGACAAGTGAAAAATAATTAAAGTCATAATAATAATTGATAAATAAAAAATTTGACATTTTATAATACACAAAATTCATTTCATAAAATATCGTCATGGGTCAAAGACCGTACCCGACCCCCGGCCCGACCCGCTTGCCGGGACTAGATATAACATCGTTTTTTTAAATGTGCATATGTTTTATTATTATTGTTATCATTATTATCATTATTATTATTATTATTATTATTATTATTATTTGTTATAATTATTATTATTATTATTTATTACTGTTGTTATTATTACTATTATTATTATTACTATTATTATTATTATTATTTTTATTTTTATTATTATTATTATTATTATTATTATTATTATTATTATTGTTGTTGTTGTTGTTGTTGCTAAGTTAACGGGATGATTGTCCGATGTCGGTACGAAATGGACTTTGAAATACCTCACCGACGTATAGAAGCTATGAATGGGTGACAATGTACATGTATCGTATTACTCAGGGTAGGGCGTTAGTAGATAGTAATAGAACTTCACGAAAAAGAATTTGTTAACTTGGCAAAGGTGTAACATCCGTGAAATATAGTGTATGCAACAATATTTATAAAAAATATATTAATTAGGGTGTTTTATAACAAAAAAAACCCTTAATTACCACATAAAATTGTTAAAAAAATTAATTTTAAATGAGTCGTATAGGGCAATGAGACACATATATAACACCTATAAGGTGCTCATTGATCAATAAGCCTCCCCTGGTTGACACCTTATGAGTGTTTCATTGACCAATAAGCCTCCCCTGGTTGTTTCCACTTTTAAAGTAGTTTTTGAATCAATGAGGGGCGTATAGGGCAAAAAGGGGCGTATAGGAGTTGTTAAAACGTGTATAAAGGAAATACAATAACCAATTTATCAGCTCCTGTACAGGAGGATAAACTGGTTAAGGCTTGTGTGTTCTGTGTTAAGTGTGCGAGTTCGAATCTGGGGGGAGGCCGGTCCGATACAGAAGGACCCCTCTCTTTTTTATTTGACAACTCCTATACGCCCCTTTTTGCCTTATACGCCCCTCATTGATTCAAAAACTACTTTAAAAGTGGAAACCACCAGGGGAGGCTTATTGGTCAATGAGACACTCATAAGGTGTTAACCAGGGGAGGATTATTGATCAATGAGCACCTTATAGGTGTTGTATATGTGTCTCATTTCCCTATACGACTCATTTGAAATTAATTTTTTTTAACAATTTTATGTGGTAATTAAGGGTTTTTTATGTTATAAAACACCCTAATTAATATTTTTTTTTTAAATTGTTGCATACACTATATTTCACGGATGTTACACCTTTGCCAAGTTAACAAATTATTTTTCGTGAAGTTCTATTACTATCTACTAACGCCTTACCCTGTGTAATACGATACATCTACTAACACCTTTTCCAAGTTAACAATTTCTTTTTGGTGAAATTCTTTATTGTTGTTATTGTTTATTATTATTATTTATTATTTATTGTTGTTATTGTTATTATTTATTATTTATTGTTGTTATTGTTATTATTATTGTTTATTATTATTATTATTTTTATTATTGTTATTATTATTGTTGTTGTTAAAATTATTATTATTATTATTGTTTATTATTATTATTATTATTATTATTATTATTATTATTGTTATTATTTATTATTATTATTGTGGTTATTATTTTTTATTATTATTATTGTTTATTATTATTATTTATTATTTATTGTTGTTATTGTTATTATTGTTTATTATTATTATTTATTGTTGTTATTGTTATTATTATTGTTTATTATTATTGTTATTATTGTTATTATTATTGTTGTTGTTAAAGTTATTATTATTATTATTATTGTTTATTATTATTATTATTGTTATTATTTATTATTATTATTATTGTTTATTATTATTAATATTTATTATTTATTGTTGTTATTGTTATTATTGTTTATTATTATTATTTATTATTTATTATTGTTATTGTTATTATTATTGTTTATTATTATTATTATTGTTATTATTTATTATTATTATTATTATTATTGTTATTTATTATTATTATTATTATTGTTATTATTGTTATTATTATTGTTGTTAAAATTTTTATTATTATTATTGTTTATTATTATTATTGTTTATTATTATTATTGTTATTATTTATTATTATTATTATTGTTTATTATTATTATTATTATTTATTGTTGTTATTGTTATTATTATTGTTTATTATTATTATTATTGTTATTATTATTGTTGTTGTTAAAATTATTATTATTATTATTGTTTATTATTATTATTATTGTTATTATTTATTATTATTGTTACTATTGTTATAAAGGGATTTAAAAATGAAATCTGTTTTTTTAATAAAAGGAATTAATTTTAATATAAATAAGTGAATAATAAAAAAGGGAGGGGTCCTTCTGTATCGGACCGGCCTCCCCCGGGATTCGAACTCGCACATTTCGCACAGAACACACAAGCCTTAACCAGTTTATCCTCCTGTACAGGAGCTGATGAATTGGTTATAGTATATCCTTTATACACTTCATACGCTTTAAACCCAACAACTCCTATAAGTTGCTCATTGAACCATACGGCTCTCATTGAACACAAACACCTTCCCAACTTCAATTAAGGGGTAAACTAGATCTAAAATTTGAAAACTCACACACTAAAACACCAAGAACACACACACAAACGCTCTGGACCACACGATTTTCACAAGACAAACTCTGGACCATACGATGAAGGTTAGTTTGTATTCCAAATTTTATTGCTTAATCTTCAACCTTTTTTTTTTATTTTTTGGTTTTATTTCCGCCGTTTGTGGTGGTGTTGGGTTTGACGGTGGTGTTGAGTTTGATGGTGGTGGGGGATTGACTGTGGTGGGGAATGACGGCGGTGGGGGATTGACTTTGGTAGGGAATGACGGCGGTGGTGATTGACGGCAGTGGTGGTGGTAGTGGTGGTGGTGGTGGCTGTGGTGGTGGTGGTGGTGGTTGTGGTGGTGGTGCTGGTGCTGGTTGTGGTGGTGGTTGTGGTGGTGGGGATTGACGGCTGTGGTGGTGGTGATTGTTGTGGTGGTGGTTCAGCGGGTGTGGTGGTGGCTGTGGTGGTGGTGGTTGTTGTGGTGGTGGTTAGGCGGGTGTGGTGGTGGCTGTGGTGGTAGTGGTGGTGGTGGTGGTGGTTAGGCGGGTGTGGTGGTGGCTGTGGTGGTAGTGGTGGTGGTGTTGGTGGTGGCTGTGGTGGTAGTGGTGGTGGTGGTGGTGGTGGTTAGGCGGGTGTGGTGGTAGTGGTGGTAGGGTAACCCTACCTGACCCCCGGCCCGACACGTTTGCCGGGTCTAGACTTATATCATCGTTTTTTTTTAAATGTGCATATGTTATTTTTATTATTATACTTATTATTTTTAACAATATATTTTCGGATGTCGGGTTTAATGCTATAATTGTATGTTTTATTAACAGGATATGGAAAGTCGGTGTTTTGACGGTGGTGGTAGCGTAATCCTTATGGAGAAGTAAACTGCGTTCATATTTCAGATTCAAACGCTTAACTGCGTTCGTATTCCAGATTCACGAACAGTTTCTGGTCAACGGACTGATCGGTAACGTTACTCTACTTGTCCTCTGATTTAAGCGGCGCGCTCCGATTTCGGTTTCTTCATAGGACTCACTTGAATCGTCTTGGAAGTGGATTTCGGTTGGTTTAGATCTCTTTCGGTATATTCGAAACCAACTAAAATACGTTGAATTACTGAATCAACAGAAATAACTGAAATCGAGAATCAACTTCTTCATCATATTTTTCATGCATTTCCATTAGTCACAGTTGTACGAAGAAACTGTTAGATTTCACGGTTTGTTTGAGAACCTGATTCAGATACACAACGGGTTCGTGTGAATCTAAGTAATAATATGTAATAGTTAGCGATTTAATGTGTAGGGTTTAGGGTTTCGGCTATGTATTGTATTACATTTTGTATTAAAGTGTTGTGTTTTGTGTTATTTTATTAAAGAATGTTCACTTACATTTGTGTTATGGATTATAGAGAATTTGACGTTTTATAATAACACTTGATAGAAAAAATGTAGAAGTTTTATAATACTAATTAAAAAAATGTTGACGTTTTATAATACTAATTAAAGACATAATAATAATTGATAAATAAAAAATTTGACATTTTATAATACACAAAATTCATTTCATAAAATATCCTTATGGGTCAAAGACCGTACCCGACCCCCGGCCCGACACGTTTGCCGGGACGAAATGGACTTTGAAATACCTCACCGACGTATAGAAGCTATGAATGGGTGACAATGTACATGTATTGTCACAGCCCCCGACCCAGTTTGACCCGTTTCAGGAGCCGCGGGACAGAAATCCCATGGTATTTATTTAATTGAGTTTAACAGCGGAAGTTTATCATCAGGATCTTTTTAAAGCTAAAATTTTCTCGATTATTTTATTTCGCAACTCGGGATAAAACCCCGGTAATTTACAATCATATGATTTCACGGAGAAATCTTTAGTTTACAAAACATGTTTCTTTATTTTATAATAAGCCACGTTCTTAAGCTTGCAGTGCTTCACGGCACTTTTCCTGAATCACAACAGATCACCTGAAACATGTTTGAAAAAGGTTTTGTCAGCGGGAAATACTGGTGAATCATTCTATTTATTAAAACGACACGTTTGTTATAATTTATAGTATTAAGAGAGATTACAATGTTTCTGATATCAACCAACTACTCACAGTATTTGTCACTCAACCGGATCTGTGACTATGGTCATATCCCCCATTGGCTGCCCCAATGGTGACGATTATAAAGTAATGTATACAAAACCCCACATACTGGCTGTAATTTGGTGATTACATATACTTAATCACTGTAATTATAACTTTGAAAATATTTAAGAATTTATAAAGCACTTTGATAAAAAGAGAATGACTCACATTGCAGATTTAACACGGACAGAGTCTAGTCTACTGATTAGCCTTGTTAACCTATTTTAAATAACAATGCACACAAACTAGGTTAGTAACTAATACAGCATTTACGATAACTCACGAGATTAAACCCTCACATCGAATGACAAAGTGCGATACTTAAACATCCATCGAATTAACGACGAATGACAAAGCATAAACCCTAATGTGGGCAGCACTTAAACATCCATTGGATAGTTTAATCGATCGGACATTGAATCGTAGCAGCGATCGAGTTATTACCCTGTTTTGCGGCAGCAATTTGTGATCATGTGTGTTTTAGAACTGTTTCTGTTATATCTCAGTGTGTATAACGAATTTCTTCGTCGTTCAAGTGTCAAAATTCAAGTCCCAAACCCCACTATTTATAGTCAAAATTTGACCCCCCTCGCGTGACGCCAGGGGTACCCCCTGGGGCGTCGCGTGGCGCGAGGGGTCACTACCTACCATAGGGTAGCCCCGTGTGTGTGTAGGCTTGCATAGTTGACAGATTTGTAAAATTCGATTTTGACAGCGTTTTATTTGGATAATCGTATCTAGGGTTTACCCCCCCTGAGTTTTAGGGGCCCTGATCCTGATTCTGATTGTTCTGAAAATTTCAGGGTTTGTGCAGAATCACTTGGGTGTTTCAATTAGGGTTTCCTATTGAACTAAATATAATAATAAATAATAGTTTTGGTGAGAGTTGTTACATGTATCGTATTAATTATTATTATTATTATTATTATTATTATTATTATTATTATTATTATTATTATTGCTAAGTCAACGAGATGATTGTCCGATGTCGGTACGAAATGGACTTTGAAATACCTCACCGACGTATAGAAGCTATGAATGGGTGACAATGTACATGTATCGTATTACACAGGGTAGGGCGTTAGTAGATAGTAATAGAACTTCACGAAAAAGAATTTGTTAGCTTGGCAAAGGTGTAACATCCGTGAAATATAGTGTATGCAACAATTTCAAAAAAAAAATATTAATTAGGGTGTTTTATAACATAAAAAACCCTTAATTACCACATAAAATTGTTAAAAAACTTAGTTTCATATGAGCCATATAGGGCAATGAGACCCATTTACAACTCCTATAAGGTTCTCATTGATCAACAAGCCTCCCCTGGTTGACACCTTATGAGTGTCTCATTGACCAAAAAGCCTCCCCTGGTGGTTTCCACTTTTAAAAGGAATTAATTTTAATATAAATAAATGAATAATAAAAAATGTCAAATAAAAAAGGGAGGGGTCCTTCTGTATCGGACCGGCCTCCCTCGGGATTCGAACTCGCACAACTCGCATAGAACACACAAGCCTTAACCAGTTTATCCTCCTGTACAGGAGCTGATAAATTGGTTCTAGTAAATCCTTTATACACTTCGTACGCTTTAACAACAACTCGTATACGCCCTTTTTGCCCTATACGCCCCTCACTGATTCAAAAACTACTTTTCAGGTTTGACCAAATATAGAATAGATCTAAAACTTTTTAACCCCACACACTAAAACACCAAGAAACACACACTGTCTCTGTCATATAGCTCGGCTTAGAACGTATCAACCTATACGGTCCATATTTTCATAAAAGGTTAGTGTATTATTTCATCTTTCCTTTGTTTATTTTGCTTTTTTTTTTAAATTATGGCCGGTGGTGTTGGGTTTGACAGTAGTGTTGGTGTTGGGTTTGACGGCGGTGTTGGGTTTGACGGCGGTGTTGGGTTTGACTGCGGTGGGGGTTTGACGGTGGTGGTGGTGGTGGTTGTGGTGGTGGTCATTGACGGCTGTGGTGGTGGTTAGGCGGGTGTGGTGGTGGTTAGGCGGGTGTGCTGGTGGTGGGGGTTTGACGGTTTTGGTGGTGGTTATTGACGGCTGTGGTGGTGGTTAGGCGGCTGTGTTGGTGGTGGTTGTTGTGGTGGTTGTGGTGGTGGTGGTGGTTGTTGTGGTGGTTGTGGTGGTGGTGGTGGTGGTTGTTGTGGTGGTGGTTTGTCGATTATTTAGATGTTAATTTGTTAGAAATTTCTTACAAGTTTATAAAAATTGTAAAAAGTTTATAATATGACACGTATTATATATTAATTTTTGCAGATATGTCGTCAGACGAGGAGGAGTTTGGTGCGATACAGGTGCCTAGATTCGATGAGATGGCCGGGGCCCTGATCCTAATTCTGATTGTTCTGAAAATTTCAGGGTTTGTGCAGAATCACTTGGGTGTTTCAATTAGGGTTTCCTATTGAACTAAATATAATAATAAATAATAGTTTTGGTGAGAGTTGTTACATCCTCCCCACCTTAATAAAAATCTCGTCCTCGAGATTTACTGGAATAAGTGAGGATACTTTCGCTTCATTTCTGATTCCAGCTCCCAAGTGTATTCAGCTCCTCTCTTTGAATCCCACTTGACTTTGACTAGAACTAGTAGCTTGTGTTTGAGAAATTTAATTTTTCGATCCTCGATTTGAAGAGGTTTTTCAACAAATTTCAATTTCTCATTCACTTTTATATCTTGGAGAGGTACTACCAAAGATTCGTCTGATAGGCATTTCTTGAGATTGGATACATGAAATACGTCATGTACTCCAGCTAACTCCTCTGGTAGTTGTAACCGATAAGCAACTGGTCCTATACGTTGGATCACCGAAAATGGTCCTACGTATCTTGGACTTAGCTTTCCTTTCTTACCGAATCGGACTACTCCTTTCCAAGGAGAAACTTTCAATAGTATTTTATCTCCAACTTGAAACTCAAGTGGCTTGCGTCGATTATCAGCATAGCTCTTTTGACGATCTCGAGCCGTCTTTAGTCTTTCCTTGATTTGTGTGATCTTATCAGTCATCTCTTGCACAATCTCTGGACCTGATAATTGACTTTCACCTATTTCTGCCCAACAAACTGGAGTTCTGCACTTTCTTCCATATAGGGCTTCAAATGGGGCAGTTTCGATACTTGAATGTTAACTATTGTTATAGGAGAATTCAATTAAGGGGAAGTGGTCGTCCCAATTTCCACCAAAATCTATTACACATGCTCGGAGCATATCTTCCAGAGTTTGTATCGTCCTTTCACTTTGCCCGTCTGTTTGAGGATGATATGCAGTGCTCAAGTTCAATTTAGTTCCCATGGCTTTTTGGAAACTTGTCCAGAAGTGCGAAGTGAAACGACTATCCCTATCTGATACAATAGAGAATGGAACTCCATGTAAGGATATGACTTCATCTACATACAACTTTGCCAATCTTTCCATGCTAAAGGTTTCTTTCATGGGTAGAAAATGAACTGATTTGGTTAATCGATTCACAATTACCCAAATCGTATCATTACCTTTTCTGGTTTTGGGCAACTTAGTAACAAAATCCATTGTTATGAGTTCCCATTTTCATACTGGCATTTCTAATTGTTGTAGTAGACCTGAAGGTTTCTGGTGTTCTGCCTTAACTTGTGAACAAGTAAGACACTTAGAAACATATCTAGCTATATCCTTCTTCATGCCTATCCACCAGAACTTATTTCTTAAATCTTGGTACATCTTATTGTTTCCAGGGTGTATGGTATACCTAGATTTATGAGCTTCCTCTAAGAACTTATTTCTTAATTCTCCTTGCTTAGGTACCCAAGTTCTTCTTTGGTGGAATCTCCAAATTCCATCAGATCCTTGTTCTAATTCTTTTATTCGTCCTTTCATTCCTTCAGCATCATCCTTGATTGCTGTTTCTTGAACATTCCTTAGTTGTTCCATTAAATTTACTTGTAGATTTAATCTGAGAGCACGAACCCGTCGTTGTTTCTCATGATACTTACGACTTAAGGCATCTGTAACTACATTTGCCTTTCCTTCGTGATATTGAATATCACAGTCGTAATCACTTAGGATTTCCATCCATCTCCTTTGTCTCATGTTTAACTCTTTTTGCCCAAATATATATCTTAAACTTTTATGATCTGTATAGACAGTAAACTTACTTCCATACAAATAATGTCTCCAAATTTTAAGGGCAAAAATTACAGCTCCTAATTCTAAATCATGAGTTGTATAATTTTCTTCGTGCCTTTTCAATTGCCTTGAAGCATATGCAATTACCTTTTTGCGTTGCATAAGCACACATCCTAATCCTAGTTTTGAAGCATCACAATATACTTCAAAATCTTCAGTCCCTTCTGGTAAAGCTAGGATTGGAGCATTTGTTAATTTCTGCTTCAAGATTCTAAAGGCTTCTTCTTGTTTAGGTCCCCATTCAAACTTAACTGCTTTACATGTTAGCTTAGTTAATGGTACAGCTATCTTGGAAAAATCCTTAATAAACCGTCTATAATATCCAGCTAAACCTATAAAACTTCTAATTTCCATTGCGGTTTGCGGAACCCTCCAATTGGTAATTGCCTCTATCTTAGCAGGATCTACATGAATACCTTCATGATTCACCATGTGTCCTAGGAATTGCACCTCTTGTAGCCAAAATCACACTACGAGAATTTGGCATAAAGCTTTTCTTTTCTTAACAAAGTTAAGAGTGCATGCAAGTGCTCACAATGTTCTGTCTGACTTTTGGAATAAATAAGTATATCGTCTATAAAAACAATCACAAATTTATCCAAATACGGTTTACAGATTCTATTCATCATGTCCATGAATGCTGCAGGTGCATTCGTTAATCCAAAGGGCATGACTGTAAACTTGTAATGACCATACCTAGTTCTGAAAGCAGTTTTAGGTATGTCTTCTTCTTGTACCTTCAATTGATGGTATCCGGAGCGTAAATCGATCTTAGAAAAATATCTAGCTCCTTGAAGTTGATCGAAAAGATCATCAATCCTAGGTAATGGGTATCGATTACTAATTGTAACCTTATTCAATTCTCTATAATCAATACACATTCTCATCGAACCATCCTTCTTCTTTACAAACAACACTGGTGCTCCCCAAGGGGATGAGCTAGGTTGTATGAATCCTTTACTTAGTAATTCATCTAATTGCGTTTTTAGTTCTAACATTTCGGTAGGAGCTAACCGATAAGGTGCCTTAGCTATCGGTGTAGTTCCAGGAATTAGATGAATCCTAAATTCCACTTCCCTATCTGGTGGTAATCCTGGTAACTCTTCTGGGAATACATCTGGGTATTCTGAGACTACAGGAATCTTCTTAAGTTCTTTACCCTTAGTACTAATGATTACCGAAATCATATATACTATTCCTTGTTTTCGTTCATTACTAGCAACTTTCATTACTGATATGAACTTCATTGGTTTACGTGGTTGATTTCCTGTAATCATGATTACTTCTCCAGTAGGTGCCTGAATTTCTATAGAGTTCTTATCACAATGAATTTGAGCATGGTTGGCTATTAACCAATCCATTCCTAATACAACATCGAATTCAGCTAATTTCATAGGTAACAGGTTTGCAGAGAATTTATGACCTGAAAGTTCTATTTCTACCTTTTGCAAAACCTGATTTATTTTAACTGAATTCCCATCTGCGGTTTCGACTGTAAAAATATGCCTAATGTTGGTTAAGGGTAAATTAAGAGCTTGGCAGAATAAAGTATTTATAAAACTTTGGTTTGCACCAGAGTCAAATAATACTTTTGCGTACACGTTGTGAACTAGGAACGTACCAGCTATCACATCTGGAATGAGTTCTGCTTCTTGAGTGGTTAGCTGGAATGCTCTGACATTCTTCTTAGTAGTTCCGTCGGTCGCCTTAGTTTTGTTGTCTGCTGGTTTGACCAATTTAGGACATTCTGTTTTAAAATGCCCCGCTTCTCCACAGTTAAAGCAGATTATGGTTTTCTTTCTGCAGCTTTCTTCACGATGTCCTACAGCTTTGCAAAAGTTGCAGGTTATATTGCATCTTCCATAATGTTTCTTTTTGCAATTCCTGCAGAACTGAGGAGTTGAGGATTGCCCTGTTCCTCTTTTCTTGAAGTTACTACTATTACCCACACGAAATCCTTGGGTAATTTTCTGAGCCAGTTCCTTCTTCTTGTTTTCATCTCTTGTGCATACCAGTTCGTCAGTGAGGGTATTAGCTAATTCTACCGCATCGTCAATAGTGCGAGGTCTCGCAGCTTTAACGATATGACGGATTTCACTAATTAATCCCCAAATATAGCGAGAAATGAGTACCGGCTCTGGCGAAGCCAGCGTTGGTACCACTCTAGCATATTCGAAGAATGTCGAAGTATATCCTCGACAGTCTACATTCACCATCCGATGGTTTAGGAATTTATTTGCCATTTGATCTTTTTCATACTCGGGACAAAATTTTCTTTCCACAAGATTCTTAAATTCTTCCCAGTTCATGGCATATGCCTCAATCCTTCTTTTAGCTTGTAATACTGTGTTCCACCATTCTAGCGCCCCTTCTTTAAAAAGATTTGACGCATACATAACTTGATCTTCCTCAGCACATTTACTTATGGTGATCACTGCCTCAGTTTTCTCTAACCAACGCAGTGCTGCAATAGCCCCTTCGTTACCTGCAAACTCAGCTGGTTTACAGGCAAGGAATTCTTTGTAAGTGCAACCAGGTGTTGCAGCTTTCATTTTCTTGAAAATTGGGGCTTGCAGATCATTATTGTTATTAACATGATTACCGCCTCCGTTTATACTATTACTAAAGTTGTCGCCTTGTGTACGTTTACTAGGAATGATTGATTGAGGTTTAATAGGTTTCTGGGCAGCAGCAACGATAGCTGGAATAGCATTGGCTATTCCTTGAGCCACGATATCCTCGATATCTTGCCTATTTAACAATTGCTCTTCCTGATTTTGCTCAGATTGATTTACTTCATTTACTGGTTCATTACGAATGTTTGCCATCTGATAATTAATTTATAGATGAATAATTAGTATAAAATAAGAAACAATCCAATATAACAATTAATCGCACATAATCACGTAAACAAATATACAACCAAAATTGTAAATTTTCTAAATTTTCATTTGTTTTATAAATTATATTATGCTTCCATATACAACCGTTTTATTGTTTATTTTACACATACTGATTTTTATTAATATTACTGTTATTATACAAACACAGATTCATAACTCATTTCTCCCTCGTCAACTTGCATTTTTTTTTAATAACGATGTTCCATCTCATCATATTTCCATGAGATTTGTCCTCCTATCTCTCGGATCCTATTCCCAGCATCCATCAGCTCTTCGCCAAAATGGCGGAGTTCAGCCATATTCTCATTCTCATTACTCATCGGTGGATTTGGTAGAGGTTCTAGATCGAACTGAGGGAAAAACGTATAGGGACTGTTGATAAGGTTTTGGAATTGCCAATCATTAGTCCACCACTCATCCATTCCTAAAGGTTGGGTGTGGATTATTGGTTCTGGGATTGCTGGTTCCAAGTTCATTGGAATTTGGGTTTCAATAGGATGAGTAAAAACATTTTCATTGACAGGCTTAATAGCATAACAACTTGCCAATATAAAATCTAACTCCTCCTGCAATGTCATTTCTTGAGTTTGCTTAGAGCTTTCTCCAATTTCTATCTTTGTTTGTCTAGAACCTTTTCCAATCTCCATTTCTATTTGCTTAGAATATTCCTCAAACTGTATTCCCATCTGTCTAGAATCTTCCCCGACTTCAATCTCCAATTCCTGCTGTCTAGAACTTTCCCCGGTTTCAAATCCTTTTCCTTTTTCTAAGGGATTGTTTATTTTAGGAATTTTCCTAGTGGCAGGTTTCCTTCTACGCACACGCCTCCATCCTACCAATCTTCTCCTCTTCTTAGGCTTGGGTTTTTCCAGAGGTGGAGCGTTGAATTCTATAGGTTGTTCCACATCAGCAAAGTACCCAGTAAACTCTTTAGAAACTTCTATGTTTACAGGGTAAAGGTTGAGATTCTCTAGGGCTCCAGATAACTCATTCATGCTGTTTAGCATATATATAAAAATAATAAATTAAAATTTTATAACAAATTTTACAAATAACCCTCAAATATTATTGCATACCCTGTGACTAATTTAATACAAAGGAAAATTGACAATTAAACATACTAGGTTTTATTGTAATTTTATTTATTTACTAGATGATATTTCTGGCTTGTAAGTGATAAAGTTGCTAATACGGAGTCATGGTATTCTAAAGATTAGCATTTACTGCTACAGTGGCTAGCATATAAAGATCCGCCCATTTTTCATCTAACTTGTCTTCCCATGGTGATTTACTGATTAATTCCTGGGTTTCCTTTTTAACTTTCTTTTCTTGGAATTTCTTTAATTTCTCCTGACTTTTTCTAATAATCAAACTTCTTTTATCAGGAGAAAGTGGTTCCTCGTATTGGGCTTTTCGAACAAATATTCCTTCTTCAGGAGTTTGGGATGAACTTCCCTTCTCATTTGATGACCTATCTAATTTAAGATAGATGTTTGAAAGCTTTTGCTTACCCATACTGTAACTAACAAATAGTCAGTTAATAAAACACATAATCACATAATAGTAATCAGGAAAAATTAAGTATTTCTAAATACTTAATTAGCTTAACTCAGTGGCTCTGATACCACCTTTTTCTGTCACGGCCCCCGACCCAGTTTGATCCGTTTCAGGAGCCGCGGGACAGAAATCCCGTGGTATTTATTTAATTGAGTTTAACAGCGGAAGTTTATCATCAGGATCTTTTTAAAGCTAAAATTTTCTCGATTATTTTATTTCGCAAATCGGGATAAAACCCCAGTAATTTACAATCATATGATTTCACGGAGAAATCTTTAGTTTACAAAACATGTTTCTTTATTTTATAATAAGCCACGTTCTTAAGCTTGCAGTGCTTCACGGCACTTTTCCTGAATCACAACAGATCACCTGAAACATGTTTGAAAAAGGTTTTGTCAGCGGGAAATACTGGTGAATCATTCTATTTATTAAAACGACACGTTTGTAATAATTTACAGTATTAAGAGAGATTACAATGTTTCTGATATCAACCAACTACTCACAGTATTTGTCACTCGACCGGATCTGTGACTATGGTCATATCCCCCATTGGCTGCCCCAATGGTGACGATTATAAAGTAATGTATACAAAACCCCACATACTGGCTGTAATTTGGTGATTACATATACTTAATCACTGTAATTATAACTTTGAAAATATTTAAGAATTTATAAAGCACTTTGATAAAAAGAGAATGACTCACATTGCAGATTTAACACGGACAGAGTCTAGTCTACTGATTAGCCTTGTTAACCTATTTTAAATAACAATGCACACAAACTAGGTTAGTAACTAATACAGCATTTACGATAACTCACGAGATTAAACCCTCACATCGAATGACAAAGTGCGATACTTAAACATCCATCGAATTAACGACGAATGACAAAGCATAAACCCTAATGTGGGCAGCACTTAAACATCCATTGGATAGTTTAATCGATCGGACATTGAATCGTAGCAGCGATCGAGTTATTACCCTGTTTTGCGGCAGCAATTTGTGATCATGTGTGTTTTAGAACTGTTTCTGTTATATCTCAGTGTGTATAACGAATTTCTTCGTCGTTCAAGTGTCAAAATTCAAGTCCCAAACCCCACTATTTATAGTCAAAATTTGACCCCCCTCGCGTGACGCCAGGGGTACCCCCTGGGGCGTCGCGTGGCGCGAGGGGTCACTACCTACCATAGGGTAGCCCCGTGTGTGTGTAGGCTTGCTGAGTTGACAGATTTGTAAAATTCGATTTTGACAGCGTTTTATTTGGATAATCGTAACTAGGGTTTACCCCCCTGAGTTTTAGGGGCCCTGATCCTGATTCTGATTGTTCTGAAAATTTCAGGGTTTGTGCAGAATCATTTGGGTGTTTCAATTAGGGTTTCCTATTGAACTAAATATAATAATAAATAATAGTTTTGGTGAGAGTTGTTACATGTATCGTATTAATTATTATTATTACTACTACTACTACTACTACTACTACTACCACTACTACCACTACTACCACTACTACCACTACTACCACTACTACCACTACTACCACTACTACCACTACTACCACTACTACCACTACTACCACTACTACCACTACTACCACTACTACCACTACTACCACTACTACCACTACTACCACTACTACTACTACTACTATTATTGCTAAGTTAACGGGATGATTGTCCGATGTCGGTAGGAAATGGACTTTGAAATACCTCACCGACGTATAGAAGCTATATATGGGTGACAATGTACATGTATCGTATTACACAGGGTAGGGTGTTAGTAGATAGTAATAGAACTTCACGAAAAAGAATTTGTTAACTTGGCAAAGGTGTAACATCCGTGAAATATAGTGTATGCAACAATTTAAAAAAAATATTAATTAGGGTGTTTTATAACATAAAAAACCCTTAATTACCACATAAAATTGTTAAAAAAATTAGTTTCATATGAGCCGTATAGGGCAATGAGACCCATTTACAACTCCTATAAGGTTCTGATTGATCAACAAGCCTCCCCTGGTTGACACCTTATGAGTGTCTCATTGACCAAAAAGCCTCCCCTGGTGGTTTCGACTTTTAAATGGAATTAATTTTAATATAAATAAATGAATAATAAAAAATGTCAAATAAAAAGGGAGGGGTCCTTCTGTATCGGACCGGCCTCCCCCGGGATTCGAACTCGCACAACTCGCATAGAACACACAAGCCTTAACCAGTTTATCCTCCTGTACAGAAGCTGATAAATTGGTTCTAGTAAATCCTTTATACACTTCGTACGCTTTAACAACAACTCCTATACGCCCTTTTTGCCCTATACGCCCCTCACTTATTCAAAAACTACTTTTCAGGTTTGACCAAATAGAGAATAGATCTAAAAACTTTTTAACCCCACACACTAAAACACCAAGAAACACACACTGTCTCTGTCGTATAGCTCGGCTTAGAACGTATCAACCTATACGGTCCATATTTTCATAAAAGGATAGTGTATTATTTCATCTTTCCTTTGTTTATTTTGTTTTTTTTTTTAAATTATGGCCGGTGGTGTTGGGTTTGACGGTAGTGTTGGTGTTGGGTTTGACGGCGGTGTTGGGTTTGACGGTGGTGGGGGATTGACGGCGGTGGGGGTTTGACGGTGGTGGTGGTGGTGGTGGTTGTGGTGGTGGTTATTGACGGCTGTGGTGGTGGTTAGGCGGGTGTGGTGGTGGTTAGGCGGGTGTGCTGGTGGTGGGGGTTTGACGGTGGTGGTGGTGGTGGTGGTGGTGGTTGTGGTGGTGGTTGTGGTGGTGGTTATTGACGGCTGTGGTGGTGGTTAGGCGGCTGTGTTGGTGGTGGTTGTTGTGGTGGTTGTGTTGGTGGTGGTGGTTGTTGTGGTGGTGGTTGTGGTGGTGGTGGTTTGTCGATTATTTAGATGTTAATTTGTTAGAAATTTCTTACAAGTTTATAAAAATTGTAAAAAGTTTATAATATGACGCGTATTATATATTAATTTTTGCAGATATGTCGTCAGACGAGGAGGAGTTTGGTGCGATACAGGTGCCTAGATTCGATGAAATGGCTGGGGGGTGATTGTTTGGGTATTCCCTATATGGATTACCCGAACAATTCTAGGGAGTATAAACGTTTTAACAGGTTGCGACAAATGAAGGTGGGTCGGCAGAGGGCGTTGTCATGGGAGGCTTTACGGGAGGTCGGGGAGGAAGAGAGAGCCCGGGGTTTGATCAGGGAGAATTCCCCGTAGGATCGCATGTTTTCGGTGGCGGCTGGGCCATCTTATAGGACCATGATGGTGGAGTTTCTGTCCACATTCGTGTTTCGTCCACGGCCGGCTGACCGGCCCAATTCGGATATGGACGATCCGAACGTGGAAGCACCGCCTCCCGAGGTATCTTTCTGTTTGTTCGGGCAGCGACAAAATTGGTCGCTGCGTCAGTTTGCTGTTGCCACCAGGTTCTATACCGATGATGAGTTGGTTCAGGACATCTATACCACCGTGATTTGGGCTATGCCTGATGATCAGTTGTTTGCTTGGTGGCCCACTCTAAGTCTTGGACCCTTCGGTAAGAAGGCCCGAGTTTCTGACATTCCAGACCCACTCGTTCGCTACATACACCGCTGCATTGCCACGTCGATCTCTACGTGTGTCAAAAGAAACGAGTGGGTCACGAAGGTGGATTTGTTCTTTCTGTACTGCTTATATACGGACACACCGTGCGCCCTCCATCGCTGTCTGGCGGAGTATTTCACCTCGTACGGCAAACGGCAGAGGCGTAGCCGTTTGATTGGAGGGGCGTTTATCACGCGTATTTCCCAGCATTGTGGTTTGTATTACCCATTCCTTGATGATATGCCGGCCCCAGCACCACACGAGCTCTTAGATCTTAGGACGATGAGGGGGATGAAGATTGCGGTGAACTTTCCGGATATCGGGCATCGGTTTGTTGACGAACACCAACAGATTTATGAACCCCAACCGATAGTCCACCAGCCACTGCTCGAGGCTGGGGAGGTGGAGATGCCGCATATTGCTGATGTGCCTGCTATGGATGGAGACATGGAGCCTCAGGTTGACCAGGGGCATCCGCAGGAGCCGCCACAGATTCCACAACGCGTTTATCATGCAGTGTGGTTGCCTCAGTCCACCCAACGTCTCCTTGAGAGGCTGGTGGCGGGTCAGAATGGTATGATGGCCAGCTGGACACAGCAGTTTCAGCGGATGGACAGGCGGATGGACCGGATGGAGGATTTGATGGAGTGGGTGATGGCTAGTGAGGCCGAGAGACGTACCCAGGCGGGGTTGCCGGTTCGACCCCCGCCACATCCACGAGTGTATCCGGGTTTCGACATGGAGGAAGGTCCGTCCGGGAGGCAGGTGGTGGGGATGATTCTGACGACAGCGATAAGGAGATGGATGATTAGTATTTGTATTTGTTGGGTGAATTTTATTTTGTTAAACATTTGTGGGCATGTATGAACAAATATTTATTTCTTTTTGTTTATTTTGGTATGTTTAAACATTTGTAACTTGATGAATGTTTGTTCGTTTTGTTATTTATGCTTAGTTATTTATGCTTAGTCGACTTATTTTAAAAAACAACATTTAAAAAAAAAAACTTAGTATATATAATAACAATGAAAAATAACAAGACAAACAATACAATATTCGATTACATTTTTTTTAAAACTTAATATATATAAAAAACGACATTTATAACTAATATTCGATTACATGTCTTGCATAAACTTACATACTAACAATGAAAAATAACAAGACAAACAACACAAAAAAAATCCAACTGATTATCAACCAACGTTCCCTCTAACGAACAACACTTGAATGAAAATCTTCAAATTCCGCTTCTTGCAATTTATAAATTCGAACCTCCTCTCTCAAAAAATTGACTTCGTTTTTAAGCAGAGCCTTCGTATCCATCAGTTCTTTGATGACCACACATGCTCGACGACACATGGGAGGATCGACCCACATAAAGAGGTTGCACTTAGAACGCTGACACGAAAAAAAAATCACTAATATACAAGGGTTAATGGAAAAAAAATACATTAAAAACATACCATACTGTGACAAGTGTAAAATTGACGTCCGGGATTAGCTTCAGTCCAAGATGTTCTTAGTGCAGCCGTCCTACCACATCTGCAAACAACCATTGTGAATTTGTGATTGTGAAGATGGTGTATATTTCTATGGCAAGTAAGGATGACAAAAATACCCGACATTTGCAACCAACATATACAAGCTTTTTTAAAAAAAAAAAAACCAAACCAATATGCCGCTCATAGGCCCATACGCGCGTATGGTGGTTAGGATCCTGACAACTTTTCAGCCCATATGCCTCGTATAGCCCGATGAGACCCATATCCACCTACCTTTTCTGAAAAGTTGACAGGACATTTATGACACCCCACTTGCATATGCCTCTCATCGACCCATACGGGTCTCATTGAAGTTGAGTTTCACTTCCCTTTATAGTTTAACCGAGAACAAGTACACTGTACATATCCAAATACAAAAGTTATTTTTTGGTTAGACGAGTTCTGGACCACACGATGACAATCCGGAAGGGGACCGCACGCGTCTCTCGTATAGTTTTTGCTCTCGTATCGGTCTATATGGTCGGAATATTCAAGGTTTGTTCACCCTTGTTTTTTTGTGGTTTTATTTTGGCAGTTTATGGTGGTGTTGGGGTTGGGGTTGTGGTGGTGGTGGTGTTGGGGTTGTGGTTGTGGTTGTGGTTGTGGTGGTGGTGGTGGGGGTGGGTCGGCTGGAGTGTTGGTGGTGGTGGGTCGGCTGGGGTGGTGGTGGTGGTGGTGGTGGTGGTGTTGGGGTTGTGGTTGTGGTTGTGGTGGTGGGGGTGGGTCCGCTGGGGTGGTGGTAGTGGTGGGTCGGCTGGGGTGGTGGTGGTGGTGGGTAGGCTGTGGTGGTGGTGGTGGTGGGTCGGCTGGGGTGGTGGTGGTTCAGCTGTGTTGGTGGTGGTGGTGGTGGTGGGTCGGCTGGGGTGGTAGCTGTGTTGGTGGTGGTGGTGGGTCGGCTGGGGTGGTGGTGGTGGGTTGGCTGGGGTGGTGGTGGGTCAGCTGTGTTGGTGGTGGTGGTGGTGGTGGGGGTGGTGGTGGGGGGGTGGTGGGGGGGTGGGTCGGCTGGAGTGGTGGTGGGTCGGCAGGGGTGGTGGTGGTTGACGGTGGTGAGGTGGTGTTGTGTTGTGGGTGGTTGGCTGTGGTGGTGGTGAGGTCGGCTGTGGTGGTGGTGGGTGGTCGGCTGTGGTGGTGGTGGTGGTGGTGTTGGTGGTGGTGTTGTTTGTTTATTATATTTTACAATATAATTTCTAATATCGAGTCTAACACTATAATTCTATGTTTTTTAACAGGATATCGAAAGTCGGTGTTTTGACGGTGGTGGAAACGTAATTCTTATGGAGAAGTGGACTGCGTTCATATTTCAGATTCATGCGCTGGGACGTCGGTCTAGGGTGAGGTGCTTGGCGGTGGGGGATGCATCATCCAACATCATTAGCCAAGTCACTCGGAACTCTGACGGTGCACTCTTGATAGCATCTACCGACGCCCGGTAGTTCCGTGACCACCATATACCATCACGCGTCTGAACCGGCTTTTAAACCGGACGGAATCTACGAAGAAACTGTTCGATTTCACGGTTTGTTTGAGAACCTGGTTCAGATACACAACGGTCTCTTTGCTTCGTCCACTAGAACTATTTGTGTATGCATTCTTCCAAAAGAATGCATACACAAATAGTTCTAGTGGACGAAGCAAATAGACCGTTGTGTATCTGAACCAGGTTCTCAAACAAACCGTGAAATCGAACAGTTTCTTCGTAGATTCCGTCCGGTTTAAAAGCCGGTTCAGACGCGTGATGGTATATGGAGAAACTACGTTCGTATTTCAGATTCATGCACTAGAACGCCGATCTAGGATTACGTGTTATCGGAGTAGCCTGTTGACTCGTCAGCTCCAAGTGACGCTAGCCAACGCGGTCCGCCCCGTAACATGTCCTTCCAAGAGAGGAGTTCATTAGTGTTCTCATGAGCCTTCCACCAACGAGAATGCCACTTCGCTCACCATCCTGACAAGAGGCGGAAGACTGGACGATGGTTGATAAACGAAATGCCGACTCCACTGCTCCAACCTCCTGATCCCTTGTGCCATTTCAGTGTGGTAGATGTGAAGCAGAATCCAGTTGGAAGGTAGGGTTCGGTACACATTTTCAAGACAGCTGGGCTGTCTTTGTATTGTGTATGCTGCACCCATCGTTTTCATGTACAGGAATTCAAAAATAAGTAACAATTAGCGATCTAGGGTTTAGGGTTTAAGGTTTAGTGGCATTCTGTATCAAAGTTACATGTTTTGTGTATTAATATAAAACGATGTTTAATTACATTTTGAATTACGTTTCTTGTTGCGTTATGGTTAATAAACGACAATTGAAAAACAACTAAAGACTTTCAGAAGTTGACATTTTTTAACATACACATTGCGTTATGGAAACAATTAAACAAATAATAATAATTGATAAATAAAAAAGTTGACATTTAATAAAACGTTATAATATACCCATTTAATAAAAGTAAACACATAATAATAATTGATAAATAAAAAAGTTGACATTTAATAAAACGTTTAATAATACTTATAAAAAATTGGCATTTTATAATATATACAATTCGTTTTATAAAAACAAATTGACATTTAATAATACTTATAAAAATTGGCATTTAATAATATACACAATTCATTTCATAAAAATATGAAGTTTTTATAATACTAACACAATTTTTTATAACAACATTTTATAAAAAAAAAATTAATTTTCTTAATATTTCACTACTTCCCCATACAAATACTCTATCAAAATAAAGTTCCACACACCCCAATCATTGGTAATCATTGGCTGACACCCAATGATTGGCATTAATTAGATGGTAGAGGGGTGTGTAAATACTTTTCAATCGTATTGGGCAATGAGGGGCGTATGGGTGGGGCCAGTTTCAGTCGTATTGGGCAATGAGGGTCATTTAGGGTTAGGGGGGGTGTGGATACCTCCACCGTAAATATATCCTCACATGGTAGGCATGTGGGGGAATTAAATTGAGATAATTAAGTTGGTATGTCGTAAATGATTGAACTAGCAACAAAAATAAAAGTAAAAGTTTTTTTTAGAAAATTTAAAACATAAAGGCTGAAGCCTGTAAGTTTGAGAAAATATAAAGGACATTTTGTGCATTTTTCTCTAAAAAATTCTGAAATTTAACAACATTTTATAATAATATATAGTTAAACAAAAAAATAATATATTATAAAAAAATTGATTTCTTTTTTTTTAAATTCCTATATGTGTCGTACAGGTTCCAGCCTTTCATCCAATCTATTTTTTCAACCTGAAAAAGTACCCATGCGTATTGCGTTGTGTAGGGCCCCCAGGATGTCCAAATAAATAAGGGGATGTCCAAATAACCAGACCTTTATTTAATCATGATAATTTATTCTTTTGCAGTTTTGTTTTAGTTATATATATATATTATGTCGCTAATCACACACATGCATCATTTGCAGGCTTAAAAAATTACAAGTATTTTTTTAGAATTGAATATGTAACCTCTCGCATATGTCTCTAGATCAAGTGTGATAGCCCCAAATTAGATAAAAAATTATAAATGGTTTTCCATTACCTAATATGATTTCGAAAATAATTATGGTTAATATCTATCATACCTTTCAGGGTTTGAACAAATGACTTTATCAACATGGACAAAAAAATTACGTCATACTCTTACAATTATATCAACTAATAATTAATAATAATAGATTGTATTTTTCCTTTATAAACCGCCTACATGTGTGGAAATTTGGTGTCCTTGCTTTTGTGTGTTTGTGTGAGAGAGTTCCATCATCAATGGGTTCAACACAAAAAAAACCAGCCACATGTGGTGTGCATACCATTCCCAGCACAAGGTCACATTAACCCAATGTTAAAACTTGCTAAAATCCTCCATTCCAAAGGCTTCTTTATCACCTTTGTCAACACCGAGTTTAGCCACCAACGCCTTCTCCGAACACTGGGCTCCGCCGCCCTACACGATCTCCCTTCCTTCCACTTAGAGACCATTTCTGACGGACTTCCACCACCCGAAAACCCCGATGCCACCCGGGATACTGCATCTATTCTCAAATCCCTGCATGAAAATAGTTTGGGTCCATTTAAAAGTGTCCTCTCTAAAGCGAGTACCCTTTATTCACCGGTCACTTGCATCGTGGCCGACTTCCTTATGGGTTTCACCCTCCCTGCCGCCGAGGAGTTAGGTATTCCGGAAATTCTATTCTGGACCTCTGGGGCTGGTTCTCTCATATGTTATGATCACTACCCCAATCTTATACAAAAGGGTTTGATGCCCCTCAAAGGTAAATAATTTTTCAATTTATTGGATAACTAAGTAAGATATTTCTCATAAAGCTATTACATTGCTGAGGATATAGAAAAAATATCTCATAGAACATCATTGGAGACTAAGTTGTTTGCAATCATAGATACAGGGAAAATCAAGAAACTAAACATTGACCCAAACCTTTTGTAAAAATGAACATGGGATGCGTCTACCGTAGATGAATTACTATAAATAAGGTTATGTATTGTGGTCATGACCTAAATGATCACCACCACTTTCCATGTCAGCCCCATGTCATCCCACGTCCCCACCCTATATGGTGTCGACCATGACCCCCATTATCATCCACTATCCTCTCCCACTAATCACAATACCCTAATTAATTGAAAGAGGGACATATTTACAATGGAATAAACCATGCGAACCACCATGGTTTGTAAAAGGGGGCGGCGTAGCGGTAGTTCCATAGTCCTACATGGCAATCCATGATCCAAACCACCATCCCCATACTCTAAAGCACTAATGCGTCTAAGGTAGACTCTTCAGGTAAGCCAGTAAAGATTCGACACATGTCATCAACCTTAGGCATTTTCTTTACTTTTCCACCACGATTATTAAATAGGCATCACTTTTCATACGTTAATACTTTAAAAACAAATTTACACCAAACTAAAGAGAATTTTATTATCTTTAATTTTGTTTATGTTTTAATACTATCGTATGAAAAAAGTTATGTTCGTTTAAAAATCGTGATAGAAAAGAAAAAAATGAAGTGTGGAAACCTATGGTACATTTTAGACGCATCAGGTGTTCATCTTAGATGCATCCACTACATTTCTAGACACATCCTTTACATATGTCAAATTTTGATTGGCTTTTCTCCAAAAGGCAAGAGCCTCTACAACTTAGCCAAAGAGTCTACCTTAAACGCATCAGATGCATTTATTTCGGTGATTCTCCTACCATAGACGCTTCCCATATTTATTTTAACAAAAGGCTTTGGTCAATATACATTTTCGTGATTTCCCCATAAATATATGACTCGGCCTATTTTCGGGTATATAAACAAAACATATTTAGAATAATAATCATCCCATGGCTTAGTTGTGGAAAGTTCTTAACACGATTAGGCAAAATAGAAACATTTGCGACTGAAATTTATAAACGATAAAATGGCAACAAATTCATCTTGCGACTGATTTACAACCATAAACACACCGGTCACAAAATTAGCGATTACCACATATCTGGTCACAAAATGGGTTTCTATTTTCTCATTCCATGAAACAGTTTGAAAATTTTGAGAAAGTGTTTAAACCATTTCAATATAGGCAAACCATTTCAATATAGGCCACTCCAACTTTGGTTGGGTGGTAGAGACTCTTGCCTTTTGGAGAAAACATCAAGGTTTAAATCCTGGCATTTGTCAGAAAACGTAATTAATTTATGAAACAATGTTTAGTTTACTCTTTTTTATAAGTTTTAACATATTAGGTGCTAACTTGTATCAAATTTTCTTTTTCTCCACAGATGCTAGTTATTTAGTAAATGGGTATTTGGATACGGTTGTTGATTTTATCCCTAACATGCCCGGTATACGCCTAAAAGACATTCCGCCTTTTGTTAGAGCTGTCCATCCTGGTGATGAGTATATGGTTGCATTTTCGCAAAGGGAAATAGAGAGAGCGAAATCAGCATCGGCCCTTATTTTCAACACTTTTGATGAGCTAGAATGTGATATTCTAGACACACTCTCTTTAAAGTTCCCTTTTTGCTATGGTATAGGCCCTTTGCATCTACTCGAGAACAATATTGTTGATACGTCTCTAGATTCCATCAAATCAAATTTCTGGGTGGAAGATCCTAAATGTTTAAAATGGTTAGATGCCAAAGAGTCATTATCGGTTATTTTTGTAAATTTTGGCAGCGTCACAGTGATGGAACCTCAACAACTAGTCGAGTTTTGTTGGGGACTTGCTAAGAGCAATTATTCATTCTTGTGGATAATACGACCCAACCTTGTGATTGGGGATTCTGTTGTGCTTCCGCCAGAGTTTTTGGCGGAGACAAGCAATAGAGGGTTATTGGCTAGTTGGTGCCCACAAGAACAAGTTCTAAATCACCCATCAATAGGAGGGTTTCTAACGCATAGTGGATGGAATTCGACGATCGAAAGTATTTCTAGCGGAGTCCCAATGATTTGTTGGCCGTTTTTTGCTGACCAGCAGCCGAATTGCTGGTGGAGTTGCAACAAGTGGATGATTGCCATGGAGATTGACAAAGATGTAAAGAGTGATGAAGTTTCAAAGCTAGTGATCGAGTTGATGAGTGGAGAAAGGGGAAATGAGATGAGAAAGAATGCCATTGCTTGGAAGAACAAGGCTAAGGAGGCATGCAACTTTCCATCTGGTTCATCTGTGGTTAATTTGGACAAACTGATTCGTTTGCTACAAACATCTTCAAAATAACTCATAAAATGTTTTTCGATGCGTGTGGTTTTGTCTTATATGTGCCACAATTACTCCAAATGAAATTTTTTTTTTTGAGTGCTTAATACGTATTGTTGTTTTACAAGAGACCTCCATTTTTTGTTTCATCGATAGGATATATTTAATCATCGTGATGGAATGATTACCATAAAAAGACTTGAAAATTCAATATAAAATCCTCAAAAGGATAATATCAATATAGCCACATACAGATTGTTTCCAAAATGTATACAAGGAACAAACATGGATTGTAAATGTAAATCATAAAACAAGAGAACAATTTATAACAATGAATATATGTTGGGAACAAAGATGATACAAAGGGACTGGTCGCAAAATAGTCACAAAAGTGACGAACCTCTGAATATAAGTGCCTAATGCCAACATGATCAACGCTAGGAGCTTTCAAGACCCTGAATCAAAAAGAATGACATAAAAGATAAGCTTTTAGAATCTTACCGAATCTTAAAAGGAAATCTTCATTTTCAGATAGATATAAATAGATTTAGACTCGAGCTATTTTAGTAGTTTGGTAATAAAGCAGAAAAATGTGAGAATCATTTAAGGTGTCACAAATACCCTTGAGATTCATCGTCCCGGCCTGATGAGGTTTGGCCCACCATTATAAGTAGAACAAAATCTGAGTGGCGCTGGTTTCATTTTTAACATTCAACCTCTCATACCGATTAATATTATTTTCTTTTCCGGCCAGAAACTTACGATTTTATTTTTGATTGTCGAGAAAAACTTTCCAAGAGGTTTAGGTCACCAATCCCTGTATTACTCCCACCTAGGAATACTTAATTGTGAAGTAATCATCTTATCTACATACATTGCCGTTAAAACACTTGTCGTTGTCTGAGATGAGATATTCCTTATGGCTTAGAATCTCTTTTATGGACATAACGAAATAGAAGAATGCGAGATTTACCTAATGTGTCGCAATATCCCTACCATGGCCAACATATGTCTAAAGATATCCCACATTTTGTTAGAATCACCAACATCATGATAAGTTTAGAGTTGGATTTTATATAGGAAGCTAGGAAGAGCAAAACAACATCGGACATTAGTTTTAACACTATAGGGCTAGAATGTGATGTTCAGGACATACTCTTTGGAATATTACCTTTTGTTATAGTATAGGCCCTTTGCATCTACTCGAAAACAATATTGTTGATAAATCTCTACATTCCATCAAATCAAATCTATGGATTGAGGATCCTATATGCTTAAGATGATTAGATGCCAAAGTGCCATCGTAGGTTGTTTATGTGAATTTTGGTAGCATCACTGTGATGACACCTCCATAACTTGTCGAGTTCTGTTGGGGTCTTGCTAAGAGCAAGTCATCTGGGCCGACTCAAGGAGGAGTGAAATAAATCAAGTATTTTGGGCTCCACTTCACTAAGGTCCTGTATTCTAAAAAATATTATATGTTAGTGATTTGGGCTTTAAGATTGTTGACATTAAGGTTTATGATTTATAATTATACATTCACATACATGATACGTGAATGATAGGATCTTAAGTAATTTTTTTTTTTTTTGACGAAAAGGGTCCCAATTTTATTATCCACTTTGGGTCAAAATATTTTGAGCGGCCCTGACAATCATACATTGTTATGGATAATCTGACTCAACCTTGTGATCAGTGATTCTATTGTGCCTCGGTGAGGGGAATCTCTGCCCCACTTTACTTGAATGTGTCGGCCCTCAGGGGGCAAAAGTGAAAGTGTACTTATTTTAATGCTATTTTACTAATTTCGTGAAAATACGAAAAAAGCAGGAGACGGTTAATCATGCATCATGTGGTGGAGTTGATAGCCGAAAGACTAGGGGGTAGATGCAGTAATCGGCCTTTGTCCCAATTGTTAAGTGTTATGTGCCTTAATTCCAAGGCTTGATGCAAAACTACTATCGAGCCGGGGGTCTCACTGGAAATAGCCTATTTATTCCTACCCCGTAGAGGTAATGTTGTCTACATCTTACCTTCCTTAGACCCTATCTTAGCCTTACTATTACTGAGATTTACTGATAATAATGATGATTAATTTATTATTTTCTCGAGCTCATTTCATTAGTTTTTTCTTTAGAAAAATGAGTTCGTGGTTGATGATCATAGCACGTTATATGTTAGGTCATCAGAATTTTTTTGGAGTTTTTCACAGAACATTCAACCCCGAAAATGTTATAAACATATACGTTGTTTATTTTATTTCATTCTAATTCTAAAAATAAATAATTTACAACCATTCTCTTTTAATCAATTATAAATAATGGCAAATGTTTATTATCATTTTGTCCTTGGATCACTACTTAGAGTGTGTTTGGGGTTGAGTTTTAAAGAAGATTTTTAGATTATTGAGTTTTGAAATCGTAAATATCAGTTTTAAGTGTTTAGGTAAAAAAAATTAAAAAACTGATTATTTGCGTTTAGAAAGTTACAAAACGCAGTTTTCTAAAAGCAGCTCCCCCCACCCCTACTGCAGCAAAGCGCAGTTTTCCAAAAATTGATTATTTTCGTTTAGAAAAGGATTTTCACTTGTTTTTTAATATATATTTGCCAAACACTCAAATAGTTGATTATCTGATTATTGTGATATCAAGCAACATAATCAAATACAAACATTATATTCCAACATCACGTTTTGTTACAGTTAATTATCTGATTCTGATTAATCAAAACGCATAATCTATTTTCAAAACTCAACCCCAAATACCCTCTTAGTTATTATCACAATTATCTATAATACAATTATCAACTTTGGTGAACACTTGTTTGACTTTTCGATTTGTCTTTATTGTTGGTTTTTTTATACTTTTACCCTTCAACTCTTCAATATTGACAATAACAACCCTTTAACTTTTGAAAGACTTTGTTGTCGAGTTTTACGTGTTTATTTTTGTGTACATGTCGGTATAAATACAAGTTGATTTACGTTTTGACGTAAAATTTTCCCGAAAATGAGTCGGGTCAAATATAATATGTTCTTATGCTTATTATTATGTACGTTTTCGGTTCCCTATGTTTTCACGTAATTCCCCCCCCCCCCCCCCCCCCCTGAAATGAGTAAATGAGTTGGGTCAAATATAATAAATTTTCATTCTTATTTCCATGTAGATTTTCAGTTGTTCTACGTTAGTACTTTGACTTTTCCTTTTCTCTATCTCTCTCTTTATAATGCCCTTCACCGTAGTTTTGCCTGAAACTTCACCGGAGAAGATACTCCAGTATTGCGATTATATCAAAAACCTCAAACAAAGATGGAAGACAAAGGAGCATTATATCATCATTCAAATCTCATTTATTTAATACATACAATCAAACAAAACAAAGATGTTTTTTACATAATTCCATCTCCGGTGAAGTTGCAGGTTTTCCGGTGAAGTTGCAGGTTATCAAACACGACAAAGGAGCATTATATCATCATTCAATCTCCGGTGAAGTTGCAGGTTTTCCGGTGATGCTCCGGTGAAGATGAAGGTGTTTCGGTGAAGATGAAGGTGCTCCGGTGATGTTGTAGGTGATGCTTCGGTGAAGATGAAGGTGCTCCGGTGAAGAAGCAGGTGCTTCGGTGATGCTCCGGTGAAGATGAATGTGTTTCGGTGAAGATGAAGGTGCTCCGGTATCACTCCGGTGAAGATGAAGGTGCTTCGGTGAAGATGCAGGTGATTCTCTGGTGATGCTTGTTGGAGTTCTCTGTGTTTGTTTTGAGGAGAATGAAAAATAATTGAATATGAAGTGTGTGTTTGTCTGGGAAGAACACCAGCCCTTTGATCATGTATTCATCTAGGGCCAAGAGTGAATCTTTATTATAGCACACGGATCGACCTATTACCGGCGACACCATTAGCGGCGACGCCGGGCAATAGCGGCGACAACTGATGCCGTCGCCGCTATTGCCGGCGTCGCCGCTAATGGTGTCGCTGGTATTGCTAGCTGTTTCTTGTAGTGCTTTTTAGTTTTTTTGGGTTTATACGTAAAAAAAATTCAAAACGCCGCAGCAACACGCGAGGCTATTGTCGCAGCCCCCGACCGCTGCCCCGTGAGCGGGCAGCCGCGAGAGCTATCACAGAGCCGATAGTATAGGTGTTTATGAATTTGGTAGCGGAAATGAGACATCAGGACCGTAGTTAGGAAATGTTATCAGAGTTTCAAAACACCAAACTTTTATAAAAAAAACCAAATGGGATAAAACTCTAGTTTCCATTACAATACATTTATAGGGATAAACCCTATTTATTGAAAACATAAACTTTTTTTTTGTTTTGGTAACTTTTATAGCCACTTCTTTAAGCCTTCAGTGCTTCCCAGCTGGCTTCTAATAGCTTTCACATTAAGTTACCTGAAACGCGTTTTAAAAAAGGTTTATCAGCAAGAAATACTGGCGAGTGCATCCCAGTTTAATCAAAACAGCTCTTATAACATTACAGTATTGAGAGCGATTACAATGTTTATATCTACACAGTTACTCATTCAGTATGGTCAATTCCTGACTTGTGGTCATGTTACTCATTAGCTAACTCTTTGTCCAATAGTAACGGATGTCAAGTAATGTACAAAACCCCGACATATCGGCAGTAACTGTAGAACACATAGACTCAAACCTTGTTAAGTATGATTAACACATTTGAGGTTTTGGTAAAGCAGTTTGATAGAAAAAGAGAATAACTCACATCGGAGACTTAGGTAATACTATAGCTTCCTGGTGATTCTCCTAGTTATTATCTATTAAAATTAAACAATGCACACGTGTTAGTAAGATAACCCAAATTACATTAGCCATACAACCGAGACAGAACTCCAACGAACTGAGTCAGGCAGAGCCTTGACATGTGTTACGGAGCCCTAGATCAATCAGGTAGAGTAACTAATATGTAACCGGGGGTTATAATACTTACAATAAGGCAGAGCTTCGCTATTTAGGGGTATTATTCCCGAAAGTTTTGACTATTCAGAGAATTGAGAGAGAAACAGAAAATGAACGTCCAATTAAGGCCTCAGGCCCCTTTAATAGTCCTGACATAAGGCGGCTTGCGCCCCGCGAGACTTTTGGGGTCAACCTTCACGGCCCGCGAGCCCACTAGGGTAGGCCGTAGCCTTGTCGAGTCAACCAGTAGCCTTCACACGCGTTAGGACATGTGGCAGACTGGTGTGTCGGCTGGTGTCACTACGTCACGGCCCGCGACAGACCTGGCTTGACCGGGTCGCGCCCCGCGAGGGCACCATATTATTGTTTTTATTTGATTTTTATTTATATTAAGGTATTTTAGGACCGTTTCTCGTATATGGGGTATATTTTAGGATGTTTTAGGGTTTTAGGAGGGTTGTTATATCCTCCCCACCTTGTTTTAAATCTGGTCCTCGAGATCTACTGGAACAGGTGTGGATATTTCCTTTGCATTTCTGACTTTAGCTCTCAAGTGTATTCTGGTCCTCTCTTGGAATCCCATTTTACTTTGAGCAGAACTAATCTCTTGTGCTTGAGATTCTTGATCTTCATATCTTCAATGTGAAGTGGTTTCTCTATAAACTTAAGTTTCTCATTTACCTATATGTCCTGAAAAGGTATCACAAATTATTCATCTTCTAAGCATTTGTTGAGGTTACATACATGAAACACATCATGTATTCCTGCCATTTCCTCTGGCAGTTGTAGCTGATAAGCTACTGGTCCTATTCTTTTGATAATCTTAAAAGGTCCAACATACCTGGGGCTTAGCTTTCCTCTGTTAATGAATCTGACAACTCATTTCCATGGAGAAACTTTTAATAATACCTTATCTCCAACTTAAAATTCCAACGGTTTTTGTTTGTTATATGCATAACTTTTTTGATGATCTCGTGCTGCTTTTAGTCTTTCCTTGACTTGAATAATCCTGTCCGTTGTTTCTTGCACTATTTCTGGTCCAGATAGTTGCTTTTCTCCAATCTCCGCCCAACAGAGTGGAGTTCGACACTTTCGTCCATAAAGTGCTTCAAACAGTGCAGCATTGATGTTGGTATGATAGTTGTTATTATAGGAAAATTCTATCAATGGTAAGTGATCGTCCCAATTTCCTCTGAAATCAATTACACAGGCTCTAAGTATATCTTCCATCATCTGAATCGTCCTTTCACTTTGTCCGTCCGTTTGAGGATGATAAGCGGTGCTTAGATTTATCCTGGTTCCCATCGCTTTTTGGAAACTTGTCCAAAAATGAGATGTCAAACGGCTATCTCTATCAGATACAATAGATAAAGGAATTCCATGAAATGAAACTATTTCATTTACATATGACTTGGCTAACTGTTCCATACTGAAAGTTTCCTTCATAGGTAAGAAATGAGCAGATTTGGTTAATCTGTCAACAATCACCCAGATTGTATCATTACCTATTTGTGTCTTGGGTAATTTAGTAACAAAGTCCATGGTTGTCAATTCTCATTTCCATATTGGCATTTCTAATTGTTGTAATAACCCTGAAGGTTTCTGATGTTCAGCTTTAACCTAAGAACAGGTTAGACATTTAGCAACATAGTTTGCTATATCCTTTTTCATTCCTATCCACCAGAAATTCTTTCTTAAGTCTTGATACATCTTATCACTACCGGGATGTATTGTATACTTAGACTTATGGGCTTCTTCTAAGATTTGGTGGCGTAGGTTTCCTTGTTTAGGTATCCAGTACCTCTCTAATTTGATTATTTAAATCTATCCTTAACCTCCAAATTCCATCTGCTCCTTATTCTAATTCCTTAATCATTCCTTTTTGTAACACCGGTCTTGATAAATCAAAATAATAATAATAAACTACGAATTTTACATGAAAAAGCGACCTTTCAAAGACTTTTATAAGTTATCATACATACAAGATTAAAACATTCGAAAGATAGAAATCATTGTCTACATAAGTTGTTTTACACATAAACAAACGACATCATTGCGGAAGCTTCAAAAGTAATGTGTTCGGATCATAGCATTTGCTTAATCGCTATCTGGAATACCACCTACATCACCTAATATCAAAACCAACAATAAAGTTAGTTTTGATGAGCAATTGATCATTATAAACAAGTCCGAAATACAAAATAATCCAAATAACAAAAATTTGCTAGTTTTTGGATCTGTCGCGGGCCGCGACAGATGAGACCCTAGCCTTCGCGGGCCGCCAAAGGCCGTGGCAGGGCGAGACCGATTACCTTTTATCCGTCGCGAGGCGCGACGGCCTCTTTTTCACAGAAGGTTTCGAGCATTTGAGCTGCAATTACCCAGCTCCGAATTCTAACCAAATCCCACTACAAGAAAATGATGTTATTGTAACCCAGGTAAAATGTTGCGTTAGGCTTTAAAAAGGTTGCCTTAAGCCTAATGCATACTTTTAGTGGGAGCTGTATTAGAAGCAGTTGCATTAGACCTAATGCAACATTTTCAAAGTCTAATGCGACCTTTTCTGAAAGTGTTGCATTTATTATTCAAATGCAACCTTTTTAGTATGCAACTTTTTTACATTTTAATGCAACTTTTTTTATTTTTAAATGCAACTTTTTTAGTCTTCAAATGCAACTTTTATTATAGTTTGTAGTAACAGATCCTATACTCTATTGCAACTTTTTTTATAAATAAATGCAACCTCTATTATAGTTTTGTTAGAACAAAGCAACCCTTTTCTAGACTTAATGCAACCATTATTATCTTTTTAATGGAGAAAATGCAACCTTTTTTACAACCAAATGCAACATTGTAGCATAAAACTCAAATGCTATTAACTAATATGCATTCAATGACAATTACACCAAAACAATAATAACATAGATATCAGATAGTCAAATAAGATATCACTGATAACTGATAGTCAAATAACGTACTTTGATATACTTGTCCAAACTCAAATAATAATATAGTAAACACAATGTGTAAATTACAATAATAATGGGTGATGAAAATATTCTACCATCTCGATCGATCGAACTGGCACTTGTTACATAACCTTCCACATCATAGCTTCCAAGTCTTCTCTTTGGTTGTTAACATCTTTTTGCATAACTTGAAGTTGACTTTTTTCTTTCATGATCCTCTTCAATCTCTCTATGCATTTCCAGCAACCACTCTTTCTCAACTTCAATGTTTTCTTTACATGATTTCATCAGCCCCTCCAAAATCATGGACGATATGCAAAAACTAACTACTTTTTATCAACATATCTGTAACGCATCTACCATAAAGTTATGCATGCCTCTTTTTATTCATTACAGCCCGAAAGGGATCTACCGTAGGGTTGCCATCCTCTATAGGTGTATGTAGGTCTTCATTTGTTCATGCAATATAATCAAAACCAGCAGTCAACAAACTGGGTAATATTATTAAAATCAAAGTTGTTTAAATCAAAACTGGGTAATATCATTAACAAATGGCATGTCTACATATAAAATACAACAGCAACACAAGTTTCCTAGCATCAACACAAAAATAAAGCAACGACATAGTGTAAACGGTATATTGGCTAGTTAATTAGTTTTGTTTTGGGCAGAGATTATAGGCTTCATATATTTCAGTCAGTTAATAATTATCGAAAGGAAAACGTAGAAAGAACTTACTATTTCCTTGCCACGTCATCATATGTATCAACATATGCACGTCCTTGCATCCTTTTACGTTTATGCGTATTTTTTTAGACATGTGTGATTCTTTGGATCGTAACCAGCGTTTCTCTACACATAATAATATATACAACTCAGCTAATAGACAACTCAAAATAGCAAATACTAATATTGGAGAAACTGTCAAAATAAATACCGCCACATCTTTATAAATACAATACAACTGTAATAAATAATCTTCTTGAACATTGTTAGGTCGGTTCTTCCATCTTGTAGCGTTCTACAACATATTGAGATATCCATGACCAGACATCCCAAAAAACTAAATCCATGTATTTCTCTTGGAAAACATTACAAGTAAACTAGCGCACCTGTTAATTAGGTTGCATATTAGGTGAATTATCAGCAAACTTGATAGACAGTTTCCTTTTCAAGCCTTCAATATCTGCAAGATAACAATGGAAAATAAATAAACATGGCTGTCCGAAATAATTTGATTTATACAGCATGGTCATTGAAAGTTGGGTGAAATATAGTACCAAGTATTTAGTTTTATGTGTTGCCAATTTGCATAAGAAGAATGTGGGGATAATTATGCCCTTACACCTGCATGTTAATACAAAGTTTTAAAACAAGAACATATATCCAAACCAAAACAAATATTTAGTTTTATGCGTACCATCATGACCATTGAAGTCTCTAAAGAGACCAATGGTTTCGTCATATGCACCGTTGATTCTTGCCTCAGATAAATCCTCCATTGCAAATCTATTTCCAATAGAGGTTGAAACCCATAGTTGGATTTTGGATCTTCACTCACATCGCCACCAATATCAGGGGAATTACTAATGTGTTGACCTTAGATGGTGAATCATAACGAACAAAGATAGCCCATAGCAACCAAAGTTGAATCAAAATTCCTATAAAAAAAGTTTAATCTTAAAAATTATAAAAATGAAACCAAACATGCTTCACAAACAAAGGAAACTACCACAAGCTGAAACAAAATTCTAGACAGCAAATTCTTTGAACAAAAAGACTATCTATATTCTATATTATAATTACATTACCTTTGCATTTGAAAAGCAACAGATAACACAACCCAATGAATACATATTTTGTGATTTCATTTAGAATAAAGAACCATGTTAGGCAATCAGCAATGGCTAATTCTTTATTTCTATCAATACGACAACAGATTACTAAAGGCAATGTTGTAATTTCAACCAAACAATTTGTGATGACGCTGCAACTCTCCTAGTAAAGTAACTTTTTATGCAATTTCAACCAACAATTTTAATAATAGCAAAGTAACTTTTTATAAAATAACCTGTTTTGTGATGACGCTGCAACTCTGTTCGTCGATCAATCAGCGTAAATTTAAAAAAAGGGGATTCGAAATTGATGAGAAAAATTCTAAAACTACTAACAATATTGACATATATACAGAGAAATTACTCACCTAGTTGCATCTATCATTATTGACATCTGACCGCAACATCATTATCTAGATTTGCCCAGATGTGCTCGATGGCCTGGATTGTAGCGACGGCCAAGCAAGACGACAACAACAGCGGGGTGCAATCAGCAAAATCCATCGGTGGAGGCTAGATGGTGGTGCGTAGGCTTACGAAAACGGGAAAACGATAACCAGCGGATGAATTTTGGGGATGGAAAATTAGGGTTAAGGTTAATGGAGGGAGATTGAAAATGAGGGGGTAATAAATTTTTTTGAAGGTGGGTGGGTTAATCGGGGGGGGGGGGGGGGGGGGGGGGGGGGGACTTGATTTGGGGATATTAATTAAAGTTGTTTTTTTTTTCTTAAAAAACATTAAATTAAAACATGAGTTAATTGCCAAAATCATTGCTAACGTTTGGGTACGTTTGCCATTTTTGTCTAAAATGATCTTTTTGTACCATTTTGTCTCTCACGTTTGGCATTTTTTGTCATTTTCAATCAAATGACTTAGTTAAAAAGTTAAGTTAAATGATAATTTTTTAGGTTTCATCATGTTTTTTAATTTAATTTAGGAAAAATCACAAGTTTTGTCCTTTATCTTAATACCACTTATCAGGCGGTGTCCTTTTTAACTAATTTTGACAAGTTTTGCCCTTTACAAGGAATTTTGTTGCACGTTTTGTCCTTTAGGCTTAACCCAGTTAGATTTTCTTGTTAAATCTTGTCACTCAAGGGTATTTTGGTCTTTTTAACCATTTATTTCAAGAGTCAACCCTAAGCATTGTTTCGGCTTGTATAGGACACTTGAGTCCTTAATTGATCAAAACTGACCATCATCGACAATATCGTGTATTCACTTCGTTAATTTCTAAATAACATACTATAAAGAGTTAATTACACAAATGGGTCCTGTGGTTTATAGTTAATTTCGCCTTTGGGTACTAACTTTTTTTTTTAACATGTTTAGGTCTCATGGTTTCAGTTTTGTAACACCTTTGGGTACTAACACCAAAATTAGTTAATTAATGACCAAAATGCCCTTGCATTTTTTAAGTTTATCAATGTAACACATTTGGGTACTAACACCTAATTTTATTTAAGTTTAAATCAATTTTATAAAAATCTATTTATTTTCATCTTTTTATTATATTTCTTTATTAACATAAAGTCTATTTATTTTTTTTATTTTCATATTTTTATTAAATTTCTTATTTAACATAAAATCTACTAGTTACACCAGTAAAATCTACTAGCTATATAGTTTTATGTAAATTAAATATCTTACTCGTTTTAAATAATCGAAACCTTACTCGTTTTCAATTTTGGATAGATAATAATAAATATAGAAACTGTATAAGTTCTAAAATAGTAAAATGTAAATGAACAAAAAAGCGAGTTAAAAAAAGGTTTAATTATATGAAAGATATTTATTATTATCAATTATATCTATCCAAATTTTATTATTATCAAAGATATTTATTATTTATTACTATCCAAAATAATTGATAATAAATATCTTTGATAATAATAAATTTTGGATAGATATAATTGATAATAATAAATATCTTTCATGAAAATAATTAAACCTTTTTTTAACTCGTTTTTTTGTAACGTGTTGTTACATAAAGGCTTAATTTTGTAAAGGCTTAATTACATGAAGGCTTAATTTTTTTTTTCATGAAAGATATTTATTATTATCAATCATATCTATCTAAAATTTATTATTATCAAAGATATTTATTATTTATTACTATCCAAAATAATTGATAATAAATATTTTTGATAATAATAAATTTTGGATAGATATAATTGATAATAATAAATATCTTTCATATAATTAAACCTTTTTTTAACTCGCTTTTTTGTTCATTTACATTTTACTATTTTAGAACTTATACAGTTTCTATATTTATTATTATCTATCCAAAATTGAAAACGAGTAAGGTTTCGATTATTTAAAACGAGTAAGATATTTAATTTACATAAAACTATATAGCTAGTAGATTTTACTGGTGTAACTAGTAGATTTTATGTTAAATAAGAAATTTAATAAAAATATGAAAATAAAAAAATAAATAGACTTTATGTTAATAAAGAAATATAATAAAAAGATGAAAATAAATAGATTTTTATAAAATTGATTTAAACTTAAATAAAATTAGGTGTTAGTACCCAAATGTGTTACATTGATAAACTTAAAAAAATGCAAGGGCATTTTGGTCATTAATTAACTAATTTTGGTGTTAGTACCCAAAGGTGTTACAAAACTGAAACCATGAGACCTAAACATGTTAAAAAAAAAAGTTAGTACCCAAAGGCGAAATTAACTATAAACCACAGGACCCATTTGTGTAATTAACTCTACTATAAACATAAGCATTGTTTCAGAGCCAGTCCTGAGGATTCAAGTGTCCTATACAAGCCGAAAAAAGCCCGAGAAGCTAACAAATCATATAAACTAATTTTTTAACCAACGATTAACATTATAGCAATAAACATAGCAAAGTCATAGTATTAGAATGACATAATGTAATAGCTACTCGATGATTCGTGAAGCTCTCCTAACATTGTAAGTTAGGTCTAAATTGTAGGAAGCAAGGAAGTGGAACAAAAAAAAACATATTGTGAGTGATTGTGGTGGTCGACGTAGGTAAGTGGTAGTGCTTAGGCTTTCGAGGGCCGTGGATCGCCCACCCTAGGGTCAGCCCTGCATTGTTTAATGGTTGTCACTTAGAATCTATTATTGCTTATTACGATATAACATGACTCACTACAACACAAATTAACCCTTTTCAACCTAATATGACGTAATATGACCCACCATACTCTATATAAGAGTTATGATGATTCTTAAAACTTGATACACCCAACTAATATGGCATAATAGGCATAATAGGACTCATCATGCTACACTAAAAGTTATGATGATCCGTAAGACTCAATATTCCTCACTAAGGGGCTGTTTGGCAACATCTGAACCAATAAGTGCTGAATGAATAAGAGGTCTGAATGGATAAGAGGGTCTGAATGGGTAAGTGCTGAACCAGTAAAGTGCTGTTTGGTTTCATATCTGAATGACAGTGTAAAATGACATTTTTACCCCTCCCCACAAAATAAACCCTTTTTCTATAAAACCCAATATCATCATCAACATTCATCAGTATTCACCCCCCCTCTCTTCCCCTTTCTCTCCCTACCTGCAACATTCATCAGTATCCATCAGTATCCACCACCAAACTTTAACCGCCATCATCATCATCTCCACCATCATCATCATCTCCACCACCGCCATCATCATCACCGCCACCGCCACCGCCATCGATCTTCGATCCAGCGGCTCGTCTTCGATTTCTCTCTCCCTTCCGTCTGTCTTGTTGATGTGTGCCACCACCGTTCGTTCAATCGATCCAAGGTGATGGGTTATGTGGCGGTTTAAGAAGATGGGTTGTGAGGAGAGGGCTGAGGGCGGCGGGAGGCGGAGGTGGTGAGGAGAGGGAGGAGGAAGGCGGCGGGAGGCGGAGGTGGTGAGGAGAGGGAGGAGGCGGCGGAGGTGTTGGCTGATGAACTTGGGTTTGTTGTTGAGAAGAGAAGGATAAGAGAGGGGAAAGGGTAACCAAGTCTTTTGTTTCCATTCAGCATGATATTAGATCTGTATGATACAGACTGATTCATGCCATTAAGAGGCTAACATTTTGCGTGCCAAACAACTACACCTCTGACCGAATCAGAGGTGCACCTCTGAATGGTTTCATTCAGAGCCAACCAAACAGGCCCTAAAACATGTATGAACAATGATAGCTCATTATGACCTAACAAAACTCACCGCAACACAATCTAACTCTTCACTATCTAATATGACGTATTAGGGATGCCAATTCTTGACACGACTCAAAGCCTAACATGAACCATATATAAAAAAAAAATCAGATTTTGGGTCGATAATTAACACGACATGTTTTTAAATAGGTCGGGTTTAGGTTGACCCACATAAACATTCTAAATGTTAGAATACTCTTCATGGTCTAATATTAAATTAAGTTATCATGATTCATCCAAACACTAATTTACATGTGTTTATTTCCCCCCTTTATTTTTTTGTCAAAAGAAAATTTTCATTCCCTCCAAATAAAACCTATTATCCCCGCCTTCTCTCCCGCCTACCCAAATCGAGTGTCTTGTCCTCACCTCTAATCGATTACCTTCCTCCCTCTAGGTGCTAGCAATTTTGACTCATGGGTCTTTTGGAATTATGGGATGACATGGACTTTATTATCTATCAATCTTTTAATCTTCATCGGTCACTTGATTTAACAACCAATTTCCAATTACAAGAAATTTAAAATTAGCCCCGTATCGCTATCCAATTTAAATTTATTTTTGTTGTTTTCGGTGGATGTAAACATGTGTAGATATTCTTTTAAATATACTCTTTTGGTTGCTATACTGAACCAAAATAGATATCGACTAAAACCCCATAACATAGCGCATGTAATCTTACTAGTTATAAAAAATATCGTTTACATACCAAAAATCATTAAAACAATAACAAGAGTTTTTTTTACTATTCACAAATCAAAACTTTTTATAGTACTCTTTTTATCGTTTTCAATTAATTATGCAACCTTTCAAAATAAGAGTTACATCTAAGTTATAAAAATGCAACAATTCTAATAACAGTTGTAGAGTTCACTAAAATTTGTAACCTTTCAGAAAAAGGTTGCAAATTTTAGTAATAATCTCAACTTTTACATAAAAAGGTTGCAATCTCAATAGAATTTTGCAACTTTTTTGAAAACAAGTTGCATTAGATACCTTAATGCAACCTTTGTAGTAAATGACGTTGCATTAGAGTCAAATGCAACATAATTGAAAAAAGTTGCATCTAAAAAGTTGCAATAGCCTCATTTTCTAGTAGTGTCCTAACTTTAAATCTTCATAACTTTCATTCAATAAATTCGTTTTACGTGATTCTTTTTCCTACGCGTCCGTAATTTAAATACAAACACGTTTATTATCTTTATTTGCTAAAAACTTCTGTTTAAGGGCTGAAAGTCTATAAGTTCCCTTTTTATTTATTCGAACCGTTTAGTTTTGTATTATACTTTTCACAATCTATCAATTATGATTTCTAGATGAACTTACCCATTCCCGAGCTTGTGAACTTTGGCGTATCATTACCATTCCATGGTTTTACGCTTTCATAATCCATAATCTTCGACTGACATTCAAGTCATTTCTATACTACCAATTTAACCATTGTTTGACCCGTTTGGTTGACTAATGGAATCCACAATTTCAATGGCAAACCAAACATACTTTAACCAATCTTTTGACCTACTTTGATTATCTAGTAAACTTCGTCACTTCTACAACACACTACATTTTCTCATAACACTAATTCAAGTTACTAACTACATTCAATATCTAAGCATAATGAAACGGAACCAAAGTTACGTACTTGCATAATTCATCATCAATGGTTTCTAACCATAATTACCCATTCACGGGCTTGTCAACCTTAGCGTATTACTTCCATTCCATGGTTTATGCTTTTATAATTCAAATTTAATGAGTGACGTTTAAGTCACTTCAAACACTACCATTTCAACCATTATTTGACCCATTTGGTTGTCTAATGGGATTCACCATTTTACCAAATCTCAACCAATATTTTAACCCGTTTCTTTATCTAGTGAGTTACATCACTTAATTTACAATCCAAACATGACTAATTAAACAATATTATTAACAAACATATCTAATTAACTATTTTGACATGTTTGGTTGTCGAGTGAGTTACATCACTTCATTGACATTCCAAACATGCTTTATCCGTTTATTTTGACCTGTTCGGTTTTTCGAGGGAACTTCGTCACTTCATTGACTTACCAAACTCGCATTTTACACTACAATCCCATTAATATTTTTAATACCACTGTTTATGCATAATGTAACTAAACCGAAAGTTACGTACCTTTAGTGCTTTTCCTTCAAGCGCGTATCAACTCCGGCTTGTCCGCTTGAAGATTCAATTCCTTTGCCTATAGAGTTCAATCCGTCTCTTTTGGGGTTTACCCATTTTCGTTCGAACACTTTTTAATACGTTTATTTTACTAATCTTTTTACAATCACACCCATCAATGTGATCATCGTTCCTCCTCATAAGGATTTTTATTAATAACATGTTACTTGGATAGTTACCAATACCCAAGTTTCCAAATCTATATTTATTGATACTTCATTATTCACAGTAGGGAATAATACGTATCATCCATTTAGCTTCTTTCTCGAGGATATATTCTATCTTAGTCTTAATTTCTCATTTTTGACCTTAATCCATTGTAACAATAACAAAATCAATTTATTTCATTTTATTATTCCATATCGTTGTATGGAATTTATCCACATCGTTTATTTATATAAACGAAGTTTCCACATGTTTTATTTGGTTTGGCAAAGTCTATAACCTTGTCCTTATCATTTATTACTATTGCAATTTCCGGGTTCGAGTGTTATTACACTCATTCCCAATACATCGTTTATTTATTTTATCAAGTTCCCGGGCTCGAGTGTACGCACACTCCTTCCTACTATGATACTTATCTTTCATTACATTCTCGGGTTCGAGTGTGGCGCACCCCTTCCCATGGCAATATTTATCGTGACTACTTTTGCCTCGGCTTCACATGCTCACCATTGTTTGTTTTCTTATACATATATATATATATATATATTTCTTTTACGTAATTCACTCATTTCACTACTCATGTATGCCCATGTGTAACTATTATTCGCACTTATATCGAATAAAATTTATGCCGAAATTAAATTTATAAGAAACATACCTGAGACGACATCAGGTTCAGCTCTAGCCTCTGCGGCTGTCATGTGGGAAGACCTTGCCTCCTCTTTCGGGGTATCAGACTTTGCGTCAACTGTGTCTTTGGTTCCAACCAATTTCAGACATTCAGACCTTTTATGTCCCGGGTGATAACATTTATAACACACTGATACCTTCCCCGGGAAATTTGCAACCACACGTCCCACTTTTCTACAAATAGGACATGATTTGTTTCTAAAGTAGCATTTGCCCTCGTGATTTTTTCCACATAATTTACACTGAGGTGACCCCCTTATTGTAACTCCTTTCTTAGAAGCTTTATTAGGCTTTGACTTCTTTACGGGTCTTGGGTTCACATCCCACTCTCTCCCGTCATCTTTTTTTCTTGTGAGAGACTGTCTTTTAATTCAGTCATCATATGTTCCACCACTAGCAAGATTGTGGTTTGTAGTCTTTCGACAAACAGCGGTAGACTGGCTTCTACTGCCTTTCCGGCTTACTCGGAAATTTTAGCTTCCATCTCTTCAGTTAATTGAGATGCTAATTCGTCCCCGGTTACACCGGACATTTCTTTCATCTGTTCAGTGACTATTGGCACCGTATCATCATTACCTTTATCCATCATCATGAATCTGAAATGTTTATGCTCATTATTAAACATTTCATTTTGTAACATATGCATCATTCGTTTTGGTTTAGCCAAGTTCACCACTTGCTTAAACCATTCATGTTTAGTGCACTTTCCGGGTTTGAGTGTGTTAACACGCTCTTCCCGTGCACATCAAATCGAATTTCTTTTTTCTAATATTCTAATATACTAAATGACTACTAATTCTTACCGGATGTTTGATCAAGCTTTGAAGCGAACACACTTTGTTAACAACCTTGAGCTCTGATTACCAACTTGTAACACCGGTCTTGATAGATCAAAATTATAATAATAAACTACGCATTTTACATGAAAATGCGACCTTTCAAAGACTTTTATAAGTTATCATACATACAAGATTAAAACATTCGAAAGATAGAAATCATTGTCTACATAAGTTGTTTTACACATAAACAAACGACATCATTGCGGAAGCTTCAAAAGTATTGTGTTCGGATCATAGCATTTGCTTGATCGCCATCCGGAATACCACCTACATCACCTAATATCAAAACCAACAATAAAGTTAGTTTTAATGAGCAATTGATCATTATAAACAAGTCTGAAATACAAAATAATCCAAATAACAAAAATTTGCCAGTTTTTGGATCTGTCGCGGGCCGCGACAGATGAGACCCTAGCCTTCGCAGGCCGTTAAAGGCCGTTGCGGGGCGCGACCGATTACCTTTTATCCGTCACGGGGCGCGACGGCCTCTTTTTTACAGAAGGTTTCGAGCATTTGAGCTGCAATTACCCAGCTCCGAATTCTAACAAAAACCTAACTTTAAATCTTCATAACTTTCATTCTATAAATCCGTTTTACATGATTCTTTTTCCTACGCGTCCGTAATTTAAATACAAACACGTTTATTATCTTTATTTGCTAAAAACTTCTGTTTAATGGCTGAAAGCCTATAAGTTCTCTTTTTATTTATTCGACCCGCTTAGTTTTGTATTATACTTTTCACAATCTATCAATTATGATTTCTAGACGAACTTACCCATTCCCGGGCTTGTGAACTTTGGCGTATCATTACTCTTCCATGGTTTTACACTTTCATAATCCATAATCTTTGAGTGACATTCAAGTCACTTTTATACTAGCAATTTAACCGTTGTTTAACCCGTTTGGTTGTCTAATGGAATCCACCATTTCAATGACAAACTAAACATACTTTAACCAATCTTTTGACCCATTTTGATTATCTAGTGAACTTCGTCACTTCTACAACACACTACATTTTCTCATAACACTAATTCAAGTTACTAACTACATTCAATATCTAAGCATAATGTAACGGAACCAAGGTTACGTACTTGCATAATTCTTCATCATTGGTTTCTAACCATAATTACCCATTCCTGGGCTTGTCAACCTTAGCGTATTACTTCCATTCCATGGTTTATGCTTTTATAATTCAAATTCAACGAGTGACGTTTAAGTCACTTCGAACACTACCATTTCGACCATTATTTGACCCATTTGGTTGTCTAATGGGATTCACCATTTTACCAACATACGAACTTATCTCAACCAATATTTTAACCCGTTTCTTTATCTAGTGAGCTACATCACTTAATTTACAATCCAAACATGACTAGTTAAACAATATTATTAAAAAACATATCTAATTAAATATTTTGATCTGTTTGGTTGTCGAGTGAGTTACATCACTTCATAGACATTCCAAACATGCTTTATCCGTTTATTTTGACCTGTTCGATTTGTCGAGTGAACTTCCTCACTTCATTGACTTACCAAACTCGCATTTTACACTACAATCCCATTAATATTTCTAATACCACTGTTTATGCATAATGTAACTAAACCGAAAGTTACGTACCTTTAGTGCTTTTCCTTCAAGCGCGTATCAACTCTGGCTTGTCCGCTTGAAGATTCAATTCCTTTGCCTATAGAGTTCAATCAACGACTTGTTTAGAACTCCTTTCATGTCATATAACGCATAATTCACAACATCATTCAAATATGCGTTTTGTTCCTAATTTCAACATTTAGCCTTCTTTTAGGCATTTCAACGAACACCTAAAGGGCATAATTTTACTAAATCAACAATCAAGTTTCATGACTAATTATTTAGCCAAATTTTAAACATTTTTCTTGAATTCATATGTCAATTTTTCAAATCACATTCTGGATTTACTTCATGTAATTCAATAACTCTCGTTACATAATCAAATCCCTAGTGTTCTTCATCATTCTTAAAAGCCCATTAAACACCTAAGTAGTCAATATGAGTTTTATCAACATGAACACAATTTCAATAGTTTATTAACTAGGGTTTGACAAACTAATCATACATTCATTCTAATTTCACCCAAATAACTATTATTCATGCTCAAATTTCGAATTTCAATTGTTCATCAAGAATTTGAGATGGAACAAAATGGTGGAATTTGACATACCTTATTATCACTTCACTAAGGTGATCACTAATTCATGCTTGGATTTCAATTTGGGTGTGATTTACCCTTCCAATTGCTTGAATTTTAGCTTGTTAGGGTTTGAACAAGGAGTTCTCTGGCTCCTCTGGAATCTTCGACCAAAACACACACTTAGAGTGTGTGTTTTGGTGTTGAGTGTTTTATTTAATACAAACTTGTTTAAAGTTTGTCACCTTTGGTCCCTATACTTTAACAAGTTGCATTTAATGTGTTTTAACCAATTTACTACAAGACTTGTAACTAACTAGGTTATTTATTCCTAGTTAGTTTATTTTGTTTATTACCAATATTGAATTTTTAATACAAAAATTTGTATTTTCGGGGTGTTACACTTTTAAACCTTCAGCATCGTCCTTAATTACTATTTCCTGTACCTTTCTAATTTGCTTATTTAAATCTATCTGCAGATTTAATCTGAGAGAGCGTACTCGTTTTGGCTTTTCATGAGACTTTCGACTTAAAGCATCAGCTACTACATTAGCTTTTCCTGCATGATACTAGATATCACAATCACAATCATTAAGAACTTCCATCTAGTGTCTTTGTCTCATATTTAATTCCTTTTGCCCAAAAACATATCTTAAACTCTTATGATCAGTAAAGACGCCAAACTTGCTACAGTAAAGATAGTGTCTCCTAATTTTAAAGGCAAAAATTATGGCTCCTAACTCTAGATCATGGGTTGTATAATTCTCTTCATGTTTCTTAAGTTGTCTAGATGCATAAGCTATAACCTTTTGACGTTGCATCAACACACATCCATATCCTAACTTAGATGCGTCACAATAGACTATCAAGTCTTCAGTTCCTTCAGGTAAAGCGAGTATGGGTGCGTTGGTTAACCTTTGCTTTAAAATCCTAAAGGCTTCCTCTTGTCTTGGTCCCCATTCAAATTTAACTGATTTGCAAGTCAGTTTGGTTAATGGAATGGCTATTCTATAAAAATCTTGAATAAAACGTCTATTTATCCTGCCAATCCAAGAAAACTTCTTACTTCCGTTGGTGTTTCAGGGACTTTCCATTTGGTAATCGCCTCGATCTTTGTGGGATCCACATGAATTCCTTCATGATTAACCAGATGTCCAAGGAATTGCAATTCTTGTAACCAGAATTCGCATTATTATGAATTTATCCAGGTATGGTTTACATTAGGGGTGTGCACGGTTCGGTTCGGTTCGGTTATTAGCATTATCCGTAATCGTAACCGAAGTCATTGGTTAATCGGTTCGGTTAATTCGGTTAATTTGTCGGTTTTCGGTTCGGTTCGGTTAATTTTCGATTAATAACCAATTCAAACAAGGGCTAAATTTTTTGCTTAGAAATACATGTAATGGAAGTATAAATACATGAAATAGATGTATACATACATGAAATGGATGTATAAATACATGAAATAGATGTATAAATAAATGAAATGAAGGTATAAATGCATGAATAGATGTTTAAATAAATGAAATGAAGGCATAAATAAATGAAATAGATGTATTTTTACATGAAATGAAAGTATAAAACATGAAATACATGAAATAGAGGTATAAAATCTAGAAATATATAAAAAAATAAATGATTCGGTTCGGTTCGGTTAATTTCGGTTAACCGATGGTAAAAAAAATATCTGTTAACCGACTTTCGGTTAATTCGGTTTTGGTTAATTTCGGTTCGATTTTGTCGGTTTTCAGTTCGGTTTCGGTTAACGGTTCGGTTATTGCACACCCCTAGTTTACATATCCTATTCATCATGTCCATAAATGCTGCTGGGGCATTGGTTAAACCAAATGGCATGACTGTAAATTCATAATGATCGTACCTTGTTCTGAAAGTAGTTTTAAGAATGTCCTCTTCCTGTACTTTCAATTGATGATATCCTGAGCGTAAGTCGATCTTAGAAAAGAATCGAGCTCCTTGAAGTTGATCAAACAGATCATCGATTCTCAGCAGTGGGTACCGATTTTTAATCGTAATCTTGTTCAATTCTCGGTAATCAATGCACATATGCATTGATCCGTTATTCTTTTTGACAAATAACACCGGTGCTCCCCAGGGTGATGAACTAGGCTGTATAAAACCTTTATCAAGTAATTCGTCCAACTGTTTCTTCAGTTCCTGCATCTCCGTCAGTGCTAGACGATATGGCGCTTTGGCAATTAGTGTCATTCCTGGTTTTAGGTGAATCCTAAATTCAACCTCTCGATCTGGCGGTAATCTAGGTAACTCTTCTGGAAAAACATCTGAGAATTTAGATACTACAGGAATATCTTTTAATTCTTTTCTTTTAGTGTTAATGATTATGGAAATCATATACACTATTCCTCCCTTTGTTGCATAACTTGCAGCTTACATCACAGAGATGAATTTTGTTGACCTGGTTGGCTTATCTCCTTTAATTGTGATCATTTCACTCTTTGGTGTGCTTACTTGTACTGACTTTTGATCACATAAAATATTAGCATGATTGGCTACCAACCAATCCATTCCTAAGACAATATCGAATCCTGCTAGATTCATTGGGTAAAGATTAGCAGAAAAATTATGGTTTAGAATTTCTATCCTTGCTCCCTGCAGGATTTCGCTTATCTTAATAGAATCTCCATTGGCTGTCTCCACCAGACAGTTTTGCAGAAGTTTTGTTAATGGTTGGTTGAGAAGTTTATAGAAAGGAGTATTGATAATACTTTGGTTTGCACTAGAGTCAAATAATACTTTAGCAAAAATGTCATTAACTAAAAACGTACCGGCAATCACATCCAGGATCATCTTGGCTTCCTCAGCTGTTAAAATGAATGCTCTGGCATTCTTCTTGGGTCCTTTAGTTGCCTTAGCTTTGCTAGTTGTTGCTAGAGCTAGTTTCGGGCAGTTTGGTTTAATATGACCACCTTCTCCATAATTGAAGCATAGCCTATTGCTAGCTTTCTTCCTGCAGTCTTCTTCCTTGTGTCCAGATATTTTGAAAAAGTTGCAGTATATTGTGCACTTTTCGGAGTGCTTCCTTTTGCAATACTTGCAGTAGGGTGAAGAGGTAGAACCTGTACCTTTTCCACGGTAGGTATTACTATAATGAAATTCTTAGGTAAGATTTTGGGCTAGGTTCTTTCTCTGGTTTTCCTCTTGTGTGCGTACCAATTCATTAGTCAAGGTGTTGGATAGTTCTACTGCTTCTTCAATGGTTTGGGGTCTAGCTGCCTTGACTACATGTCTAATCTCGCTAATTAATCCCCAGATTTAACGGGAGATTAATACTGGTTCTGGTGAAGCTAAAGTTGGCACTATCCTAGTATATTCGAAGAATATGGTAGTATAATCCTTGCAGTCTATTCCAGTCATTTTAAGATTTAAGAACTTATTGGCAATCTGTTCTTTATCATGAGGAGGACAAAATTTCATTTCAACCATTTCCTTAAAGTTGGTCCATTCCATATTATAAAACTCTGTTACTTCCCCTAGACTGGAGAATGGTATTCCACCACTCCAAGGCTGCGTTCTTAAAAAGATTAGAAGCAAACATAATCTTGTCTTCTTCTACACATTTACTTATTTTTAGGACTGCTTCTGTCTTTTCTATCCACCGTAGGGCTGTAATGGCTCCTTCACTGCCTAAGAATTCTATTGTGTTACATGCCTAGAATTCCTTATAAGAATAACCATATGAGGTAGTCCTTCTTCTTTTTGGAATTGGCATTTGGATAAGTGGCCCGTAATTTTTCATTCACGCTGTGACTTGGTTCAGTGGGTGCACGTTTACTTCTGGTTACAGATTTATTATTTTCTGCTTCCTTAGTAGTCTTTATGATATATGGCATGGCATTTATGATTCCTTGTGCTACTATGTGTTCGATGGCACTATTATTCACTTGGTTTCCGTTATTATCATTATTCTGGTTTTCCTGATTAACTTCGTTTTCCATCTGAATTGTAAACATTTATCAGGCATTAATTTCACAGAATAAGATTTAATATAAATAATCACGCAAGCAGATTGATAAAAAACGTCGAGCATTGCGACTTACTCTTTTTTATATATATCTATATATATGCATCGATTACATATTACAACTGAAAATAAAACACACTAGTAATTATGCATCGATAGGTATTAGGTTATCTATTCTAGTTGATCCTTTTTTTATCAAGTATCAAATTACACACGTATATATATATATATATATATATATATGTGTGTGTGTGTGTGTGTGTACAACAGTTTTAGCCAGGCCAGCACCTAAAACTATTATATATATATATATATATATATATATATATATAATAGTTTTAGGTGCTGGCCTAGCTAAAACTGTTGTTCACACTCATCATATTTACAGACGAGCTTCTCTCCTATTTGTCGGATCCTATTTCCTTCTTCTACTAGTTCTTCGCCATAGGAGCGAATTTCCTGCACATTTTCTTTGCTCATGGGTGGTAGTGGTGCTGGCACTGGGTCAGGGTATCATGGTATGGGTTCTCCGTATGGATATGAGGTGTTTACTATATCCTGAATTGCCCCGAGGTCATTCCACCACGGATCTAAAGGGTTCAGGTCGGTATATTATGCTATGGGATTTGGTGCTGGTACTGTTCTCCTTGAGGATATAATTCCCGATATGACCTATTGTCATCCCCCCATGGATCATACTTTGGAGGCTTTGGTGCTGGGATGCTAGGTATCTTATTGGGGTCAAATGCTTGGATTCGGAGTTGGTTTTCTGGGTTTAGTTCTAGCTCCATTGGTTGGTTTGGGAATAAGGATAAAGGTTCTGGTTTACCATTTTGGTTCAGATTATGGTCTGCTGTAGTGGTTATTAACATGTGGAAATCAGCTAACTGCCTATCAATTTCCTCTTCCCCTAATGGCCTATTAACTGCTTCCTGGGTTTGTGCATTCAGTTCTCTATTGGCTTTTGCTAGTGCTCTCTGTTGTTGTAATTTCTTCATTCGTTCCTCCTCTCATGCGCTCCTCTACTAAACCAACCTCTTTTTTTTAGTAGTAAATGGTTCCTCAGATTGTGCCTTAGAGACAAAGATTCCTTCTTCAGTATCAGAAGAGTATCCCGAGAAAGTTGGTTGAGATGAGGTTCCTTCATTCTTTGGGGAACTAGCTAATTGATGGTAAGCGTCAGATGTACCTTGCTCACTCATACTGTAAACTAACAAATTGTCAAATAACAGAAAGTAATAATATACTTATTTACACAGAATCACATAAATTATTTCCTAGCACAATTGTTTAAAAAAATTAGGTATTAACAGAACACCAAAATGGCTTAAACCAGTGGCTGTAGCTCTGATACCACCTTGTGTCACAGCCCCCGATCGCTGCCCCGAGAGCGGGCGGCCGCGAGAGCTATCACAGAGCCTGTGGTATCGGTGTTTATTAACTTGGTAGCGGAAATGATACATCAGGACCGTAGTTAGGAAATGTTATCAGAGTTTCAAAACACCAAACTTTTATAATAAACAAATGGGATACAACCCAAGTTTCAATTACAATACATTTATAGGGCTAAACCCTATTTATTGAAAACATAAACTTCTTTTTGTTTAGGTAACTTTTATAGCCACTTCTTTAAGCCTTCAGTGCTTCCCATCTGGCTTTTAATAGCTTTCACATTAAGTTACCTGAAACGCGTTTTAAAAAGGTTTATCAGCAAGAAATACTGGCGAGTGCATCCCAGTTAAATCAAAACAGCTTTTATAACTTTACAGTATTGAGAGCGATTACAATGTTTATATCTACACAGTTACTCATTCAGTATGGTCAATTCCTGACTTGTGGTCATGTTACTCATTAGCTAACTCTATGTCGAATAGTAATGGATTTCAAGTATTGTACAAAACCCCAGCATACCGGCAGTAATTGTAGAACACATAGACTCAATCACTGTTAAGTACGATTAAAACATTTAAGGTTTTGGTAAAACAGTTTTGTAGAAAAAGAGAATGACTCACATTGCATACTTAGGTAATACTATAGCTTCCTGGTGATTCTCCTGGTTATTATCTATTAAAATTAAACAATGCACACGTGTTAACCCAAATTACATTAGCCATACAACCGAGACAGAACTCCAAGGAACTGAGTCAGGCAGAGCCTTGACATGCGTTACGGAGCCCTAGATTAATCGGGTAGAGTAACTAATATGTAACCAGGGGTTATAATACTTACAACGAGACAGAGCTTTGCTATTTAGGGGTATTATTCCCAAGAGTTTTTATCGCAGCCCCCGCCCCTGCTCCGGGAGCGGGCGGCGACGGGAGATCACGCATAGAGTGGGTGGTATCGGTGTTTATTAATGTGGCATCGGAAATGAGATATCAAAACCGTAGTTAGGAAATGTTATCAGATTTTCAAAACACCAAACTTCTATAATAAATAAATGGGATAAAACCTAAGTTTCATTGATAATACATTTATAGGGATAAAACCCTATTTTATTGAAAACATAAACTACTTTTATTTAGTTAACTTTTTATAGCCACTTCTTTAAGCCTTCAGTGCTCTCCAGCTGGCTTCTATTAGCTTTCACATTAAGTTACTAAAAGGCGTTTTAAAAAGGTTTATCAGCAAGAAATACTGGCGAGTGCATCACAGTTTAATCAAAACAGCTTTTATAACTTTACAGTATTGAGAGCGATTACAATGTTTATATCTACACAACTACTCATTCAGTATGGTCAATTCCTGACTTGTGTTCTTGTTACTCATTGGCTAACTCTTTGTCCAATAGTAACGGATTTCAAGTAATGTACAAAACCCCAGCATACCGGCAGTAATTGTCGAACACATAGACTCAATCACTATTAAGTATGATTAAAACATTTGAGGTTTTGGTAAAACAGTTTGGTAGAAAAAGAGAATGACTCACTTTATAGACTTAGGTAATACTATAGCTTCCTGGTGATTCTTATTATCTATTAAAATTTAAACAATGCACACGTGTTAGTAAGATAACCCAAATTACATTAGCCATACAACCGAGACAGAACTCCAATGAACTGAGTCAGGCAGAGCCTTGACATGCATTACGGAGCCCTAGATCAATCGGGTATGGTAACTAATACGTAACCGGGGGTTATAATGCTTACAACGAGGTACAGCTTCGCTATATAGGGGTATTATTCTTGAGAGTTTTGACTATTCAGAGAATTTGAGAGAGAAATAGAAAATGAGAGTTTGAGAAATGAGGCCGAAGCCTCAATTTATAGGCTGATCTTATGGCTGCTTGCGGCCCGCGACAACCTGGGGCTAGCCCTTCGCGGCCCGCGACGGAAGTAGGGTGGGTCCTAGGCTTGTCGACTCAAGGGTGTAGGCTCAACACCCATCACGACACGTGGCACAACATTGTGCCGCCTGGTGTCACAGGGTCGCGGCCCGCGACAGACTCACAGAAATGGGTCGCGCCCCGTAGAAGATGTAATTCTTTGTTTTTATTTGATTTTTATAAATATAAATGTTATTTAGGCCCTTTAACACGTATACGGGGTATAATAGGAACATTTAGATTGTTCTAAGGGGTTTTATGAGGGTTGTTATTGTTTTGACTATTCAAAGAATTGAGAGAGAAACAGAAAATGAACGTCGAACAATTAAGGCCTGAGGCCCCTTTTATAGTCCTGACATAAGGCGGCTCGCGCCCCGCGAGACTTTTGGGTTCGGCCTACGCGGCCCGCGAGCCCACTAGGGTAGGCCCTAGCCTTGTCGAGTCAACCAGTAGCCTTCACACGCGTTAGGACAAGTGGCGGACTGGTGTGTCGCCTGGTGTTACTACGTCGCGGCCCGCGACAGACCTGGCTTGACCGGGTCGCGCCCCGCGAGGGCACCATATTATTGTTTTTATTTGATTTTTATTTATATTAAGGTATTTTAGGTTCGTTTCTCGTATACGGGGTATATTTTAGGATGTTTTAGGGTTTTAGGAGGGTTGTTATTGCTATTTTCTAGTTATACTACATATACGAACATACAATATGTATATTTGTCTATTTGTGTGTATATTAGTATTATGGTAACAATCATTTTTATAAACTTACAACTTAAAAAGTGAGTAAAATCATTATTAAAAATATATACATACAATCATCCTATGTATAGGGGAAGGATAAAATGAAAACCATCTTGAGTAAATAAACCTTAGAAACATTTTTATTTTTTTCTAATAGGAAATGTAACATTTTTACATAAGGTTTTTATAAAGGTTTCTTGAGTTTTTTCAACATAAGTGACTTTTCTTCCTATACACCGTATATATAAATATATATAAATATATATATATATATATATATATATATATATATATATATATATATATATATAGGGTAGGATAGTGTAAAAAGGGCCTAAAGTGTGAGAAGTGTATTATAACACTATATATAATACTATATAACACCATATAAACACCGTATAACAATATGTAACACCATATAATACCATATAACACTATGTAACACTATATATCATTATATAACAAATATAACACTATACATCTATCATAGACATGCTATCAGACAACCTATAGTGTTATATTTGTTATATGATGATATATAGTGTTACAAAGTGTTATATGGTATTATATGGTGTTACATATTGTTATACGGTGTTTATATGGTGTTTATATGGTGTTATATAGTATTATATATAGTGTTATAATACACTTTGAGCACTTTTTACAGGATCCTCTACCTATATATATATATATATATATATATATATATATATATATATATATATATATAGGGGAAGGATGTATAGAAAACCCACTTTAATTTAGAAAACCCACTTTAATATATGAAAACCCTTATAAGTTTAAAAAACTCAAGAAACTCAATATCCACCATCCATCTAAAAATTTTAAGATTGAGATTAAATGTTACAAAAAGCAACTTTTTAGAAATATTTTATAAACTGACAAAACTAAATGTAACATTTTTTTGCTTTTTCACATTTATGTCTGACCCGCTAACATATAACAGGTTCTTTGTTACACTAATTTGCTTCTATAAAAACGTGTAGCATGATTTTTACATACACTACTATTGAAAAATCGTAAAATTTATGTTTGAAAATGTTACACTTCATAAAACCTGTAAAATCTGCTGTTGAAAAAAAAATGTAACATGTGATGTTACATATATGTAAATGGGGGAAAATGTGTAACATATTACAGTTCTCTCTCTAGACAAAAGTTGTTAAATTTCAAATTTAAAAAAAAAACAAGTTGTAACATGTAGCAAAATTGTGTCCATCCATTGGGTTTCTTGATTTTTTTGAACACACATGAGATTTCTTGTTGAGTAAAATGCCAAAATGGTCCCTGAGTTTAGGTCACTTTAGCCACTTAAGTCAAAAAATGAAAGTTTTTGTATCTGGGTCCCTGAGGTTTCATTTTTGTTGCCATTTTCATCCAATTTGCAAACTGAGTTAGAATTTTCTGCTAACATCTCCCTTTTTTTGTCGTTTTCCTCATTTAACTAAATTATATTATGACATAAAATGATGATTATACCCTTTATTTAAATGACGAAAACAACAAAAAGGGGAGAAGTTAACTGAAAATTCTAACCTAGTTTGCCAATTGGATAAAACTGACAACAAAAATGAAACCTCAATGACCCAGATACGAAAGGTTTCATTTTGGACCGAAGTGGCAAAAGTGGCCTAAACTCGCGGACCATTTGGGCATTTTTCTCGATCTTGTTATACTAGACCTATATATATATATGTGTGTGTGTGTGTGTGTGTGTGTATATATATATATAGGGTAATGATCAATTCAGAACCATAAATATTTACAGAACTCGTAGAACTCCTAATAAACAATCTTTTTATTTATTTATTTTTATGTTTAGGATAATTTTAGCATTTATTATGTGTATTTTTATGATTACATACATGTTAAGAGTAATTTTATCAATTTTTATATGTAATTTTATAAAAACTAAATGCTAAAAACTAAAACCCCCAAAAAACCTAAAAAAAAACCTAACCCCCCCCCACCCCCCAAAAACCTAAACCCCCCCCCCCCCTCAAGTTAAAATGCTAAAAACTAAACCCACCAAAAAACCTAAAAAAATCAAAAAAACACACACAAATTTTTTTTTATATTTTTCAAGTTAAAATCGCTACTTTTAGTAGCCAAAATTTTTTTTTTAAATATTTAAAAAAAAAATTTCTACCAAAAGTAGCGATTTTTTTATAAAAAATATTAAAAAAAACAAATTGTGTGTTTTTAGGTATTTTTTGTTGTGTTCACATTGGTTCTCGCGGTTCTCGCAATAAAGGTTGGTTCCTAACGGATCTTTGTCATATATATATATATATATATATATATATATATATATATATATATATATATATATATATATAGGAGAAGGATCTGTTAGGAACCACCCTTTATTGCGAGAACCAATGTGAACACAACAAAAAATACATAAAAAACACACAAAAAAATGTTTTTTTTTTTTATTTTTTATAAAAAATCGCTATATTTCGTTACCAAAAAAAATTGTCTACTAAAAGTAGCGATTTTAATGTAAAAAACATTTTGTGTGTTTTTTAGTTTTTTAAGATTTTTTAGGGGTTTAGTTTTTAGCATTTTAGCTTGGGTGGGGTTTTAGGGGTTTAGTTTTTAGCATTTTAGCTTGGGTGGGGGTGGGGGTGGGGGTGGGGGGTTAGGTTTTTTTTGTTTTTTGGGAGGGGGGTGTTTAGTTTTTAGCATTTAGCTTGGGGAGGGGGGGGGGGTTAGTTTTTTTTTTGGGGGGGGGGGTTAGGTTTTGGGGGGTGGGGGTTAGTTTTTTTTAAGGTTTTTTTTGGTGTGTTCACATTGGTTCTCATAGTTCTCACAATAAAGGTGGTTCTCAAATGAACATTACCCTATATATATATGGGACAGTATAATTTCATAAAAAAAAATTTCGTTAATAGTGAAATAAGATAACAAATTCATTTTAACAATTGTAATAATTTAAAAAAAATATATAAGAAAATTGGTAGAAATGCAATGCATTTTCTCCATCATAAAAAAATATGAACACAATTAAAAAATTTAAAATCTAGCATAAATATTTTATAGGGGCATTTTGGTGTGTGGAGTGGGTTAGGTTTGATTTGACATAAATGTTTTTTAGTGTTGTCACATAAGGTCATAACTTTTGACTTTTTAGTGCCATTGTTTCAAATTCGTGGACTACTTCAATATGCTTTTGAAGGAGTTTATATTTTGATATTTTCCTTATTTATCGTAGTTTACCCACGTAACACCACATAAATTCATATAACATTTAGGTGTGGTGGTTAATGTCACATAACCCAACCATATATCCTACAAAACACATTCCCTAACTCACACCTTCACCCAGTTATCAATATCAAGGAGAAGAAATTTCACGAGCCATAACGCCAGGGAAAGGAGGGGGCAGTGTTCCCGGTGCTATGGGTGTAACAACCCGACTTTTTGGATTGTTACCTGTCACCGTTATTTCATTCGTAACCGCTTGTAATCCCGAGATTTCGATTATCGATTATGGGTTAAAACTATATTTTGAAACGCATTATTAAATGCATATTACAACGCATTTCACAACGCTTATTCAAAACGCAGTTATCGCATTTAACGTTGTTTATAACGCATACTATTTAATGCATTTTATCGCATGTTACATCGCTTGATTATACTAAATGCTATCACAACACAAACACAAACACAAACTCAAATGCAAACTCAACGCAAACTCGAAACGCGGATTGTTTATGTTAGGTTTATGTGTGTTATTGGGTGATTATTTGTGGTTGAATGTTATGTGGTATTAAACGCAACACTTAGACGCTCAACACTCACTCGCAACTCGATTAAACGCAACGCAACGCTTAACAAACGAACCAAAGTTGGAAAACTAACTTGCGCACGCACAGCCAATCGAATGGACACCATCCGCTCGGATGACCGTTGAAGGGGGGTAAGGTCCCAAAAACCTTGCACAGGTGCTTAAGACCATACCACAACCTCGTCAATAAGCCCTATTTAGGATGATCCTTGCGCGGTCGCACACTGGTTCTAAAAGAGAACTTAGAAAGAAAACAGTATTCAACATCCGCGCGCCAAAAGGAACTAATAAATCCTTGCGCAAACTCTCATGCAACAGATAGGATAAAATCCTAACAATATCTCCGCACAAAAGTCACCCACACTTGGACAAAAATAAACATTTCTGTCATAACAGAATTACCATAAGGAAGAGTCACATAGGATTACAGCTGTAATCCTTCTAGAAGACATTATCGTGCATCACCATTCGGTTATAACCGAATGGCCACGTGGCATCATCCTGGACATTCCCCAAAGTCACGATGATGGCACGAAGATTGAAGGAAAATCCACACTTGCCCACTTTCAACGTGGCATCTCCCCAGTCGTCGATCATAATTGCGATCCGTGCGTACACACATCCGTTAGTGATTAACGGTGGAAGAAATAACTGCTCACGGAAATTACTTTCCGTCATCTTTTCGATCAACAGATTTTCCCGCCCAAACATCGGCTATAAATAAAGGATAATTCAGGTATAATTCTTCAAGTTACTCTCACTTCACTTTACTCTTACTTCTACTTCTTCATCAAACCCTGTACATATTCTCACGCCGGAGGGTGGTCACGGAGAGAACCCCCATTCTCCCTGTGGCGAGTGTAACGGCTGTTTGTTTTGCAGTTGTTGTTCGAAGAAGGAGACCAGTTACCTCCGAATCAAAACGAAAAGATTAAACCCTTTTATGCAGATTCGAACCCCATGGTTCAATTGATTCTGGTTGATTAAACCAGTGTTTCTTCATTGGCTCCCACGGATTTCTCAGTTTTTATTCATATCTTCTCGTTTCGATTTACTCTTCCATCCCTGTTTTTCAATGGAAGTAACTCTGACAAACCGTCAATCCGGCCCTCGGCCAAATTTCGCACACAATACCCAAGTTGAAGAGATTGTGGAAGAAGCTTCGGATGATAATGAAGTCTAGTACAACAATAATCATCCAAATGACCCTGTTACTCCAGGAGTACAACCCGAGATCCCGATAAATTCAATTCTACCTCCCGGTGAAACTCCCATCTCGTGGTATATCAGATCCCAAGGAGCAATAAACGACGTATACGCACAACTTTGTGCACAGACTGCTCCTCCCACTCAGTCACGAAGACCTGCATCTCGTACACGAGCACCATCTATACCTCGTGCTTCACACCATGAAGCACCATCACGAGTTCACGTGGAAGACACAAAAGTTTACACCAGAACTCCTAAAAGGTATGAGTCTACTCATTCTGAGAATCGACGAAGAGAGTGTCATGATGAATCTCATTCTCATCGAAGGCAATCGATCTATTCTCGGTTGGGCCCGCGTTCCTACCAGAAGCGGGACACCCACACCGACGAATATGACAGAACATACCAAGAGGGAGATAACACGAGTGTGTTTAGCCGACTGCAACGGGACCACAAAAATTTTAAACCACGTGCGGTTTATAACCCGGATGCAGAGCACGATTACAACTTAATCTACCGCCCGGCAGAGGCAGCGGAGAATTCGAAGTTTTTCAGTGAGATCGCTTTAGCTCCCTTGGAAAAGGCGAAACTGCCATCAAATGTCGGAAAATTCAATGGCATGACAGATCCGGACGATCACCTTCGTGTTTTCACCAGCGCAGGCCTGGTAGGAGGATGGACCTTGCCAATGTGGTGCCACCTATTCATCCAAACTCTCACAGGTGCAGCGAGACTATGGTTCGATAACTTACCAGTTGGGAAGATAACGTCGTAGGTGGATCTAAGAGAAAAATTCCTAGTGCATTTTAGCCAACAGCGAAGGTCTATCAGAGACACCGCTGATGTGATGAATATTTGGAGGCGTGATGATGAGAACCTAGAGGACTTCATAACACGTTACAACATGGAAGTACTAGAGATCGGTGACGTTCACGAACATTTGATACAAGCGCAGTTCAAGTATGTTTTCCGCTACGATGACATGATCAAGGTTCTGTCGGGAACAGAAGGGTTACCCAAGAGCTAGGAAAAGCTGATTGCTGTAGCCAAAGTATACGTCCAGATAGAACGAAATCTCAGCACCAACAGACCACCCCCACCGCACAATTGTCCACAAGATATGAGCGGGAGCAGCGGAAAAAAGTTCAAAAAGAATTGGAGGGACTCAACCTCTGGAACATACTCATCTGAAGACGCGCAAGCAACCATAAACAAGCTCGCAGCACAAAGGGAAACAAAGCAAGAGAATAGAGAACGGCAGTGGACCCCCTAACTAAAACTCCGGCGGAGGGGCTCAGCAAAGAAGACTATCAGTTCAAAGCCTCTCCGCCCATGAAGAACAAGAGGGGTCAAGACCCAGATCAGTAATGTGACTACCACAAAGATAATGGTCACACTACAAACAATTGCATATCCCTCTGCACCGAGATCGAAAAAGCGCTCAAAAGTGGGGAACTCACCCACTTACTACAGAACGTAAGGAAGGATATAAAACAAATTACTCGCGGCGATGAAGGCCCGAGTAAGAAAGCCAAAAACTAAGCGGTGCAAGAAGCAAGTAGCATACAATAGCCTCTTCACATGTTGGTCAAGTTCTTTAACTTACCAATCCATGGCGTAGAACTATAGTATGAGTAAGTTAAGTCCCATTTAATTATCCTAAACAGACAACTTTGTACTACGGCCTCTGCGCCTTATCATTAATCAAAGCAAAGTTAGTTCTATTATTTTTGTGTTTATTACAAAGTGCATGCAATTCCTTTTGGTAAGCGCAAAAATATTATGGTAACCATAACACAAGCCTCATGAACAGTCAGTGATCACACTCATCACGCAAGGCCCAGCCTTACGTTCACACATGATCTTTATACCACCTTTATTCACCTTACCTAATCAAAGAAATTGTACTCATGCAAAATATTGTAACTCAAACACATTTCATACTAGTTACTGGCGCATCACACGCCTTAACAAGAAGTTATAAACATACACGGCAGTGTATAAAATAAAGTTACTTGCACCACAGCGCATTAACAAACAGGGGTCCACGTCCCAAACCTAAAGTTGACTATCAATTGTTCATACAAAGAAAGGAAAACCTAAGCTAGGTCTTCGTCTTCACCTTCTTCCCTGTCTGGAAAAATTTCTCTTAATCGCGTCATGAACTCTTCAGAGTGTAGTGCAGCATTAATAAGATCCATGACTTGAAGCTGTAAAGTATTAAATTGCGTCTTTGCAGCAGCAAGAGTAGCTTCAGTATCAACACCATGAGTAGCAGACTTACTAGTGTCCCAGTCAACCTTTAAAGCGTTAACCACATGGTGAGAACACTATGCGTACCCTTGGGCATACCCATCATTCCGCGCAGCAACCAGCAGATGCTCAACCATCTTATCTAGTTCTTCAGAATTAAGAACTGACTCAGCAACCTACACAAAAAGTAAAAGAAGAGTAAAAAGACGCACAAACATCACCAAATATTATCAGAGATAGATAAACTTACTCTAACAATCTTCTCACTTTCAACCGCAACTTCAACGGGTTTTTAAACCTCAGGATTCCCTGTCTCAGCAGTCTTCTCCGCCTCATCTTCACCAACAGTTTTGGTATTTTCTAACTGCTCGCTAATCGGGGCGCGAGAAGGTGAAGGCAGAAGATCCTCGTTAACCGCGGACGATGGCTCCGCATGCACAGGGGAACTGTCACACCCCGATATTTCCACGTATTACCGGTGGGCCTGGTGGGGAGTATCGTGACGTGGTTGGTAACATTACAGTCAAACAACACAATATTTAAATGCACAGCGGAAGCAAAGATAGATATATTTCAACCGAATATAATTGTAATATCAAGTATCACAAACAGTTGAAAGTAATCCACAGGTGTATCAAAAATAAATAGGAAACATTGTTCAACAGTTTTGACATCCAAGCTTGCGAGACTTATTGTGGACGCTTAGGAGAAAGCCAGCCTAGTTCGCTTAGTACCTGCACTTAACCTTTTTGGGAAAATACGTCAGTTTACACTGGTAAATACAATCAACTGACTCATTTTAAAAATGATTTAAAAATTGATTTAGATGCACGTGGCACAAACACTTTATAACTTGGGATAATTATTTAAATATATAAACCTGTAAAAGAATTACATGTTCCTTATGCGTTCAGTAGCCCGGTTCGTGCCGGGTTAAAGATCAATAGACACACCACATAATTTATTTATGCACTGACGAGTGTACGCCTACACTCCGCGCTTAGGTCGTGGCCATTTCGTAAAATGATGCCAAGGATATCCGGGACATGGTCATTAATCCCCCAAAGGCGTTAAGCAAACAAAACATATTTTTTAAACGGGTCATCTCGATAATACTTAACCACCAAACGATTAAGGTCGAATGCCCGACCAAGCGGTATTTTATATACCGTACCCCAAGCCCGTATAAGGGAAAATAAGTTAAAAGTATTTACCTTTGCAAGTATAATTCAAAATTAGCAAATGCGGGTAGCTTTTACCGGGTCTCCTATTCTAGAACAAAGTTTTATAATAACCTATTAGAATCCTAACGGTCTTTAATTAAGCCTAAACTTAGACCGGTTAGTTTTAAGGAAAGATACGGTTCAAACGCACGATTAAGCGAAGACCGGAATAGAATGTGATTTAGATCCGACAAGTTTGAAGACTTGTATAATATGGGTAATCTAACCACATTCTGGATTTTGAGATTAAAATGATAAGGTTTGACCCGTTTCGGCTAATTTACGTAAACTAGTTACATAAACCGAACCGAACGCGAAGAATGCGTAACGGGTAACCATAAGAGCCATATACAGGTTTCCTAAGTTAATATGCCTCAAATATGTTGTGACATCAGTAAGATATCTTTTATTATGCCCGAAACGAATTTAAACACAAACTATGCCCCGTAGGGGTATTTTGGTCATTTACAAGGTTATAAAAGAGTTTAAATGAAATTCTGAGATTCGGGTCCGAATACATCAGTAAAATAACTTATTTTAATAGGTCCTATCAGTTGGTGATAAGTCTTATATGTCAAAATGGTTTTAAACCCATACTATGTGTTTAATACGCTTAAAAAGCCATTTTAAGCGATTTCCGGGTTATACAGGAAATCTGAGTTTTCTAATCAGGTTATAAAGTTCAAAATACTTCATTTATTATTTAAAATCAGTAGCAATTGGAATGGTTTCAAAATACTATGTAAAACTCATTTTATACACAAAAAGGGTATAATCGGTATTTACCGAATCAACGCCATAACCTTAGGTTATGAGCAGGTTAAAAATAATTAAAAATATTCAAAAATCCCAAAATATTATATTACATCAGTGAGTAAAAGGTTTGGTGTCAAAAATTGGGTTTAGATAGGCTTTATGCTAATGACGCCGTTAAATTATTAAAAAGCGTTCTAATTACGTCATTGAGCATAATTCTTAATCTAGACCTCAAACTGATGAGAAAATTTAGGGACATGTTTATAAATCAGTAATAAAGATTATTGTCCTTTCACATTTCCAAAATTCTCGTTTTATAGTCAAAAGGGCATATTGGTCAACATTTGGCAATTAACGGAAATATGTAAACGAATCGGACAATCAACGAACCAACCACAGAGGGTTATACTAACATGTAACCTGGTCCTAAGGAAGCTCTAAGGCATTTCCAAATCATATTAAATCGGGTCAGAACTGAAGTCAAAGCAAAAGTCAAAGTTTTGTGACTTTCGGTTCCGAACAGGGTCTAAACAGAAAATTGTCGGATCAAACAAGCTTAGACTAGTTCTTATACTTATTACCAAGTTATATGAGTGATAAAATAGGTTACTTGCCTTCTACATTGCTAATTACATGTTAATTCGCAAATTAAGTTTCTGTTGACTTTTTATAACGAACTTTGACCCGAGATTTGATCTAGTTAGAGTGGGAATCAGAGGGTTCCCTTTTAAGGGTTTAATGCCCACATAATTACCAACTTATAACTTACCTTCAATTCGACTAATCACTGGACCATTAATGATTAATCACTAAGTCAAACGTTAATTACGACGGTTTGACTTTTAAGCTAATAACTAAGTAAAACTCAATTAAGGAAGGTCAAGGGTACTTACCAAAGTCTAATGCACGACCAAGGATGCTTAGAGAAGGCTCTTGAGCTCCAGGGATGATCAGAAGATGAGTTTTGAATGAATGATCAAGCTTGCACACAAAGGGGCTTCATATAGTGCTTGTGATTGCACAAGATCATGCCAAAACATGCTACCATTGATCCCTGATCATCAACAAGTGTCCCTAATGTCTAAAAGCAAGCCTAGGCAACCCTTGGTGTTGAGAAAAGGCAAAGTAAGTCGGTTAAAATGGACATGGCAGACACCTAGCAAAGAATTCGGCATCAGAGGGCCCCTCGCGCCACGCATAGCCCCCCCTAGGGTCCCTCGCGTCGCGCGACGCCCTTCTGATCCAAATCCAAACTTTAGATTTTTTGTGTTTTGGTCCTTGGTCCTTATAAAGTTGTTTCGACATTATTTCTTGCATTATGAGCCCTCCAAATTGACTTATAAGGGCTTCAAGACTTATACCCACTTTGTTAAGTCCTTGGTTAACTTCGTTATCACCCGAAAAGTCATAAACTTCATCGTTGACGCTTTTAACTCCTCGTATATGAATTTTATCATAACTTTCTCATACGATAACGAAACTTGGTGAAATTTTTATCATGTATTCTAGTGAGCATAATTAATCGTTACAAAGCTTCGAGTTTGCTAAAAGGTCACTCAGAGGTATACTTTAAACATGTTGACACATTGTGAATACCACTGAGCTCTTCAGGTAAGTTTAACTTATAAGCAACTGATCCGACACATTCGATGACCTCGAATGGTCCTATGTATCTCGGGCTTAACTTACCTTTCTTACCAAGTCGCATCACTCCTTTCCAGGGTGATACTTTAAGCAACACTTTATCACATACCTCGAATTTCAGAGGTTTACGCTTTAGATCTGCGTAGCTTTTCTGCCTATCCCTGGCAGCTTTCAGGCGATCACGAATCTGGACAATCTTGTCCGTCGTTTCAAAGACTATTTTAGGTCCTATCAGTTGGACATCTCCAACTTCCGCCCAACAAACGGGTGTTCTGCACTTTCTACCGTACAAGGCCTCGAAAGGCGCAGCCTTGATGCTGGTATGGTAGCTATTGTTATATGAGAACTCGATTAATGGGAGGTGGTTATCCCAACTACCACCTAAGTCAATCACGCATGCACGAAGCTTTTCTTCCAACGTTTGGATTGTACACTCACTCTGCCCGTCCGTCTGAGGATGGTAAGCCGTACTGAAATTTAAGCGCGTGCCCAAAGTTTGTTGGAAACTTTTCCAAAAATGTGACATGTATCTAGTATCTCTGTCAGAGATAATAGACACTGGTACGCCATGTAAAGCTATAATCTTATCTACGTATAGTTGGGCTAACATGTCGGAGCTATAAGTCTCCTTAATGGGTAGGAAATGTGCTGACTTAGTCAGTCTATCTACGATCACCCATATAGTATCATTTCCTTTCCTTGTCTTAGGTAACTTGGTGATAAAATCCATTGTCACCATTTCCCACTTCCACGTGGGAAGTTCAGGCTGTTGTTGCAAACCTGACGGCTTCTGATGTTAAGCTTTGACTTGCGCACACGTCAAACATTTAGCTACATAGGCAGCTACAGACTTTTTCAAGCCTATCCACCAATAGTTTGCCTTTAGATCCTGGTACATTTTATCAGCTCCAGGATGAACGGAATATTTGGAACTATGGGCTTCCTGGAGGATAACATCCCGAAGTCCTCCATAAACTGGAACCCATATTCGTCCATTCAATCTCAGAATTCCGTCCTTGCCCTGAGATAACTGTTCTTCAGTTACTCCTAGCTTTTCATTAGGATAGTTAGCTTCCAACACAGCTTCCTTCTGTGCAGCTAACAACCTTTCGTTCAAACTGTTCTTTATCTCAATGCTCTTGGCATTGATTCTAATTGGCTTCACTCTTTCTTTTCGACTTAAGGCATCGGCGACTACATTCGCCTTGCCAGGATGGTATCTGATTTCACAATCATAATCATTCAACGTCTCCATCCATCGGCGCTGCCTCATGTTTAAATCCTTTTGGTTAAACATGTGCTGGAGGCTCTTGTGATCAGAATAGATCACACACTTGATACCATATAAATAGTGTCTCCATAGCTTTAGTGCAAATACAACGGCACCCAACTCCAAGTCATGGGTGGTGTAATTCTTTTCATGCACCTTTAACTCTCGTGAAGCATAGGCAATAACTTTGCCTTTCTACATAAGCACACATCCCATCCCGGTGTGTGATGCATCACAATATACCACAACTCTTCTATCCCATCAGGCAATGTCAACACAGGTGCATTGCTTAGCTTCTGTTTAAGGATATCAAAGGATTCTTGCTGTTTAGGGCCCCAATCGAACTTTATTTTCTTTCTAGTCAAAGAAGTTAGGGGTGCAGCAATCCTTGAAAAATTTTCAATGAAGCGCCTGTAGTATCCTGCCAATCCCAAGAAACTGTGAATTTCTGTGGGTTTCTTTGGCTCTTGCCAATTCATGACAGCTTCAACCTTAGCGGGATCTACTTGGATTCCGCGTTCGCTAACCACATGTCCAAGAAATTGGACTTCACGAAGCCAAAATTCACATTTAGAGAATTTGGCATAGAGCTTTTCTTGATGAAGCAGTGAAAGAATACATCGAAGATGCTTCTCATGGTCGGTCTGATTCTTTGAATAAATTAGAATGTCGTCAATGAAGACGATAACAAATTTGTCCAAGTAGGGTTTGCAGACACGGTTCATGAGATCCATGAATGCCGCTGGTGCATTAGTGAGCCCAAAAGGCATCACTAGGAACTCGTAATGACCATAATGAGTCCTAAATGCAGTCTTGTGTATATCTTCATCTTTAACCTTCAATTGATGATAGCCTGACCTCAAATCAATCTTGGAGAAGTAACTTGCCCCTTGAAGTTGATCGAACAGATCGTCGATTCTGGGCAATGGATACCTATTCTTGATAGTGACCTTATTAAGCTCGCGGTAATCGAAGCACAGATGCATCGATCCATCCTTCTTGTTGACAAATAAGATTGGTACTCCCCCAGGAAACGAACTAGGTCTAATGAAACCTTTGGCTAGCAATTCATCTAGTTGTGTTCTCAATTCCTTCATCTCTGTTGGTGCCAACCTATAGGGTGCTCTAGCAACAGGTGCTGCTCCAGGGATGATGTCAATTCTGAATTCCACTTGCCTGTCTGGTGGTAAACCAGGTAGTTCTTCAGGAAAAACTTCAGGGTATTCAGAAATAATAGGGATATCCTCAATCTTAGGCTTCGGCTCATCAATAGTCACTTGTGCCTTGTAGATGACACAACCCTTCTTCAAACACCTAGAGGCCTTGAGCATAGTCACTTGCTCAGGCAGTCCATACCGGGTATCTCCCTGAATGGTAAGTGATTCACCAGACGGAGTCTTGATCACCACTTGGTTCTTGTTGCAGACAATCTGGGCCTGGTTATGAGATAACCAGTCCATACCCAAAACTATCTCGAAACCGGCTAACTTCAAAGGAAGTAGGGACAAAGGAAAAGAGTGGTTCTTAATGGATATAAAACACCCATCTAATATGGTTGAGGCGGTTTCTAAGGTGCCATCTACTAACTCTACCTCATATTTAACACTTAAGGTTTTAACGGGTAAATTCAGTAATTTGCAAAACTTATTATCTACAAATGATTTATCAGCTCCTGAATCAAAAAGTACTCTTGCATAGACATCATTTATGAGGAAGGTACCTGTGATCACATTATCGTCCTGCACAGCTTCCTTTGCATCCATCCTGAAGACCCTAGCATTGGTCTTCTTTCCTTCATCAGCTTTCTTTGCGAGTTTTGGGCAGTTGGACTTGATATGCCCTTTTTCGTTGCAACTGTAGCACGTTGCGTCCTTCAACTTTTTGCAATCCAAGGTCTTGTGTTCCTTGGACTTGCATATACCACATGCAAAAGTTCTTGACTGAGTCTGCGAGTTTGATTCATATCTGCACTTGCCGAAGTGCTGTTTCTTGCAGATCTTACACTTGGGCTTATCTCCAGATTGATGCCCATCCTTCTTAGATCCAGACCCTTTCTTGTGGTCATTGTTTCCCCTGTGCCTCTTGTCTGACCGTCGCGAATTGTCATCTTCACGCTTCCTATTCTCGGCATCCGTGTTCCTCAGCGATCTCTGTCTGACCGCGTCCAGTGTGAGGGACAAAGATATATCAGCTACAGATCTGAAAGTGGCTGGCCGAGAGGCTTTCACGCTTGCCTTAATTTCTGGGGGCTAAACCCCCAATGAAACGAGCTATTCTTTTGGGTTCCGGGGTTACCAGATAAGGAACCAACCTTGACATTGTATTAAAGCTCGTAAGGTAAGCTTGGCAATCCAGGTTTTTCATCACCAAAGACAGAAAATCCGACTCAATCTTTTCAACCTCATGCTGAGGGCAGTAGTTCTCCCTGATAAGGGCAACGAATTGTTCCAATGTCATATTGTACAGTGGAATCTTCCCTGTAGCTTGAATCAACGATCTCCACCAGGCTAAGGCCTCACCTTTAAACGATTGAGACACAAACTTTACCACATCCTTCTCAGCGCACCCGCTGATATCAACCACGGTGTCCATCTCATCTAACCACGTCATGCAGTCTATAGCTCCTTTCTCCCCAGTTAAATCCCTGGGTTTACATGAAACAAAATACTTGTAGGAGCAACCCTTATCACGGGGTCCTTGATTCAAAACAATCTTTTGAGATGGAGCACTTTGCTGATTTGAGGACTGACGATCGCCATCACCTTTCTTGGGTTCTTCCTTCTTGGAGGGTGGCTTGCTGTGAGCCTCAGAATGAGTCTTAGGCTTTGAGTGCGGTGCAGATAGGGTCCTACTTCGAGTCCCGCTATACTCATTATACTGTCGCTCTATTGCTTTTGTAACAGCGTTGTCTATTAACGCTTGCAGTTCAGCACCCGCTATATTAATCCGGGCATCATTCTGATTCTCCCTTGGGTGACTATTAATTTCATCTTAGTCAGCCATTATATCTTGAACTGTTACATAAGATATTGACAAAATTTATTTGGGAGTTTATTATGGAATTGTCTTTTATGGCAATTCATTAACCACGGTAACACAGGCCATATCTGGTTAATTTGTTAATCATATTTATTTAGGATTTTTATTATAATTTATCCTAATTATAAAACAATAACAGTTTTATTAGTAGCACAAAAGACCAAGTCACAAGGACATTTTTAAATCATAAGCCATGATTTCAGAGAATCAAGGCATTTAAGGCTTGAACATAGTTCATTACCTTTCTCTGACAGGGAGTCGTAGACTACTACTGTCTTTTGTCTTATATGACAATGAGTGTGGCCCGTGGGCACTACATCACCTATGGATGTATAATATATGGTCATCTTAATTGATGAGTTAAACCTATGATTTATATATCACCAGGTTAGGATAAGGATCCTTTGAAGAATCCTTATATAAGAATGACGTGTGTGATTTTTAACGAATCACGTCTGCCAGGAGCGTTAACATATTTTCAGATGTTAACAGGGATTTGAATCTTTTAAACAGGTCTTACCATCTTGGCTAGGTCTCATATTGACATGCAGGCTAGGCTATACCTTTGAGATTCTTATTTAATATTTAATAGGCAGATTATTTTAAAAGGAATGATTTTGATTTATTTATTTCGTGTATAATATTTTTATGCATATAATGACCAAAATGAAATTTATAAACTTAACATTCCATTAACATTTAAGAGAGTACACTTTTCCCTAAACGGGACTTTTAATAGACAAATTACCCACGCAGGGGTTTAACTGAAATTTCAAGTCCACGCAGGGACCAAATACTAGAATAGATGTCCACGCAGGGACTAAAAAGACAAGTCCACGTAGGGACTAAAAAGACAAGTCCACGTAGGGACTAAATACACAAATAAATGTCCACGCAGGGACTTGATTGAAATAGAAAATACAACAATACATGTAGGGATTTAATGATCCCTCTTTTTCTTCCCCTTTAGCAAGCCTGCAAAGCCCTTGAGGAAGCCTTGTCGTTCCCTGCGATCTCTGTGAAAATCTCGCTCGACTTGGTCCAATCTTTGAAGAATTTCTTCCCGTTCTGGCGGGGAAAACTGTGGCGGCTGCGATTGTTGCCGAATCAGAGGTCTAGCAGGTATTTGGTACCCATGAGTTGGGTACCCTGTAAGGACTCTCAAAATGATCCTAAAAACACCCGTAAGTATAAACCCGAGCCCCTGAAACCTTACCCTACATCAAAAATCAAGAAAAACAAATTCTGGGTTCTCAGGCGGGCCGCGTAAGAGACAATGTATGTCTTACGCGGGTCGCGTCCACTTGAAATATAACCGGATAAGTCACCAAGCCACGTATCGAACCACCTGGCTAAGCTACTGATGACCAATCAAGGCTATACGTAGACTGGGCGGCCACGCGGGCCGCGTAAGAATAAGCTTAAGGCTTACGCGGGCCGCGTAAGACCTCAAAATCAGCTATAAATAGCTTGGCACCTGCACAGTCCACTGGTATCGATATCTTTTCATAAAAACGAAGTTATAACACTCTGAAGTCGAAAATACTTTCAATATTAGTGAGGCGCTGCTCCGATACCCGGTATTAACTCGATCGCTGCTACGATTCAATGTCCGATCGATTAAACTATCCAATGGATGTTTAAGTGATGCCCACATTAGGATTTATGCTTTGTCATTCGTTGTTAATTCAATGGATGTTTAAGTATCGCACTTTGTCATTCGTTGTGAAGGTTTTAATCTCGTGAGTTATCGTAAATGCTGTATTAAGTTACTAACCGAGTTGTGTGCATGTTATTAATTTAGGTTAAAAGGCTAATCAGTAGGCTAGGCTCTGCTCAAATTAAATCTGCAATGTGAGTCATTCTCTTTTTATCAAATTACTTTCAAAATCATGTTTTCAAAGGTTATAATTACAGTGATTAAGTATATATAATCACCAAATTACAGCCGGTATGTGGGGTTTTGTATACATTACTTGATAATCTTCACCATTGGGGCAGCCAAGGGGTGATATGACCATAGTCACAGACACCATTGGACAACGGGAGGGCCAATGGGTCGAGTGACAAAATACCGTGGGTAGTTGGTTTGATTTCTTGAAACATTGTAATCTCTCTTAATACTGTAAATTATAACAAACGTGTCGTTTTGGCAAAATGAATGATTCACCAGTATTTCCCGCTGACAAAACATTTTTCAAACATGTTTCAGGTGATCTGTTGTGATCCAGGAAAAGTGCCGCGTAGCACTACAAGCTTAAGGAAGTGGCTCAATATAATAATAAAGAAACATGTTTTGTAAAAATAAAGATTTCTCTGTGAAATCTTAAGATTGTAAATTACAGGGGTTTTATCCCAAGTTGTGAAATAAAATAATTGGGAAATTGCAGTTTTTAAAAGATCCTGAAGAAAACTTCCGCTGTTAAATAAATACCAGGGGATTTTCTGTCCAGTGGCTCCTGAAACGGGTCAAACCGGGTCGGGGGTCGTGATAGAAAAAGGTGGTATCAGAGCCACTGATTTAAGCCAATTAAGTATTTAGAAAATACTTAATTATTCTACTTGTCATTTTGTGATTATGTGTTTTCTTATTTGAATATTTGTATACAGTATGGGTAAGCAAAAGCTGTCAAACATCTATCTTAAATTAGATAGGTCATCCAACGAGAAGGGAAGTTCATCCCAAACCAAATCCTCAAATCAATCTGTAATTCCTGAAGAAGGAATATTTGTGCGAAAGGCACAATATGAGGAACCACTTTCTCCTAATAAAAGAAGTTTAATTTTAAAGAAAAGTCGGGAGAAAATAAAGAAATTCCGAGAAAAGAAGATTAAACAGGAAACCCAGGAATTAACCAGTAAAACACCTTGGGAGGACAAGTTAGATGAGAAATGGGCAGATCTTTATATGCTAGCTACTATAGCAGATAATGCAAATCTTTAAATAATTTGACCCAAGTCTTAGCACCTTTATCACCTACAGAAACCTTATTCAGAAAATAAATAAATTTACAATAAAAACCTCGTGTGTTTTAGTTTTCAAATGTTTTGTAGTTACCCAGTTTGAAATAATATTTAAAGGTTTTCTATGAAATTTTGTTATAAATTTTTAAATTAGTAATTATGTGTATTTTGCATAACAGCATGAGTGACTTGTCTGACGCCCTTCAGAACTTAAATCTCTATCCAGTAAAAATAGAGGTTTCCAGAGATTTCAATAGGTATATACTAGATATAGAAGAACCTATTGAATTCAATGTTCCACCTCTAGAGAAACCCCAGCCCAAGAAAAGAAGGAGATTCGTGGGACGGAGACGTGTGCGTAGGAGGAAACCTGCCACTAGAAAGATGCCTAAAATAGAAAATCCCTTAGACAAAGGGAAGGGGATTGAAGTCGGGGAAGAGTCTAGGCAGATGGGATTACAGTTTGATGAATATTCTAAACAAATAGAAATAGAGATTGGGGGAGGTTCTAAACAAACCCAGGTAGAAATTGGAGAAAGCCCTAAACAAACCCAGGAAATGACATTACAAGAAGAGCTAGATTTTATATTGGCAAGCTGTGATACTATTAAACATGTCAATACAAATGTTTTTACTCATCCTATTGAAACTCAACTCCCTATAAACTTAGAACCAGCAATCCCAGAACCTATAATCCACACCCAACCCCTGGGAATGGATGAATGGTGGACGAATGATTGGCAATTCCAAAACTTGCTCAACACTCCTTATTCCTTTCTTCCCCAATTTGACCCAGAACCTATACCTAATCCACCTATGAGCAATGAGAATTTAGCTGAACTCCGCCACTTTGGCGAGGAGTTAATGGATGCGGGAAATAGGATCAGGGAAGTAGGAGAACAGATCTCCTGGAAGTATGATGAAAGGGAACGCCATTACTAAAATAACAACTGATGAGGGATAGTAGGACTGTGGTTGTATAATAGCAATAATTAAATCTTGTAAAATAACTTAAAATAAAACTTTGTAAGATAATGGTATGTATTGATGCATACTATTAAATATAAATGGAAATCGAGAAATCGATAGTTTTGGCTATATGTGTGTATTTGAAATTTATATGATTGTTTTATGTATAATTGTTATTTAATCAATACTAATAAATTATATTAATTATAAGATGGAAAACGCTAATAATGAACCAGTAAATGAGGTTAATCAATCTGAACAACAACCGGGGGATCAATATATGACTAGACAAGATATAGAAAATATCGTTGCTCATGGGATAGCCAATGCTATTCCAGCAATAGTCACTGCTGTCCAGAAACCTGCTGAACCTCAACAAATCATTCCTAGCAAACGTATTTCTAAAGATAACTTCAGTAATAGCGTAAATGGAGGCGGTAATCATATTAATCACGATAATAATCCACGGCAGGCTCCGCTCCCTAAGAAAATGAAAGCTGCAACACCTGGTTGCACTTACAAAGAATTTCTTGCTTGCAAACCCGCTGAATTTGCAGGCAATGAAGGAACGACTGCGACACTGCGTTGGTTAGAGAAAACCGAGGCAGTAATTACCATAAGCAAATGTGACAATGACGATCAGGTCATGTATGCGTCAAATCTTTTTAATGAAGGGGTGCTAGAATGGTGGAACACGGTGTTACAAGCAAAAGGAAGGATGAGGGCATATGCAATGAACTGGGAAGAATTTAAGAGTCTTGTAGAAAGAAAATTCTGTCCCGAATATGAAAAAGATCAAATGGCGAATAAGTTCTTAAACCATCGAATGATGGGTGTAGATTGTCGCGGTTATACTTCGACATTCTTTGAATATGCTAGAGTGGTACCAACACTGGCTTCGCCAGCACCGGTACTTATTTCTCGCTATATTTGGGGACTAATTAGTGAAATCCGTAACATCGTTAAAGCTGCGAGACCCCGTACTATTGACGATGCTGTGGAATTAGCTAATACCCTAACTGATGAATTGATACGCACAAGAGATGAAAACAAGAAGAAGGAATTGGCTCAGAAAATTACCCAAGGATTTCGTGTGGGTAATAATATCAGTTTCAAGAGAAGAGGAACAGGGCAATCTTCAACTCCGCCGTTCTACAGGAATTGCAAAAGGAAACATTTTGGAAGATGCAATATAACCTGCAATTTTTGCAGAGCTATAGGACATCGGGAGGAAAATTGCAGAAAGAAAACCATAATTTGCTTTAACTGTGGAGAAGCAGGACATTTTAAAACAGAATGTCCTAAATTGGTTAAACCAACAGACAACAAAGCCAAGACAACCGACGGAGCTACTAACAAGAATGTTCGAGCCTTTCAATTAACTACTCAAGAAGCTGAACTCATTCCAGATGTGATAGCTGGTACGTTCCTAGTTCACAATGTGTATGCAAAAGTATTATTTGACTCTGGTGCAAACCAAAGTTTTATCAATACTTCATTCTGCCAAGCTCTTAATTTACCCTTAACCAACCTTAGGCAGATTTTTACAGTAGAAACGGCAGACGGAAATTCTGTTAGCATAGATAAAGTTTTGCAAAAGGAAAATATAGAACTCTCAGGTCATAAATTCTTTGCAAACCTGTTACCTATGAAATTAGCCGAATTTGATGTTGTGTTAGGAATGGATTGGTTAGTAGCCAACCATGCTCGAATTCTTCGTGACTAGAATTCCATAGAAATTCAGGCACCCACTAGAGAAGTAATTATGATTTTAGGAGATAAACCGCGTAAGCCCATGAAGTTCATATCAGTAATGAAAGTTGCTAGTTATGAACGAAAACAAGGAATAGTATACATGATTTCAGTAATCATTAGTACTAAGGGTAAAGAACTTAAGGAAATTCCTGTAGTCTCAGAATACCCAGATATATTCCCAGAAGAATTACCAGGGTTACCACCAGATAGGGAGGTAGAATTTACAATTCATCTGATTCCAGGAACTATACCGATAGCCAAGGCACCTTATCGGTTAGCACCCACAGAAATGTTAGAACTGAAAAAGCAATTAGATGAATTACTAAGTAAAGGTTTCATACAACCTAGTTCATCCCCGTGGGGAGCACCAGTGTTGTTTATAAAGAAGAAGGATGGTTCAATGAGAATGTGTATTGATTATAGAGAATTGAATAAGGTTACAATTAAGAATCGATACCCATTACCTAGGATTGATGATCTATTCAATCAACTTCAAGGAGCTAGATATTTTTCTAAGATCGACTTATGTTCCGGATATCATCAGTTGAAGGTACAAGAAGAAGACATACCTAAGACTGCTTTCAGAACTAGGTATGGTCATTACGAGTTTACAGTCATGCCCTTCGGATTAACGAATGCACCTGCAGCATTCATGGACATGATGAATAGAATCTGTAAACCATACTTGGATAAATTTGTAATTGTTTTTATCGACGATATACTTATTTATTCCAAAAGTCAGGATGAACATTGTCAACACTTGCATACACTCTTAACTTTGCTAAGAAAAGAAAAGCTTTACGCCAAATTCTCAAAGTGTGAATTTTGGTTGCAAGAAGTGCAATTCTTAGGTCACATGGTGAATCATGAAGGCATTCAGGTAGATCCTGCTAAGATAGAGGGAATTACCAAATGGAAGGTTCCACAATCCGCAATGGAAATTCGAATTTTTATAGGTTTAGCTGGATATTATAGACGGTTTATTAAGGATTTTTCCAAGATAGCTGTACCATTAACTAAGCTAACCTATAAAGCAGTTAAGTTTGAATGGGGATCTAAACAAGAAGAAGCTTTTAGGATTCTAAAGAAAAAGTTAACAAATGCTCCAATCTTAGCCTTACCAGAAGGAACTGAAGATTTTGAAGTATATTGTGATGCTTCAAAACTAGGATTTGGATGTGTGCTAATGCAACGCAAGAAGGTAATTGCGTATGCTTCAAGACAACTGAAAAAGCACGAAGAGAACTATACAACTCATGCCTTAGAATTAGGAGCCGTAATTTTTGCCCTGAAGATCTGGAGACATTATCTGTACGGAAGTAAGTTTACTGTCTATACAGATCATAAAAGTTTAAGATATATATTTGGGCAAAAAGAGTTAAACATGAGGCAAAGGAGATGGATGGAAATCCCTAGTGATTACGACTATGATATTCAATATCATGAAGGAAAAGCAAATGTAGTTGCAGATGCCTTAACTCGTAAATACCATGAGAAACAACGACGAGTTCGTGCTCTCAGATTAAATCTACAATTAGATTTAATGGAACAATTGAAGAATGTTCGAGCTACAGCAATCAAGGATGATGCTGAAGGAATGAAGGGACGAATAAAAGAATTAGAACAAGGAACTGATGGAATTTGGAGATTCCACAAAAGAAGAATTTGGGTACCTAAGCAAGGAGAATTAAGAAATCAAATTTTAGAAGAAGCTCATAAATCTAGGTATACTATGCACCCGGGAAACAATAAGATGTAGCAAGATTTAAGAAATAACTTTTGGTGGATAGGAATGAAAAAGGATATAGCCCGGTATGTTTCTAAGTGTCTTACTTGTTCACAAGTTAAGGCAGAACATCAAAAACCTTCAGGTCTACTACAACAACTGGAAATGCCTGTATGGAAATGGGAACTCATAACAATGGATTTTGTTACTAAGTTACCCAAAACCAGAAAAGGTAATGATGCGATTTGGGTAATTGTGGATCGATTAACCAAATCTGCTCACTTTCTACCTATGAAAGAAACCTTTAGCATGGAAAGGTTGGCCAAATTGTATGTAGATGAAGTAGTATCCTTACATGGAGTTCCACTCTCCATTGTATCAGATAGAGATAGTCGTTTCACTTCTCATTTTTGGACTAGTTTCCAAGAAGCAATGGGAACTCGACTAAACGTAAGCACTGCATATCATCCACAAACAGACGAACAAAGTGAAAGGACAATCCAAACTCTGGAAGACATGCTCAGAGCATGTGTGATAGATTTTGGTGGAAACTGGGATGATCACTTACCTTTAATTGAATTCTCCTATAACAATAGTTATCATTCAAGTATTGAAACTGCCCCATTCAAAGCACTGTATGGAAGAAAGTACAGAACTCCAGTATGTTGGGCAGAAATAGGAGAAAGTCAATTATCAGGTCTGGAGATTGTGCAAGAAACTACTGATAAGATTACTCAAATCAAGGAAAGACTGAAGACAGCTCGAGATCGTCAAAAGAGCTATGCCGACAATCGACGTAAGCCGTTAGAATTCCAAGTTGGAGAAAGAGTACTATTGAAAGTTTCTCCTTGGAAAGGAGTTGTTCGATTCGGAAAGAAAGGAAAGCTAAGTCCCAGATACGTAGGACCATTTCCAGTGATCCAACGTATAGGACCAGTTGCTTATCGTTTACAACTACCAGAGGAGTTAGCTGGAGTACATGATGTATTTCATGTATCCAACCTTAAGAAATGCCTATCAGACGAATCTTTGGTAGTACCTCTCCAAGATATAGAGGTAAACGAAAAGTTAAAATTTGTTGAGAAACCTCTTCAAATAGAAGATAGAATGATCAAGTTCCTTAAACACAAGCGACTAGTGCTAGTCAAAGTCAAGTGGGAATCAAGAAGAGGACCTGAATACACTTGCGAGCTGGAATCAGAGATGAAGCGAAAGTATCCTCACTTATTCCCATGAATCTCGAGGACGAGATTTTAAATAAGGTGGGGAGAATGTAAGGACTCTCAAAATGATCCTAAAAACACCCGTAAGTATAAACCCGAGCCCCTGAAACCTTACCCTACATCAAAAATCAAGAAAAACAAAATCTGGGTTATCAGGCGGGCCGCGTAAGAGACAATGTATGTCTTACGCGGGCTGCGTCCACCTAAAATATAACCGGATAAGTCACCAAGCCACGTATCGAACCACCTGGCTAAGCTACTGATGACCAATCAAGGCTATACGTAGACTGGGCGGCCACGCGGGCCGCGTAAGAATAAGCTTAAGGCTTACGCGGGCCGCGTAAGACCTCAAAATCAGCTATAAATAGCAAGGCACCTGCACAGTCCACTGGTATCGATATCTTTTCATAAAAACAAAGTTATAACACTCTGAAGTCGAAAATACTTTCAATATTAGTGAGGCGTTGCTCCGATACCCGGTATTAACTCGATCGCTGCTACGATTCAATGTCCGATCGATTAAACTATCCAATGGATGTTTAAGTGCTGCCCACATTAGGGTTTATGCTTTGTCATTCGTTGTTAATTCAATGGATGTTTAAGTATCGCACTTTGTCATTCGTTGTGAAGGTTTTAATCTCGTGAGTTATCGTAAATGTTGTATTAAGTTACTAACCGAGTTGTGTGCATGTTATTAATTTAGGTTAAAAGGCTAATTAGCAGGCTAGGCTCTGCTCAAATTAAATCTGCAATGTGGGTCATTCTCTTTTTATCAAATTACTTTCAAAATCATGTTTTCAAATATTATAATTACAGTGATTAAGTATATGTAATCACCAAATTACAGCCGATATGTGGGGTTTTGTATACATTACTTGATAATCTTCACCATTGGGGCAGCCATGGGGTGATATGACCATAGTCACAGACACCATTGGACAACGGGAGGGCCAATGGGTTGAGTGACAAAATACCGTGGGTAGTTGGTTTGATATCTGGGAACATTGTAATCTCTCTTAATACTGTAAATTATAACAATCGTGTCATTTTGGCAAAATGAATGATTCACCAGTATTTCCCGCTGACAAAACCTTTTTCAAACATGTTTCAGGTGATCTGTTGTGATCCAGGAAAAGTGCCGCGTAGCACTACAAGCTTAAGGAAGTGGCTCAATATAATAATAAAGAAACATGTTTTGTAAAAATAAAGATTTCTCTGTGAAATATTAAGATTGTAAATTACAGGGGTTTTATCCCAAGTTGTGAAATAAAATAATTGGGAAATTGCAGTTTTTAAAAGATCCTGAAGAAAACTTCCGCTGTTAAATAAATACCACGGGATTTTCTGTCCAGCGGCTCCTGAAACGGGTCAAACCGGGTCGGGGGCCGTGACATACCCCACTCCCCAAGGAGCTCCATACGGTCCTTCCAGGTGAAGGGCGTTGTAATTGGCCGCTACCAAGTATGGGTCGGCTTCAGCGTAATTATAGTTGGTGTGAGCCGGCTGCTCAAACGGGTTGTACGCCATTGGACCGGCGTATGCAGGAATCGGGTTATCAAAACCCATCGGTGGTGGCTGTGGTGCAACTGGTGCTGAGTTCACCTCTGGAACTGGGTTTGAGGGCCCACCCAGTTGTGGGTCCTCATGCAGTGGCGGATAATGACTGCCACTGGAGTGTCGAGGGGTGCTAAAATGGAAATCCCCTCCTCGCGCGGATATCCTTGCGCCTGTTCTCCGACGCCTTGGTGGTTCAGGAGGTGCTAGATGAACTGGCGGCGGTGGAGGTGGTGGCGTGACTGCCACGAAACGTGAATCCCCAGAGGGATCCTGCTGCTGCTGGTGAGGTGACGAATGGTGAGAAGGTGTGAAGTACCGTTCGTGCTGGTTAAACCTCGCTTGATAACTGTCTGGGCCACCGTAAGGTGACCCGTGAAAGGATGACCCATCCGAAATCTTGATGGGATGGTTGGGTGTTCCGGTTGCAGGCTCGACGGGATCCGTGTCCTCGTCCATGTCCATTGCATTGTCTTCCGAGAAGTGGTCCTCCGGTCCCAATGGGTTAAAACCCACTGGTTCTTGAATATAGTTTTCCGGGTTGAACCGGCCTTGAAAGACAGGAGTGGGGTCCCCAAAAGAACGGTGCGAAACGGATCACTGTAATGGTATATATGAAGGTTGTGGGTTATCGGGCTCGTTTTCCGAGTGCGGCCCAAAAGAGTGACGGTAGGGAGGCGTTGAGCTGTGCGAGACAGATCGTCTGGCGGGCTCCGTGTAGGTTCTCCAGGCTCCTTGCGGTTCGGCACTCATAGTATTGGAAGGAGTTCGCCGGTGCGAAGGCCCGGCTTCGTGATCTTTGGGGGTGGTGATTGGCCCCTTTCCTCTTCCTCCTCTTCTAAATCTTGGCGGCATATTTCATGTCAACACAATTAAAAGATACAACAAGAAATATAAAGGACAAAGTAAAAATTAAAACAATTTGGATTATTCCTAAGTTCTTTGTCTAGACTCGAAAATTTAGGAATGTGCAATTGTGTCATTGAGATTAAACACAAAAGGCTAGTGTTTAATTCACTCAATGTTGGCTCTGATACCAACCTGTCACACCCCGATATTTCCACGTATTACCGGTGGGCCCGGTGGGGAGTATCGTGACGTGGTTGGTAACATTATAGTCAAACAACACAATATTTAAATGCACAGCGGAAGCAAAGATAGATATAATTCAACCGAATATAATTGTAATATCAAGTATCACAAACAGTTGAAAGTAATCCACAGGTGTATCAAAAATAAATAGGAAACATTGTTCAACAGTTTTGACATCCAAGCTTGCGAGACTTATTGTGGACGCTTAGGAGAAAGCCAGCCTAGTTCGCTTAGTACCTGCACTTAACCTTTTTGGGAAAATACGTCAGTTTACACTGGTAAATACAATCAACTGACTCATTTTAAAAATGATTTAAAAATTGATTTAGATTCACGTGGCACAAACACTTTATAACTTGGGATAATTATTTAAATATATAAACCTGTAAAAGAATTACTTGTTCCTTATGCATTCAGTAGCCCGGTTTGTGCCTGGTTAAAGATCAATAGACACACCACATAATTTATTTATGCACTAACGAGTGTACGCCTACACTCCGCGCTTAGGTCGTGGCCATTTCGTAAAATGATGCCAAGGATATCCGGGACATGGTCATTAACCCCCCAAAGGCGTTAAGCAAACAAAACATATTTTTTAAACGGGTCATCTCGATAATACTTAACCACCAAACGATTAAGGTCGAATGCCCGACCAAGCGGTATTTTATATACCGTACCCCAAGCCCGTATAAGGGAAAATAAGTTCAAAGGATTTACCTTTGCAAGTATAATTCACAATTAGCAAATGCGGGTAGCTTTTACCGGGTCTCCTATTCTGGAACAAAGGTTTATAATAACCTATTAGAATCCTAACGGTCTTTAATTAAGCCTAAACTTAGACCGGTTAGTTTTAAGGAAAGATACGGTTCAAACGCACGATTAAGCGAAGACCGGAATAGAATGTGATTTAGATCCGACAAGTTTGAAGACTTGTATAATATGGGTAATCTAACCACATTCTGGATTTTGAGATAAAAATGATAAGGTTTGACCCGTTTCGGCTAATTTACGTAAACTAGTTACATAAACCGAACCGAACGCGAAGAATGCGTAACGGGTAACCATAAGAGCCATATACAGGTTTCCTAAGTTAATATGCCTCAAATATGTTGTGACATCAGTAAGATATCTTTTATTATGCCCGAAACGAATTTAAACACAAACTATGCCCCGTAGGGGTATTTTGGTCATTTACAAGGTTATAAAAGAGTTTAAATGAAATTCTGAGATTCGGGTCCGAATACATCAGTAAAATAACTTATTTTAATAGGTCCTATCAGTTGGTGATAAGTCTTATATGTCAAAATGGTTTTAAACCCATACTATGTGTTTAATACGCTTAAAAAGCCATTTTAAGCGATTTCCGGGTTATACAGGAAATCTGAGTTTTCTAATCAGGTTATAAAGTTCAAAATACTTCATTTATTATTTAAAATCAGTAGCAATTGGATTGGTTTCAAAATACTATGTAAAACTCATTTTATACACAAAAAGGGTATAATCGGTATTTACCGAATCAACGCCATAACCTTAGGTTATGAGTAGGTTAAAAATAATTAAAAATCTTCAAAAATCTCAAAATATTATATTACATCAGTGAGTAAAAGGTTTGGTGTCAAAAATTGGGTTTAGATAGGCTTTATGCTAATGACGCCGTTAAATTACTAAAAAGCGTTCTAATTACGTCATTGAGCATAACTCTTAATCCAGACCTCAAACTGATGTGAAAATTTAGGGACATGTTTATAAATCAGTAATAAAGATTATTGTCCTTTCACATTTCCAAAATTCTCGTTTTATAATCAAAAGGGCATATTGCTCAACATTAGGCAATTAACGGAAATATGTAAATGAATCGGACAATCAACGAACCAACCACAGAGGGCTATACTAACATGTAACCTGGTCCTAAGGAAGCTCTAAGGCATTTCCAAATCATATTAAATCGGGTCAGAACTGAAGTCAAAGCAAAAGTCAAAGTTTTGCGACTTTCGGTTCCGAACCGGGTCTCAACAGAAAATTGTCGGATCAAACAAGCTTAGACCAGTTCTTATACTTATTACCAAGTTATATGAGTGATAAAATAGGTTACTTGCCTTCTACATTGCTAATTACATGTTAATTCGCAAATTAACTTTCTGTTGACTTTTTATAACGAACTTTGACCCGACATTTGATCTAGTTAGAGTGGGAATCAGAGGGTGCCCTTTTAAGGGTTTAATGCCCACATAATTACCAACTTATAACTACCTTCAATTCGACTAATCACTGGACCATTAATGATTAATCGCTAAGTCAAACGTTAATTACGACAGTTTGACTTTTAAGCTAATAACTAAGTAAAACTCAATTAAGGAAGGTCAAGGGTACTTACCAAAGTCTAATGCACGACCAGGGATGCTTAGAGAAGGCTCTTGAGCTCCAGGGATGATCAGAAGATGAGTTGTGAATGAATGATCAAGCTTGCACACAAAGGGGCTTTATATAGTGCTTGTGATTGCACAAGATCATGCCAAAACATGCTACCATTGATCCCTGATCATCAACAAGCGTCCCTAATGTCTAAAAGCAAGCCTAGGCAACCCTTGGTGTTGAGAAAAGGCAAAGTAAGTCGGTTAAAATGGATATGGCAGACACCTAGCAAAGAATTCGGCATTAGAGGCCCCTCGCGCCACGCGTAGCCCCCCCTAGGGTCCCTCGCGTCGCGCGACGCCCTTCTGATCCAAATCCAAACTTTAGATTTTTTGTGTTTTGGTCCTTGGTCCTTATAAAGTTGTTTCGACATTATTTCATGCATTATGAGCCCTCCAAATTGACTTATAAGGGCTTCAAGACTTATACCAACTTTGTTAAGTCCTTGGTTAACTTCGTTATCACCCGAAAAGTCATAAACTTCATCGTTGACGCTTTTAACTCCTCGTATACGAATTTTATCATAACTTTCTCATACGATAACGAAACTTGGTGAAATTTTTATCATGTATTCTAGTGAGCATAATTAATCGTTACAAAGCATCGGGTTTGCTAAAAGGTCACTCAGAGGTATACTTTAAACATGTTGACACATTTAACCCCTGTAGTTGGTAATCTCTCACTTTCTTTCATATTTGGCTTCGTATGATCCATGATTTATTCGTTTGAAGGTATAAACATTGTGTAGGGTTATTGTAAAGTTTATTTATCCCTTGTTGACATTTTGAACCCTTATATTCACACACTTTTCTTGTTTGTCAACTTTAGTCCCTCTAGAGTATTATTTCACACGTTCAAGCTTATGACACGTGTCAATACATTATAGGACGTGAATTTTCGAGGTGTTACAGGAACTCGGGTTTTCTACAAAAAACAAAATACATATTACAAACATGCAACGTGCATAAAAAACAAATAAAGAAAAGGCTTACTTAGAGGAGGTTTTGCAATAAAGGCATCAAGATTGCCTCTTCTGGTGATTTTCTTTCTTTGGACCTTCTTGGCAGGCTGCCCGTCAGCCTCAGTATCAGTCTATTTTCTTTTTCCCGCCTTTTTCTTCAACAAACGCTCTGTACTTGACTCTAAGTCAATTGGGTCCTCAGGATGTGAAGGAGGGATGTCAGCAGTATCCCTAGGTTCCGCCTTTGGTGTCCTCACAACTGCAGGCGCACGACCCTCCAACGAGTCAGATACCACCACATAATCACACCAGCAGTCAGAGGAATAGCGCGTACCTTTCTTCTCTCCTCTAACATTTTTCGCTTTGGATGATTGAGGATTCTCCACATCATTCTTTCTTGATGCAGTAGTAGCAGTTGGCGCACGTTTTTTCTTTTCAGGGCCTATGCCCAGGTTAGACAACTCACCTACTGGGAAAATCGAAAATTGCAAAGGTTATTCAACGCGCAAAAGCAGCAAAAAACAATATTGCAATAACAAAATAAAAATTATAGCAAAATTACCAGCGCTAGTTGGGGGTTGCGCAGACAAATCTTCATACTGCGGAAGAACAAAATTCTTCACAATCTGATGATACCAAAGCTCCTCATCAGCCCTTTTTGGCACATTGGCCATTCTCCCACCTTTTCTCTCAAAACCAACAACATATAGAGATACAACTGCAAAAGGGGAAAAAGGGCAAATTCAAAAAAAAAAAAAAAAAAAAAGAGAAAAGAAGAAAAGGGATCTAGAATCTTACTACTTTCACCCTCCATGTACACCGACTTGTCTTCTCGATTCATCCACCAGCAAAGACTCATAGCAGCACCAACCAGGACCTTTTCCGGCAGAGCAATCGACGGAACATCCTTTATGTCCTGGTACCAAGCCTCCGAGAAAGGAGTTTGTATAGTTTCGGTTGGAACGTCTTCCTTACCCCTGAAAACCATTTTCATCAGGACCACTCCAGCTTTAATGAAAAAGAATTTTTGCTTCCAATCATAAAAAGATTTTGGGGGGTTCAACAAGATCTTCTTTGCCGAAAAACGTTGAACGAAGGAATAAAAGCCTTGTGAACAACGCATTTGATGAAATACTCAGAAGCGATCGACTGTCGGTTCTATATGCATCCTCCGACAGGCAAACTCAAAGTGACGAACCCTAACCATCCCAATAGGGTGCATTTGGGAAATAGGAAACTTATAAAGAACTTCGTTACAGGTAATCAAAAATTGCCTGCAGAAAAGAAATCCCAAAACAAGGTAATATACCCGGGCGGAGCATCTGCCGCCGTCTGAACCTCGTCAGGGTATAGAGCACCCCAACTGTCAGGGAACTTGAAGTTTCGAACCATACCGTCAAAAGTTTCCTTCGGCCACTTCAACGGTGGAAGACCAGAAGCCATTTCTTCAGAAGAATCTTCGTGATATTATCCGGTTGACATAAAGAGGAAAATTACAGATTTCTTCAAGGAAGTGACAGGGAAAACGAAAAAGAGGGGTTTTCAAATGGCAATACTAACAACAATAGGCAGTCAACAGATTTATATACCACCACTATCAATGACCTAGAAAACCGCAATAACACCTTTTTCAAAGAAAAACACGGTTATCTAAGTATCAGGGGCGAGTGGGAATAGAAATAACGCGAGTTCACACGCACATGGGACCACACGCAACGACGTACAAGTGACAGCGACAGCCTGTCACACGTCAATAGTCATCACTGCACCTTTTCACCTGCCAAAAAGTCAAGATTTTCAAAATCGAAATCATGAGCAAGAGTATCTTCCCTAAAAAGATTCTCCATTTTTCGCGCCAAAAAAAACTCCACAAGCAACAACCACCTGTCACGGCCCCTGACCCGGTTTGACCCGTTTCAGTAGCCGCGGGACAGAAATCCCGTGGTATTTAATTTAAGTGAGTTTAACAGCGGAAGTTTCTTCAGGATCAATTTAAAAACTGAAATATTTCCTGATTATTTTATTTCACAATTCGGGATAAAACCCGATAATTTACAATCTTGAGATTTCGACAGGAAATCTTTTATTTTACAAAACATGTTTCATTATTTTAATACTGAGCCACTTCCTTAAGCTGATAGTGCTTCACGGCACTTTTCCTGGATCACAACAGATCACCTGAAACATGTTTGAAAAAGGTTTTGTCAGCGGGAAATACTGAGTGAATCATTCATTTTACTAAAATGACTCTTTTGTTATAATTCACAGTATTAAGAGAGATTACAATGTTTATTTCAACCAACTACCCACAGTATTTGTCATCGACTCGTTTCGGTGACTGTGGTCATATTACTATTGAGTCCGTTCACCCAATAGTAACGAGTATCATTAATTAGGTACGCCCACCTAAATTGATAAAAACAGTAATGTGCACAATACCCCACATACCGGCTGTAAATTGGTGACTACATATACTTAATCACTGTAATTATAATCTTTGAAAATAAACAATACTTTTTGTAAACAAATTTGATAAAAAGAGAATGACTCACATTGCAGATTTAACAGAGCTTATTCTACTGATTAGCCTTGATAACCTAGTTTAATAACAGGCACACAATTTGGTTAGTAACTTAATACAGCATTTACGATAACTCACGAGATTCCAACCGTCACAACGAATGACAAAGTGCGATACTTAAACATCCATCGATTTAACGACGAATGACAAAGCAGTAACCCTAACGTGGGCAGCACTTAAACATCCATTGGATAGTTTAATCAATCGGACATTGAATCGTATCAGCGATCGAGTTATTACCCTGATTGCGGCGTCGATTAGTGCACCGTGTGTGTTAATTTTGGTAAACAGAATGTTTCTCAGTGTACGTAAAGAGTTTTTACGTCAATTGAACACCCAATTTCGATTGCCAATGTCTGCTATTTATAGTCAAAATTTCTCTTTTCTTACGGACCGTAAGCCTAAATTTGTTACGGTGCGTAAGGGTGCTTACGGACCGTAAGACTTAATTTGTTACGGTGCGTAAGGGTTGAAAATAGGTTATAGGGTAGCCACGATTGGAACTAGCTTTGCTGACTCAACTTTTCGCGAATTCTCAGTTTTTACAACGCATTTTAGAGATAATTATCAATTAGGGTTTTACCCCCCTTGAGTTTTAGGGGCCCTAATCCTAATTCCAAATGTTCTGAAAATTTTAGGTTTTGTTCAGAATCACTTGGGTTTCTTAATTAGGGTTTCTTATTGGATAAAATAATATAATAATTAGGACTTTTGATGAGAGTTGTTACATTCTCCCCACCTTATTAAAAATCTCGTCCTCGAGATTTACTGGAATAAGTGAGGATACTTTCGCTTCATTTCGGATTCCAGCTCCCAAGTGTATTCAGCTCCTCTCTTTGAATCCCATTTGACTTTGACTAAAACTAGTCGTTTGTGTTTGAGAAACTTGATCTTTCGATCCTCAATTTGAAGAGGTTTCTCAACAAATTTCAGCTTTTCGTTTACTTCTATATCTCGAAGAGGTACTACCATTGATTCATCTGATAAGCATTTCTTAAGATTGGATACATGAAATACATCATGTACTCCAGATAATTCTTCTGGTAGTCGTAAACGATAAGCTACTGGTCCTATACGTTGGATCACCGGAAATGGTCCTACGTATCTTGGACTTAGCTTTCCTTTCTTTCCGAATCTAACTACTCCTTTCCAAGGAGAAACTTTTAACAATACTCTGTCTCCAACTTGGAATTCTAACGGCTTGCATCTATTGTCTGCATAACTTTTCTGGCGATCTCGAGCAGTCTTCAGCCTTTCCTTGATTTGAGTAATCTTATCAGTCGTCTCTTGCACTATTTCAGGACCTGATAATTGACTTTCTCCTATTTCTGCCCAACAAACTGGAGTTCTGCACTTTCTTCCATACAGTGCTTCAAATGGGGCAGTTTCAATACTTGAATGATAGCTATTGTTATAGGAGAATTTAATTAATGGTAAATGATCATCCCAGTTCCCACCAAAATCTATTACACATGCTCGGAGCATGTCTTCTAGAGTTTGGATTGTTCTTTCACTTTGTCCGTCTGTTTGGGGATGATATGCAGTGCTCAAATTTAGTCGAGTTCCCATAGCTTGCTGGAAACTTTTCCAGAAATGAGAAGTAAAAGGACTATCCCTATCCGAAACAATGGAGAGTGGGACTCCATGTAGGGATACAACTTCATCTACATACAATTTAGCCAGTCTTTCCATGCTAAAGGTTTCTTTCATTGGTAGAAAGTGAGCAGATTTGGTTAATCGATCCACAATTATCCAAATCGCATCATTACCTTTTCTGGTTTTGGGTAACTTAGTAACAAAATCCATTGTTATAAGTTCCCATTTCCATACTGGCATTTCTAATCGTTGTAGTAAACCTGAAGGTTTCTGATGTTCTGCCTTAACTTGTGAACAAGTGAGACATTTAGAAACATATTGTGCTATATCCTTTTTCATTCCTATCCACCAAAAGTTCTTTCTTAAATCTTGGTACATCTTATTGTTTCCTGGGTGCATAGTATACCTAGATTTATGAGCTTCTTCTAAAATCTTAGGTCTTAAGTCTCCCTGCTTAGGTACCCAAATTCTATTTTTGTGGAATCTCAAAATTCCATCTGCTCCTTGTTCTAATTCCTTCATTCGTCCTTTCATTCCTTCAGCATCATCCTTGATTGCTGTAGTTTGAACATTCTTCAATTGTTCCATTAAATCTATTTGTAGATTTAATCTGAGAGCACGAACTCGTCTTTGTTTCTCATAATACTTACGACTTAAGGCATCTGCAACTACATTCGCCTTTCCTTCGTGATACTGAATATCACAGTCGTAGTCACTTAGGATTTCCATCCATCTCCTTTGCCTCATGTTTAACTCTTTTTGCCTAAATATATATCTTAAACTTTTGTGGTCTGTGTAGACAGTAAATTTACTTCCGTAAAGATAATGTCTCCAAATCTTAAGGGCAAAAATTACGGCTCCTAATTCTAAATCATGTGTCGTATAGTTTTCTTCGTGCTTTTTCAATTGCCTAGAAGCATATGCAATCACCTTTTTGCGTTGCATAAGCACACATCCATATCCTAGTTTTGAAGCATCACAATATACTTCAAAATCTTCAGTTCCTTCTGGTAAGGCTAAGATTGGTACATGGGTTAGTTTCTGTTTCAAGATTCTAAAGGCTTCTTCTTGTTTAGGTCCCCATTCAAACTTAATGGCTTTACAGGTTAACTTAGTTAATGGTACGGCTATCTTGGAAAAATCCTTAATAAACCGTCTATAATATCCAGCTAAACCTATAAAACTTCTTATTTCCATTGCTGTTTGTGGAACCTTCCATTTGGTAATTGCCTCTATCTTAGCAGGATCCACGTGAATACCTTCATGATTCACCATGTGTCCTAAAAATTGTACTTCTTGCAACCAAAATTCACACTTCGAGAATTTGGCATAAAGCTTTTCTTTTCTTAACAAAGTTAAGAGTGCATGAAGGTGTTCACAATGCTCTGTCTGACTTTTGGAATAAATAAGTATATCGTCTATGAAGACAATTACAAATTTATCCAAATATGGTTTACAGATCCTATTCATCATGTCCATGAATGCAGCAGGTGCATTCGTTAACCCAAAGGGCATGACTGTAAACTCATAATGACCATACCTAGTTCTGAAAGCAGTTTTAGGTATGTCTTCTTCTTGTACCTTCAATTGATGATATCCGGAGCGTAAATCTATCTTAGAAAAATATCTAGCTCCCTGAAGTTGATCAAACAGATCATCAATCCTAGGTAATGGATATCGATTCTTAATTGTAACCTTATTCAGTTCTCTATAATCGATACACATTCTCATTGAACCATCCTTCTTCTTTACAAACAACACTGGCGCTCCCCAAGGGGATGAGCTAGGTTGTATGAAACATTTACTTAGTAATTCATCTAATTGCTTTTTCAGTTCTAACATTTCTGTAGGTGCTAACCGATAAGGTGCCTTGGCTATCGGTGTAGTTCCTGGAATTAGATGAATCCTAAATTCTACTGCCCTATCCGGAGGTAATCCCGGTAAATCTTCTGAAAATATATCTGGATATTCTGAGACTACAGGAATTTCCTTAAGTTCTTTACCCTTAGTACTAATGATTACTGAAATCATATATACTATTCCTTGTTTTCGTTCATAATTAGCAACTTTCATTACTGATATGAACTTCATGGGCTTACGTGGTTTATCTCCTGTAATCCTAATCACTTCTCCGGTGGGTGATTGAATTTCTATGGAATTCTGATCACAAAGGATTTTAGCATGGTTGGCTATTAACCAATCCATTCCTAATACAACATCAAATTCAGCTAAATTCATCGGCAATAGTTTTTCAGAGAATTTATGTCCTAAAAGTTCTATGTTTTCTTCTTGCAAAACTTTATCTATTTTAACTGAATTGCCGTCTGCCGTTTCAACTGTAAAAATCTGCCTAATATTGGTTAAAGGTAAATTAAGAGCTTGGCAGAATGAAGTATTTATAAAACTTTGGTTTGCACCAGAGTCAAATAATACTTTGGCGTAAATGTTGTGAACTAAGAACGTACCCGCTATCACATCCGGGATGAGTTCTGCTTCTTGAGTGGTCAGCTGGAATGCCCTAGCATTTTTCTTAATAGTTCCGTCGGTCGCCTTGGTTTTGTTGTCTGCTGGTTTGATTAATTTAGGACATTCTGTTTTGAAATGTCCTGTTTCTCCACAATTGTAACAAATTGTGGATTTCTTCCTGCAGTTCTCTTCCCGATGTCCTACAACTTTGCAAAAATTGCAGGTTATATTACATCTTCCATAATGTTTCTTTTTGCAATTCCTGCAGAATGGCATAGTTGAGGATTTTCCTGTTCCTCTTCTGTTGAAGTTGTTATCATTACCCGTACGAAATCCCTGGGTAATTTTCTGAGCCAATTCTTTCTTTCTGTCTTCATCTCTTGTGCGCACCAGTTCATCGGTTAAGGTATTAGCTAATTCTACAGCATCGTCAATAGTGCGAGGTCTCGCAGCTTTAACGATATTGCAAATTTCACTAATCAGTCCCCAGATGTAGCGAGAAATGAGTACCGGTTCTGGCGAAGCCAGTGTTGGTACCACTCTAGCATATTCAAAGAATGTCGAAGTATAACCACGACAATCTACATTCATCATCCGATGGTTTAAAAACTTATTTGCCATTTGATCTTTTTCATACTCAGGACAGAATTTTCTTTCTACTAAACCCTTAAATTCTTCCCAAGTCATAGCATAAGCTATTATTCTTCCTTTTGATTGCAACACAGTGTTCCACCATTCAAGTGCTCCTTCCTTGAAGAGATTTGATGCGTACATGACCTGATCATCTTTAGCACATTTACTTATTGCAATGACTGCTTCGGTTTTCTCTAACCAACGCAGTGATGCAGTTGCTCCTTCATTGCCTGCAAATTCAGTGGGTTTACAAGCAAGGAATTCTTTGAAAGTGCAACCAGGCGTTGCAGTTTTCATTTTCTTGGGTAATGGAGCTTGATGTGGTTCCCCATTATGATTAACATTATTATTGCCTCCGTTTACACTATTACTGAAGTTATCTTCAGTAATACGTTTACTAGGAACAATTGGTTGCGGTTCGATTGGATTCTTTATAGCAGCAACGAATGCTGGAATAGCATTGGCTATCCCTTGAGCAACAATGTTTTCGATATCTTGCCGAGTCATATATTGATCTCCTGGATGTTGCTCAGACTGATTAGCCTCATTTACTAGTTCGTTACCAATGTTTGACATCTGATAATAAATTTTATGTAAATAATTAGTATAAATATAAATATAATAAAACAGTTTGCACATAATCATATTAACATGTATAATCAAAATTATCGATTTCACAAGTTTCATTTTTATATATTATATTATGCCTCGTACACACGATTATCATACAACGTTTTATTGTTAAGTTATTTACACATACTGGTTATTATAATTATTTATTAACACATATTCCTGCAACTTCCATTATCTGGTTAGCTAATTTCTTAAAAACGACGCTCCCTTTCGTCATACTTCCAAGTAACTCTTTCTCCCACATCCCTAATCCGATTTCCTGCATCAATCAACTCTTCGCCCCAGAGGCGAAGTTCAGTCAGATTCTCCGGGCTCATAGTTGGGTATAGTGGAGGTTCTGGGTCAACTTGTGGGAAAAATGTATCAGGGTTATTTAAAAGATTTTGGTATTGCCAATCGGTTGTCCACCATTCATCTAATTCTACTGGTAATGGTTGAGGTTGAACAATAGGATCTGGAATAGCAGGTTCCAGATTGATTGGGATTGGAGCTTCTAGTGGGTAGCTAAAAAGATCTTCTTCCGTAAAGATGAGGTTTGGATTAGCTGCTTCAAGGTTTCCATCGGCAGGTCCGATGAGGTCACTCATTATTAATTGATAATCTAAAACTTCCCAGGGAGTCATTTTCTGTTTCTGCCTAGAACCCTCTCCGACCTCTATTTCTGTTTGCTTAAAACTCTTCTCAGCTTCTATCTCTACTTGATTAACATTTTCCTCAATTTCTACCCCCTTTCCTTTGTCTTTTGGTTCTTCAGTTTTGGTAACCTTTCTTGTTGCTAGCTTTTTCCTTCTTACTTGCCTCCAGCCCACAAATCTATGTTTTTTCTTGGGTTTAGGTTTTGCCAGTGGTTTGGATTGAAATTACATGGGTTCTTCTTTATCAGCGAAGTAACCGGTGAATTCCTTTGAAACTTCTATCTTAACGGGATAGAGGTTAAGATTTTCTAAACCTTCAGATATCTCATTCATGCTGTTTAGCAGATATGCAAAATACATACCAAATGTTAAAACAACATTTTATAGATAGCCCGTAAATATTATTGCATACATGAAACAACTGATAATTAAATTATACTACGATTTACTATAACTTATTTATTTATTAAATAAGGTTTCTGGAAAATAAAAGTGCTAAAACTTTTTGAGCATTTAGAGATTTGCATTTTCCGCTACTGTGGCTAGCATATAAAGATTTGCCCATTTCTCATCTAATTTGTCCTCCCAAGGTGATTTATTGATTAAATCCTGGGTTTCTTGTTTTACTTTCTTCTCTCGGTTTTTTCTTATTTCCTCCTGACTTTTCCTAATAATCAAACTTCTTTTATTAGGAGAAAGTGGTTCCTCGTAATTTGCCTTTTTCACAAATATTCCTTCTTCAGGAATTTCATAAGGTTTTGTTTGGGATGAACTTCCCTTCTCGTGGGTTGACCTATCTAGTTTAAGATAGATGTTTGACAGCTTTTGTTTACCCATACTGTAATTAACAAATAATCAGTTAATACAACACATAATCACAAAATTGACAATCAGTAATATTAAGTATTTCTAAATACTTAATAGGCTTAGATCAGTGGCTCTGATACCACCTTATTTCTGTCACGGCCCCCGACCCGGTTTGACCCGTTTCTGTAGCCGCGGGACAGAAATCCCGTGGTATTTAATTTAAGTGAGTTTAACAGCGGAAGTTTCTTCAGGATCAATTTAAAAACTGAAATATTTCCTGATTATTTTATTTCACAATTCGGGATAAAACCCGATAATTTACAATCTTGAGATTTCGACAGGAAATCTTTTATTTTACAAAACATGTTTCATTATTTTAATACTGAGCCACTTCCTTAAGCTGATAGTGCTTCATGGCACTTTTCCTGGATCACAACAGATCACCTGAAACATGATTGAAAAAGGTTTTGTCAGCGGGAAATACTGAGTGAATCATTCATTTTACTAAAATGACTCTTTTGTTATAATTCACAGTATTAAGAGAGATTACAATGTTTATTTCAACCAACTACCCACAGTATTTGTCATCGACTCGTTTCGGTGACTGTGGTCATATTACTATTGACTCCGTTCACCCAATAGTAACGAGTATCATTAATTAGGTACGCCCACCTAAATTGATAAAAACAGTAATGTGCACAATACCCCACATACCGGCTGTAAATTGGTGACTACATATACTTAATCACTGTAATTATAATCTTTGAAAATAAACAATACTTTTTGTAAACAAATTTGATAAAAAGAGAATGACTCACATTGCAGATTTAACAGAGCTTATTCTACTGATTAGCCTTGATAACCTAGTTTAATAACAGGCACACAATTTGGTTAGTAACTTAATACAGCATTTACGATAACTCACGAGATTCCAACCGTCACAACGAATGACAAAGTGCGATACTTAAACATCCATCGATTTAACGACGAATGACAAAGCAGTAACCCTAACGTGGGCAGCACTTAAACATCCATTGGATAGTTTAATCAATCGGACATTGAATCGTATCAGCGATCGAGTTATTACCCTGATTGCGGCGTCGATTAGTGCACCGTGTGTGTTAATTTTGGTAAACAGAATGTTTCTCAGTGTACGTAAAGAGTTTTTACGTCAATTGAACACCCAATTTCGATTGCCAATGTCTGCTATTTATAGTCAAAATTTCTCTTTTCTTACGGACCGTAAGCCTAAATTTGTTACGGTGCGTAAGGGTGCTTACGGACCGTAAGACTTAATTTGTTACGGTGCGTAAGGGTTGAAAATAGGTTATAGGGTAGCCACGATTGGAACTAGCTTTGCTGACTCAACTTTTCGCGAATTCTCAGTTTTTACAACGCATTTTAGAGATAATTATCAATTAGGGTTTTACCCCCCTTGAGTTTTAGGGGCCCTAATCCTAATTCCAAATGTTCTGAAAATTTTAGGTTTTGTTCAGAATCACTTGGGTTTCTTAATTAGGGTTTCTTATTGGATAAAATAATATAATAATTAGGACTTTTGATGAGAGTTGTTACACCACCCACCTCTCATAGTTCAGTGCTCCACTTATTCCTATAAGGGCAACACTAGACTGGGGGGACTTGAAGGGGTAAGGTCCCAAAAACCTTGCACAGGTGCTTAAGACCATACCACAACCTCGTCAATAAGCTCTCTTTAGGATAAACCTTGCGCGGCCGCGCACTGGTTCTAAAAGAGAACTTAGAAAGAAAAACAGTATTCAACATTCGCGCGCCAAAAGGAACTAATAAATCCTTGTACAAACTCTCATGCAACAGATAGGATAAAATCCTAACAATATCTTCGCACAAAAGTCACCCAGACTTGGACAAAAATAAACATTTCTTTCATAACTGAATTACCATAAGGAAGAGCCACATAGGATTATAGCTGTAATCCTTCTAGAAGGCATTATCATGCATCACCATTCGGTTATAACCGAATGGCCACGTGGCATCATCCTGGACATTCCCCAAAGTCACGATGATGGCATCAAGATTGAAGGAAAATCCACACTTGCCCACTTTCCACGTGGCATCTCCCCAGCCGTCGAACATAATTGCGATCCGTGTGTACACACATCCGTTAGTGATTAACGGTGGAAGAAATAACTTCTCACATAAATCTTTTCGATCAACAGATTTTCCCGCCCAAACTTTGGCTATAAATAAAGGATAATTCAAGTATAATTCTTCAAGTTACTCTCACTTCACTTTACTATTACTTCTTCTTCTTCATCAAACCTTGTACTTATTCTCACGCCGGAGGGTGGTCACGGAGAGAACGCCCATTCTCCCCGTGGCGAGTCTAACAGTTGTTTGTTATGCGGTTGTTGTTCGAAGAAGGAGATCAGTTACCCCCGAATCAAAACGAGAAGATTAAACCCTTTTATGCAGATTCGAACCCCCTGGTTCAATTGATTCCGGTCGATTAAACCAGTGTTTCTTCAACCATCCGTCCGGATGGCCATCCGACCGGCTACACATTCCGCACAACCGACTTACTCTCTCTCACTCGCCTATAAATACTACCCGTACACCTTATTCCTCTGATTTGACACCTCCATCCGACCACCCGCACTCAAGTCGCTCTCAGTCACTTTTGATCACAATTCAAGGCTATTTTGTAACTATTTCTCCTCAAAACTTGTACAATCTTCATCACTAAACACTTCTACATCACCTTCTCCATCAAAATCACACATAAACACTAGTTTTCTTCTCGAAATCCCCTGATTTGGGCTTCTTGAAGGTGACCTTCACCCGGTTGTTATGTAAACAGTTGTGCGATGTCATCTCATCAAAGATTGATCCAGATCTAGAGGATTTCTGTAACACCCTGAAAATACAAATTTTTATATTAGAAATTCAATGTTGGTAATAAACAAAATAAACTAACTATGAATAAATAACCTAGTTAGTTACAAGTCTTGTAGTAATAAAGAAATTGGTTAAAACACATTAAATGCAACTTTGTAAAGTATAGGGACCAAAGGTGACAAACTTGAAACAAGTTTGTATTAAATAAAACACTCAACACCAAAACACACACTCTAAGTGTGTGTTCTGGTCGAAGATTCCAGAGGAGCAAGAGAACTCCTTGTTCAAACCCTAACATGCTAAAATTCAAGTAATTGGAAGGGTAAATCACACCCAAATTGAAATCCAAGCACGAATTAGTGATCACCTCAGTGAAGTGATCATAAGGTATGTCAAATTCCACCATTTTGTTCCATCTCAAATTCTTGATGAACAATTGAAATTCGAAATTTGAGCTTGAATGATAGTTATTTGGGTGAAATTAGAATGAATGAATTATTAGAAACAAACCCTAGTTAATAAACTATTGAAATTGTGTTCATGTTGATAAAACTCATATTAACTACTTAGGTGTTTAATGAGTTTTTAAGAATGATGAAGAAAACTAGGGATTTGATTATGTAACGAGAGTTATTGAATTACATGAAGTAAATCCAGAATGTGATGTGAAAAATTGACATATGAATTCAAGAAAAATGTTTAAAATTTGGCTAAATAATTAGTCATGAAACTTGATTGTTGATTTAGTAAAATTATGTCCTTTAGGTGTTCGTTGAAATGCCTAAAAGAAGGCTAAATGTTGAAATTAGGAACAAAACACATATTTGAGTGATGTTGTGAATTATGCGTTATGTGACATGAAAGGAGTTCTAAACAAGTCGTTGATTGAACTCTATAGGGAAAGGAATTGAATCTTCAAGCGGACAAGCTGGAGTTGATACGCGCTTGAAGGAAAAGCACTAAAGGTACGTAACTTTCGGTTTAGTTACATTATGCATAAACAATGGTATTAGAAATATTAATGGGATTGTAGTGTAAAACGTGAGTTTGGTAAGTCAATGAAGTGACGAAGTTCACTCGACAAACCGAACAGGTCAAAATAAACGGATAAAGCATGTTTGGAATGTCAATGAAGTGATGTAACTCACTCGACGACCAAACAGATCAAAATAGTTAATTAGAGATGTTTGTTAATAATATTGTTTAATTAGTCATGTTTGGATTGTAAATTAAGTGATGTAACTCACTAGATAAAGAAACGGGTTAAAATATTGCTTGAGATAAGTTGGTATGTTGGTAAAATGGTGAATCCCATTAGACAACCAAATGGGTCAAATAATGGTCGAAATGGTAGTGTTCGAAGTGACTTAAACGTCACTCGTTAAATTTGAATTATAAAAGCATAAACCATGGAATGGAAGTAATACACTAAGGTTGACAAGCCCAGGAATGGGTAATTATGGTTAGAAACCAATGATGATGAATTATGCAAGTACGTAACTTTGGTTCCGTTACATTATGCTTAGATATTGAATGTAGTTAGTAACTTGAATTAGTGTTATGAGAAAATGTAGTGTGTTGTAGAAGTGACGAAGTTCACTAGAGAATCAAAACGGGTCAAAAGATTGGTTAAAGTATGTTTGGTTTGTCATTGAAATGGTGGATTCCATTAGACAACCAAACGGGTCAAACAATGGTTAAATTGGTAGTATAGAAGTGACTTGAATGTCACTCGAAGATTATGGATTATGAAAGCGTAAAACCTTGGAATGGTAAATTGGTAATGATACGCCAAAGTTCACAAGCCCGGGAATGGGTAAGTTCGTCTAGAAATCATACTTGATAGATTGTGAAAAGTATAATACAAAACTTAACGGATTGAATAAATAAAAAGGGAACTTCTAGGCTATCAGCCCTTAAACAGAAGTTTTTAGCAAATAAAGATAATAAACATGTTTGTATTTAAATTACGGACGCGTAGGAAAAAAAGAATCACGTAAAACGGATTTATAGAATGAAAGTTATGAAGATTTAAAGTTAGGATTTGGTTAGAATTCGGAGCTGGGTAATTGCAACTCAAATGCTCGAAACCTTCTGTAAAAAAGAGGTCGTCGCGCCCCGCGACGGATAAAAGGTAATCGGTAGTGTCCCGCCACGGCCTTTGGAGGCCAGCGAAGGCTAGGGTCTCATCTGTCGCGACCCGCGACAGATCCAAAAACTGGCAAATTTTTGTTATTTGGATTATTTTGTATTTCGGACTTGTTTATAATGATCAATTGCTCATCAAAACTAACTTTATTGTTGGTTTTCATATTAGGTGATGTAGGTGGTATTCCGGATGGAGATCAAGCAACTGCTATGAACCGAACACAATACTTTTGAAGGTTTCGCAATGATGTCGTTTGTTTATGTGTAAAACAACTTATGTAGACAATGATTTCTATCTTTCAAATGTTTTAATCCTGTATGTATGATAACTTATAAAAGTCTTTGAATGGTCGCATTTTCATGTAAAATGCGTAGTTTATTATTATAATTTTGATTTATCAAGACGGGTGTTACAAGTTGGTAATCAGAGCTCAAGGTTGTTAACAAAGTGTGTTCGGTTCAAAGCTTGATCAAACATCCGGTAAGAATTAGTAGTCATTTAGTAGATCTTATTAGAATATTAGAAAAAGGAAATTCGATTTGATGTGCACGGGAAGAGCGTGTTAACACTCTCAAACCCGGAAAGTACACTAAACATGAATGGTTTAAGCAAGTGGTGAACTTGGCTAAACCAAAACGAATGATGCATATGTTATAAAATCAAATGTTTAATAATGAGCATAAACATTTCAGGTTCACGATGACGGATAAAGGTAATGATGATACGGTGCCAATAAACCCTAAACCAGTTTTCTTCCTTAAAAATTAGATATCGAAGAATGGAGTTATAACCTTGAACAATAACCATATAACAACGTGAATCACCGTCGGCTTCCTTGTGATACCCACCCACCGTCTCTATTTCGACTTCTCGCCACCATGCCGTCACCGTTCATGGCGGAACCCTACCACCACCTCTGAACCCTCGATTCTTCACAGGAACCAAGGACCACTACACTCAGGCACTTAATTAGTTGACTAAACCGACAATTTCTACATCTTTGATGAGTGAGAGGCGAGCACGTGCCGCTGACAGGAGACACGACAGCTCCAAATCTCTTTTTTATATTCTGCATCTTTTTCTTCAGCTTCTCCCCACATATCCCATGAGATCAAATCAATAAAGAACTGTAAATTTACAATATTTTTTTTAATCAAAAATAAGAATTTATCATTACTAAAATGTAAAGATTTGGAATCAACCAGGAATCTTTAATAAAAATATATTGAACACAATACTTTTCATCACTACACATCCATCAAAGGTTTAAAAAAGAATTCTTATTCATGTCCAAACTACTAATATAGACTGATAACAATAGTCAGATTACTTGTATGAATTGAACTTGAACGGCTGTCTACTCCATTCGACTTGTCACCGGCTATAGTCTACTCGCTGAACCCAAATCGGCGCCTTCAAAAAACCTCTGAATTTCGCTAGAACCCTAATTCGCCGGAGCCCTAATCACACTAATAATCACCACCGAAAATGCACCCTGATTCCATCACCACCGGAACCACACCCTGATTCCGTCACCATCGGAACCGCACACTGAATCCGACACCACTACACACTGATAATCTCTCTAGTCACCACCACACCACCAGTGATAGGCAACGTCGCCGTTCCGGCACACACGAGGACATGGCCAGCTACCGTTCTCTCTCTCCTTCTTTCTGATCTCTCTTATTGTTCTCTCCCGTGTGTAATCGACGGTGTGTGGGGGTGCAGTAGGTTTAGGGTTTTATACTTGGGCTTCACAAGAGACGCATGCCCTTATTTATTGTTCATTTCATTGTATTTTTAATATATGTACAAGATTTTGCCCCGCCCGCATTGCGGGGCACTAAACCGAATATTTCTCTCTCATAACATGTACGTATGTGTTTCGATTACTTATACATACTACTCATAACACGATCTCAAAAAAATTACATTGAGTTAACCAGATAAATTAAAACACTATAATACTTTTGCTTAAGAAAAACAAAAACGTTAGAAAAACAATAATTTTAAACTGGGGCAAAATTGTAATTTTTCAGGATAAATGAGCGTGTGCCAAACAGCCGCCTGACACAAATAAAAATTTCACCGAGTCAAACAATTAAAACAAATCACTACTATAGTTTTGTCAAAAAAAAAAAACTAAAACGATGGCATGACTGTAATTTTACACTGGGGGCAAAATCGTAATTTGACTGGGAAAGCAAAGGAAAACGATGGCAAAAATGTAAATTTAGATTGAGGGCAAAATTGTAATTTGGCTGGTGGGGGAAAAACAAAACTAATGGCAAAACTGTAAATTTAAACGGGTCAAAATCGTAATTTTGTATCGAGGGCAAAATGGTAATTTTTAGTGGGGGCAAAAGCATAATTTTTTTTCAACTGTGAGTAAAAACGTAATTTTGAACTGATGGCAAAATCGTAATTTTAAAGCGGGGATAAAATCGTAAATTGGTTGGGCCAATGAGGGAGTGCCAAACAGCTTACTAGCACTATTCCCCCATCTTGTGTCTGTAGTTATACACCGGGCCAAAATCGTAATTTTACTGGGAAAGTAAGCAAAAACGATGACAAAAATGTAAATTTAAATTGAGGGCAAAATCGTAATTTAGCTGGGAGGAACAAAACGAAACTAATGGCGAAATTGTAAATTTAAACGGGGCAAAATCGTTATTTTGAACCTAGTGCAAAATTATAATTCTTAACTGGGCTAAAAGCATAATTTTATTTTGAAATGAAGGTAAAAACGTAATTTTAAACTATTGGCAAAATCGTAATTTTAAAGCGAATATAAAATCGTAATTCGATTTGGCCCAAAGCCTAAAAGTTATGAGGTAAAACTATAAAAATAAAAAAAGAAAAAGAGAAAAGAGGAAAAGAAGTCAAAAAGAATAAAAAATAAACACTATTCATGAAACTTTCTAAATGTTATATAGATTAGTGAAATTTCCCACGCTGCGCGGAGGGGAATTCGAACGTAATCGATTCATTTCGTTTCGTTTTGTAACGGGATGAGCGCGGTACCAATTCTGTACCGAACCGGTACCGAAAGTACCGGTACCAGAAAACGGGGAAAAGTTGTTCCGGTAGCGAATACACCGGTTCGGCACTGGTACCGTACCGGTTGGCTATAAAAATAATTCCTCGCACTACGCGGTGGGGAATTCGAACGTTATCGATTCGTTTTGTTATGTAACGGGATGAGCACGGTACATGTTCGGTACCGAATAAGGGGGAAAAGTGGTACCGGTACCGAATGCACCGGTTTGGTACCGGTACTAATATGGTAAAGGTACTTACTGGTGTTTTACCTGTAAATATTGGTACCGAAAAACAGGGAGAACGGGAACCGGTACAGGTACCGGTACTGAATATACCCGGTACGGTTCGATACAAGTTAGGTACACGGTACCAAATGTTCATCCCTAATCTGCGCTACACTATAGGAAGAAAAAGGTATGTTAAAATGGTTTTTGTTTTAAAAGATTTCGCAGCAGGTAATAAAAATTTTTCTTTCCCATGAAGGGCTTCGAACCCGAGACACTCACTATATTTGAATGTTCATACAATCAACTGAATTGCGAAAGTTTTTCTTAACAGTTTCGCGCAATAATAACTATAATATATATACATAAAGCGGAAAAGGACAAAAAACGTAAATTTAAAGGGTCAAAAAGCGTAATTTTTAACTGAGGGAAATATTTTAATTTTTTTTGTGGGCAAAACCATAATTTTATTTTGAACTGAGGGTAAAAACGTAATTTTGAATTGATAGCAAAATCATAATTTTAAAACGGTGATAAAATCATAAATTTATTGGGCCAATGGAGGTGTTCTAGGCAGCTACCTGGCACTACTCCTCCATCTTGTGTCTGTAGTGATACACTGGGGGCAAAAGCGTAATTTGTCTGAGAAAGCAAACAAAAACAATGACAAAAATATAAAATTAAATTAAGGGTAAAATCGTAATTTACCTGAGAGAAAGAAAACAAAACTAATAGCGAAACTGTAAATTTAAACAGGGCAAATTCGTAATTTTGAATCGAGGGCAAAATTGTAATTTTTCACCGGGGGCAAAAGCATAATTTTATTTTGAAGTGGAGGTAAAAACGTAATTTTAAACTGATGACAAATTCGTTATTTTAAAGCGGGACAAAATCGTAAATTGATTTGGAAAAAAAGAGAAAAGTCAAAAAGCAAAAAAAAATATATATATAATAATAATAATAATAATAAACCACTGTTCATACGTTTTCCTAAATGTAATAGAGTTAATTAATAGTATAATGCGTCAAAAATATTGCATAAACAACTATTTAAGTAACAACAACTAAATAAAAGAGACAACCTTGACAAACTTGTCTTGGGCCTTGGCGGCTGTCAAATTGCCCAGATTCAAAATAAAAAAAATGTGTAAAAAGTCTTAGACCAAGTGGTATGGGGCCCGGCTTAGGCCCGCCGTGGCCAGGCGCCGGTCCCCCACACCGCCCCTAGCCCCGTCCCGTCGAAACCGGCTGCCACCCGACATTCTTCACGGGCCTCATTTTCAAACTTATAGCCGTTGGTAACGGCTATAATTATTAAGAAAAAAAAAACTTTTTCACTTTAAATATACTAGGTGATGCCCTGCCCGCGTTGCGGGGCGATTGCCGAATAATTCTCAACCAATTAAAAAAACAGTACTATAGTTTTGTAAGAAATAAAAAGTAAAAAAAGTGTTAGACAACTCTTTGACACGATTTTTAGTTGAGAGCAAAGTCATATTTTTATATTACTTGGGGGAAAAATCAAAATTTTGTTCCCGAGGGTAAAATCCTAATTTTTAGGTAGGGGAAAACCATATTTTTATTTTGCACTAGGGGCAAAAACGTAATTTTGAATTGAGGGTGATATCGTAATTTTGAACCGAGTGGAAATTCGTAAATTTTAGCTGGGGGCAAAAGCATAAATTTATTTTGAACTGTGGGTAAATACGTAATTTTAAAATGTGTGCAAAACCGTAATTTTAAAGTAGGTATAAAATAATAAACCGGTGTAAAATCGTAAATTTTGAACCGGGGGAAAAACAAAATTTTATTTTGAACTTGGGCGAAAACGTAATTTTGGTTGAGGGTAAAAGCGTAGTTTTTTTTACCGAGAGCGAAATCATATTTTTTAGCTCGGGGCAAAAAAAAAATTGTATTACACATGTGTAATACTACACATGTGCATGTGTACTACACATGTGTAGTATTACACATGTGCACTACAATTTTTTTTTTAATTTTTTTTATATACTAAAATTACCGAAAATTATTATGCAAAAAAAAAAAAAATTGGTATGTTTTTTTTTTGGCTTTTTTAATTAGTTTTCGAGTTTTCACAATAACTAGTGATTTTCATTTTAACATTCCCCAATATAACTATATATCTAAAATATATCACTATTTCTAAGTGAGTGATAATAGTGCCTTGGGATAAATGAATATTTTTCTTCTTGATAATATCAGTCTTTGACCAAGTGTGGACACTGGTATACCAAGACATCGAGAATTATAAAAGTTTTATTTACATAATGAAGTTTTATTATTATTTTAAAAAATAGATAAAAAGCAAGTAAAGCAAAACAAATCCAAAACGGCACCAAACATTGAGAGAAACAAAATTCCATATACACCCTTGTGAATATTAAAGTTACCACTTGTGACTATAAAATGATTGTTCCTTTTGACAATTTGCAATTGCAAACTTATGTTTTGTGACCATGGGTTTAGACCAAGAGAAGAAGCCACATGCATTATGCATACCAATCCCAGTGCAAGGTCACATTACCCCAATGTTAAAGCTAGCCAAAATCCTTCACTCCAAAGGTTTCCTTATCACCTTCGTCAACACCGAGTTTAACCACCAACGTCTTCTGAGATCTCAGGGCCTCGAAGCCGTGCGTGGGCTCCCTTCCTTCCGGTTCGAAACCATTCCTGATGGTCTTCCACCAGCACAAAACCTTGATGCTACCCAAGAGGCTTCAATTCTAGCACGCGCCATTGAGGAAAACTTTTTGGGTCCTTTTAAAACTCTAGTGACCAAAGTTAATGCTTCTTATTCGCCGGTGACTTGTATAGTGGCTGACATGCTTATGGGCTTCACATTCGCTGTCGCCTCTGAGTTGGGTATTCCGGAGTTTCTCTTATGGACGGCGGGAGCTGGTTCGTTATTATGTTTCGATCAGTATCCCTATCTTTTGGAGAAGGGATTAATGCCCCTTAAAGGTAATTGATTATTCATATTTTTATTTTGCAGATCCTAGATTTTCTAGTGTGAATACAATTGCAAACTGTAGGATTTGAATTCTAAAATTTTTATTTGGAGGATATCACCCTGATGATGGCCTAAATTCAGAGATTTACACGTTGATTGATAGGAAATATTAAATATTTAGTATCATTATCAAATATGATCCATCATCATCATACTGATTGTAGAAAACAAATTGAATACGTTAAATGCAATGTTTTTTATATAAACGTTGAAGTGAGTTTGTTGCTGAAACAGTTCTTTACTTTTAAACATGTAGCTTTATAAAAATAAACTAGTACAGGGAGAGTTATTTTAAGAACTCTAACTTACTATGGTAAGAACTTATGAAAAAACTAATTAAAATAAATTTTATATTATTATTATTATTATTATTATTATTATTATTATTATTATTATTATTAAAAGAATTATTTTCAATTAATTCATTCCCCTCTCTACTATTAACATATTTTTTACACATGTGTAAATAGTTAATTTATGAATATTCTTTTATTTTTGAACTAGGTGATGCCCCGCCCACGTTGCGGGGCGATGGCCGAATAATTCTCAATCAATAAAAAAAAGCACTACTATAATTTTGTCAGTAAAAAAACTAAAACGATGATAAGACCATTTTTTCGGCTCAGGGCAAAATTGCAATTTTTCAGGACTAATGAACGAGTGTTAGGCAGCTCCTTGACACGGAAAAAAATTAAATCAAGTCAACCAATTAAAAAAAAGTTTTCTACTTTTACGAAAAAACTAAAACGATAGGAAAACGTAATTTTGAACTGAGAGCGAAATCATAATTTTTATTCAGTGATAAAATCGTAAATTAAATGGACAAATGGGGGAGTGTCAGCAGCTACCGGCATGATTGTAATTTTACACTAGGGGAAAACTGTAATTTAACCCTAAAAAAACAAAAAAGATGGAGAAAATGTAAATTTAATTTGTAAGCAAAATCGTAACGTGGCTATGAGAGAAAAAACTAATGGGAAAACTGTAAATTTAAAGATGTCAAAATTGTAATTTTGAACCGAGGGCAAAATTTAAATTTTTTGCTGGGAGTAAAAGCGTAAATTTATTTTTAAGTCGGGGTAGAAACATAACTTTGAACTGATGGCAAAATCGTAATTATAAGGAGAAAAAACTAATGGCAAAATTGTAAATTTAAATAAGGTGAAGTCGTAATTTTGAACCCAGGGCAAAATTGAAATTTTTAGATGGGAGCAAAAGCGTAATTTTATTTTTAAGTGGGGGAAAAATAATTTTACACTGATGGCAAAATCGTAATTTTAAAGCGGGATAAAATCGTAATTTTATTGGGCCAATAGGGGAGGGCCAGTCAGCTGCCTGACACTATTACCTCCACCGCCCATTTCACCCAATAGGTGAAAACAACTATTGCGCCAATTGGATTTGTTTATGTTGAAAATGAACAGAGAGCAAAATCATAATTTTAAGCTGGTGCAAAACCATAATTTTATGTTGACCTGGGGGCAAGATCATAATTGTAAACCGAAGGCAAAATCTTTGTTTTTAGCTGGGGGCAAAAGTATAATTTATTTTAAACTGTGGGCAATAACGTAATTTCGAGCTTTGGGAAAAATTGTAAATTTAAACTGGGGATAAAATCGTAATTTGGAACCGAGGGCAAAAGCGTATTTTTTAGCAGAATGGCAAAATCGTAATTTTATTGTGAATTTGGGGCAAAAACGTTAAACTGAGGGTGAAATAGTAATTTTAAAGAGGATATAAAATACTAATTTGGTTGGTCCAATCGGGGAGTGCCAGGCAAGCTGCATGGCACTATTCCTTGAACTCCTTTTTGTATATGTAGGATAACTAGTTGATGCCCCGCCCGCGTTGCGGGGCAATGGCCGAATAATGAGCGAGTGTTAGGCAGTTTATTGACACGAAAAACAATTAAATCGAGTCAACTAATTAAAACAAAACACTTTTATAGTTTTGATTAAAAAAAAACTAAAACAATGGCAATATTGTAATTTTTAACTGAGAGAAAGTTGTATTTTTTGACTGGGGTAAAATCGTAATTTGATAAAAGCTAAAGTGATGGCAGTACTGTAAATTTGAACCAGGGGCAAAATTGTAAATTTTCACAGGGGTAAATTCGTAATTTTGAACTTGGGGGTAACAGCGTAATATAAATTTGAACTAAGGGCACAATCGTAAATTTAAGTCGGAGGCAAAACCAGAATATTATTTTGAACCAAGGGCAAAATCGTAATTTTCTTGGGGGCAAAAACATAATTTTATTTTGTACCGGGGAAAAAACGTAATTTTGAACTGAGGGCGACATCATAATTTTTTAAACGGGGAAAATCACATTTTTGAATAGAGGGCAAAATAGTAATTTTTAGCTGGGGACAAAAACATATTTTTATTTTGAACTGGGGCAAAAAGGTAATTCTGAGGTGAGGACAAAACCATAATTTTTTTTTGAATCGAGGGGAAAATCGTAATTTTGAGCTGGGGAAAACAGATTTTTATTTTGAACTGGGGGCGAAAACGTAATTATGAGGTGAGGGCAAAACCACAATTTTATTTTGAATCGAGGGGAAAATCGTAATTTTGAGCTGGGAACAAAAGCGTAATTTTATTTTGAGCTGGGGCAAAACCATAATTTTAAAGAGGGGCAAAAACGTAATTTTAAAATGGATATAAAATAATAAACTGGTTGGTCCAATGCGAGAGTGCCAGACAAAATCGTAATTTTGAATCGAGGGAGAAATCGTAATTTTGAGATGTGGAAAAAAAACGTAATTTTTATTTTGAGCTGGAGGGCAAAACGGTAATAAAACGTAATTTTAAAATTGATATTAAACAATAAACTGGTTGGTCCAATAGGGGAGTTCCAGGCAGCTGCCTGGCACTATTCCCCCATTTGGTAAATGTATATGTAGGCTGGCACTGTTCCCCGATTTGGTAAATATATATGTAGGAAATGCATGTAAATTTAAACAAGTATTTATATTCCTTTTGATGTTATATCTTAATAGTACTTTCCCTGAAGCTAATATCATAATTATCTCTTTGTTATACAGATTCGACTTACTTACTAAATGGCTATTTGGATACCGTTCTAGACACTATACCTACCATGCATGGCATACGTCTTAAAAATATCCCTCCTTGGATTACATATATCAACCCCGGTGATGAGTACATGGCCCAGTATTTTTGTTTACAATTAGAGCGAGCAAAAGCCGCGTCTGCTATCTTTTTTAATACTTTTGATGAACTCGATTGCGACATTTTAGACGCGATCTCTGCAAAGTTTGGTCCTTCCTATGGAATTGGCCCTTTAAATCTACTTGAGAACAAGATTGTAGACGATAGTGTAGCATCATTCAAATCAAACCTTTGGAAAGAAGAGCCTGAATGTTTAAAATGGCTTGACTCAAAAGAACCATCGTCGGTTATTTATGTGAACTTTGGTAGCATCACGGTAATGACATCTCAACAACTAGTCGAGTTTGGATGGGGACTCGCGAAAAGCAATTATCCATTCTTGTGGATTATACGCCCTGACCTCGTGACGGGCGAGTCTGCTGTTCTTCCACCTGAGTTGTTGATGGAGATAGGCGGTAGAGGATTGTTGGCAGGTTGGTGTCCCCAAGACCAAGTTCTAAGCCACCCGTCGATAGGAGGGTTTTTAACACATAGTGGATGGAATTCGACAATTGAAAGCATCTCTTGTGGAGTGCCAATGATTTGTTGGCCGTTTTTTGCTGACCAACAACCGAATTGCTGGTTGGGTTGCAACAAGTGGGGCATTGCTATGGAGATTGACAGCAATGTAAAAAGTGATGAGATTCAAAAGCTTGTGATTGAGTTGATGAAAGGAGAAAAGGGAAATTTGATGAGGAAGAAAGTTGATGAATTGAAGAAGAAGGCTAAGGAAGCATGTGCCTTTCCTTCTGGTTCGTCTGTAGTCAATTTGGAGAAGATAATTAATCTTATGCAAACTTCTTCAAAATGATATGTCGTCTAATTTAGATGCTTGTGTTTTATCATATTCACGTAGACTTTCTATAAATGTATTGCCCTTCATTTGTGCATCATAATATTATATGAAAATACTCTTTTAAGTTTAACTAATACGAGTTTGAGTTCACTGGTTGAACTTACTAAATGCAACTAAACATTAAGCCATTAGTCAAAAGTTTTTTTTTCAAGAAGTAAATGAAGATTAGTGATTATGTCATCATTATTTTTGTATGTCAAAGAGTCTACATATTCACACACCCTATCTACCTATTTGCATACCCTAATGTACGCCTTGTATAAGCCTGTACGAGGCGTATAGGGTTCCTGTCTCCCAACCAGGTGGTCAATCTCGTACAACGTTAAATCAATGACATGTACGCCAAGTATATTATCTGTACGTTGTGCATATACGATAGAAGTATACGCCGCGTACAGGTTTGTACACAGCGTACATTAGACTGATTTAACCATGATACAAGTTGCGTACAGAGCTCTACGCATTGTATATATTGAATTTGAAAATGTTCAAATAGTAACATGCAGAGGATTCTTCATGGTCGACAAAAAAACCTTCATTTCTACTATTTTTCTTTGCCTTCTATGTTGCTTGTTTAACCAATTGTCGAACGAGAGATTATGAATTCAACACGTTACAAATGTCATCATATCTGGGACGACAACTATTTCTTTGTATTTTTGTATGTATACCGTATTTATTATGTATTATTATACATATACGGTATTTTTGTTGGATGATGATGGACAACCAAATCAACCCTCAACATCAGCAGTCGCAGCGGCCAGCAGGGTCCGTCACACGGTCACCCGTACTTGGAGTTTCTCTCCTCGGGTCGACCATCCTGTGCAGCCACAGGATCATCCCCCTCCAACCGAGGTTTCTTTTTGGTTTGCCGATGTGCAACGTAAGATGACGCTAGCACAGTTTGCGGTCCGCTGCGGTTTATACTTGGAACTGAGATCGTTACAGATCTTTATACACAAGTGTTAGTAGTGGTTGATAGACCCACCTTTCTAGGGTTCTGGGATGTGATTGTAGAGCCTGGGACTTGGGACTATACCTTGTCCAAGGGGAGGATTTCAGCTGTTTATGACACGTTGTACTGGTACGTGCGTTTATTATTTTAATTATTGTCATTTTTATTGTTATTTATAAATTTCCGTATTTCTCTAACACTCTCTGCAGGTATCTACACAAGTTGATATGCACTTGCATCACAGCTTTACAGGAGGTCGTGCGCTCTTACACACTGTTTGGCCTAGTAATTCGCCTCTGCGCATCACCGACAGGAGCTCAAACTATTGTACGGCTGCGCGTAAGTCATCGTGATTGCCCGTTCATTGCTACATTTCCCCGAGGGTGACCCACACTTACTGCTGGCGGTCCATATTAACGGTGCATCGCCGCCACAACCAATTAGTACTTTATATATCACCTTACAACTAAACATTAGTTATTTTCTCCACAATGCTTTATTTTCTACGCTCCAAAACACAACCAAAATTCATTTCATCTATATTCTTTTCCTCTAGGTTCCATCTCCGTTTCTTTGATCATCTCGTTAGTCAACAGGAGGCATGTTTTTTATCTCAACAACTTTCAGCTTGTGAGAGCATTCACATTGGATTATTTATTCATATCCACATAATTAGACTAAAAATACTTACTTTTTCTCTCATTTTCAATTAAATAATATTTTTATACCATTATTATTACTTTATGTCTCTAATTTACTCACAACCAACTTTAAAAAAAATTAAAAAAGTTTATCAGGGTAAACAATGTTTCCCATATATTTACAAATGAACAGTAGTATTTTCATATATTTTCTCTCTCCTCTACCCATAACCACTCAAAATCACTCATAACCATTTCTTATAATATAAGTTTTTCTCACTCACATAAATTTAAGAGATCTATTGTGAATGCTCTGATTTAAACCATGCCTGGGACCGGATGTGGGTGATTAACACCGCACGGGGCGGTGGTTATCGGCGTGAAGTAGGGAAACCATGCTCCACTTCATTTTCAAGATGAGGATAAAATTTCTTTAAATCCGACAACCACTCACCTATGCAGATTGAACAAGTTTAGTCCTTTCACTTTGACCAACTAATCGTCAAGATTTCTAAACTTAACCAATAAAATATAAAGATTAGAATTTATTAATAATTAAATGAGTACACTGCCATTTTGGTCCCCGAGGTTTGGTTACTTTTGCCACTTTAGTCCAAAACTCAAATATTTTGCATCTGGGTCCCTGTGGTTTCAGTTTTATTGCCATTTTGGCCCAAAAATGAAATCAGGTCATATTTGTCTTATAAAATCCTGTTATTTTGTCATTTTCCGCAGGGGCAAAATGATCATTTCTTTTTTATAAATAAATACCATATTTTATAAGACAAATATGACCTGATTTGCCCCTGAAAAAAATGACAAAATTGCAGGATTTTATAAGACAAGTATGACCTGATTTCATTTTTGGGCCAAAATGGCAATAAAACTGAAACCACAGTGACCCAGATGCAAAAGGTTTGAGTTTTGAACTAAAGTGGCAAAAGCAACCAAACCTCAAGGACCAAAATGGCAGTTTGCTCTAATTAAATAGAGTTTCCTTAAGTTTTATCATAAAGAGGAGTTTTCCCCTAAAAACCCTAGACAAATCCTTGATTCTATCACAAAACTTTAAAAACTAGTTAATAATTAATTTATCTTAAACTGTATATGTGTCTTTATGTGATGTGGATCAAGATCAATGAAAACCACTTTGAGTTGTGAGAACTTAGAGAACTTGGTCTTCTCGTGCGAGTTTTGCCCCCATTTTTTCACACTTCTAGATTAAAATGTTTCGAAAGATTGCCGTAAAAAAAGTTTAAAAAAAATAATTCGAAGTGGTGTTTTTCGACCCTTTACAACAAATGTAAAAAGCTGATGACATAAGCATGTCATCACTTTTTACAGCATTTACGACTGCCGTCAATGAAATTTTTTTTGGAAAAGTTGATTTTTTTAGTATTTTTGGTAAAAAAAATTTGAAAAAACGTTTCGTAAAGTCGAGTTTTTAAATTCTGACAACTCGTCTAAGTTTTCATTTTAACGTAACCCTATGTGCTATACAATTATTCTAGTTATCGTTCGTTGATTATAGGGATGGTCACTAATTCGCATTCGCTAGACACTAACACGCACTAATATTTTTTAACGTCAAAAATCTAGTTATCATTCGTTGACTATAGGGGGGGGGGGGGGGGGAGTGTCACTAATTTGCATTCGATGGGTTTAATTTTAAGTTTTTAAAACACTTTTGGGATATATTTGAAGGCGATTTTGTTGAGGTTTTGAATGAGTTCCACTCTAGGAGGGAGGTTACCAGAGGGTGTGCATCGTCTTTTATTACACTTATTCCGAAGGTTAAAGATGCGACGAGTCTCAATGAGTATCGGCCGATTAGTTTGGTGGGAAAGATTAACAAAGTTTTATCCAAGGTGTTGGCGAATCGTCTTAAAAAGGTTCTTCCGACTGTTATCTCCGAAAGCCAATCCGCTTTTCTTAAAGGTAAGTTTATCCTTGACGGCCCGCTTATTATAAACGAAGTTATTAATTGGTTTAAGAAGTGCAAAAAGAAGGCATTTTTGTTGAAGCTGGATTTCGAGAAGGCTTATGATAACGTTAATTGGGGGTTCTTAAGGGATGCGATGTTACAGATGGGTTTCCCGTGTGTTTGGTGTGAATGGGTTCACTGGATTCTATCCTCAGCTAGGTCGGTAGTATTGGTCAATGGATCTCCTACTTTTGATTTCCAGTGCGAAAAAGGTATGAGGCAAGGGGATCCGTTGTCCCCGTTTCTTTTTCTTGTTGTGATGGAGATGCTTTCTTGCTGCTTCGAGAAGGCGGTAGCGATTGGGGCTGTTCCGGGTGTTAGGCTTCCGAACAACGGACCGGTGTTATCTCATCTCTTTTACGCGGACGATGCGTTAATTATTGGGGATTGGAGGGAGGATACTATCATGAATATTGTTAGGATTTTGAGAGGTTTCCATATTTGTTCGGGGCTGAAGATTAACCTGTCAAAGTCTAACATTTACGGGATTGGTTCGTCCGAGTCTGAATTAGATTTGATGGCCTCGCGGATTGGGTGCAAAAAGGATTTTTTGCCATTCAAGTACCTCGGTATATCGGTGGGAGCAAACATGAATCAGATTGCGAGTTGGAGCCCGGTTTTCGAGATTTTTAAGTCTAGGCTTTCTCTTTGGAAAGCTTCGGTTTTATCTATAGGGGGGAGGATCACGCTGATTAAAGCTGTTATGGAGTGCTTGCCGAACTATTTTTTTTCTTTGTTCAAAGCTCCGGTGGGGGTTATTAATCAGTTAGAGTCTATTATGAGGAGGTTTCTGTGGGGCGGTCCGTCTTTGGACAAGAAGCTAGTTGGGTGTCGTGGGATAGAGTGGCTTCTCCTATTGATAAGGGGGGTTTAGGTATTCGGAAACTTGTTGTTATTAATAATTCTTTAATTCTGAAATGGGCGTGGAGGTTCTTAAACGAGAAAAATAGTTTATGGGTGAAAACGGTGGCGGCTATTCACGGCATTTGCGGGAAGTGGGGGTTTCTTCCTGCTAAATCGTCTTTGGGTGGCGTTTGGGTGAATATTGTCAAGACTGTTAACAAGCCATTTCGGGCCCGGGATGGTTTTCTGCAGTTTGTGGAAGGGACGGTTGGGAACGGGGAGGATTTTGCTTTTTGGTTAGATCCATGGTTGTTGAAGGACCCGCTGAGGTTTCGTTTTCCGAATTTATATCGGTTGGAGGTCGACAAGAAGTGTAAGGTCCGTGATCGTATCGTTCGGCCTATTACGAATCCAGGTGCGTCGTGGTGATGGAAATCTGTTCCGGCTAGTGGTGTTGAGTTGGCTGAATGGTTGCCGCTGTGTGTCTCTATTCGGGATATATCTCTGTCCGATGTCTCGGATAGGTGGAGGTGGTCTGCCGATGTAACCGGTGAGTTTAGTGTTTTATCAGCAAAAAGGTTGATGGATCCCAGTAGCGGTACAGGAGAGGGTTTTGTTTGGGAGTGGTGCAAGTGGGCTCCGCTGAAGTGTAACGTTTTTGCTTGGAGGGCGGAGATGGAGCGTCTGCCTACTAGGTTGGAGCTGGCTAAACGGAATATCCCGGTTGTTGACACTTGTTGTCCGATGTGTGATGGGGGTGAGGAGTCAGCTTCCCACTTGTTCACTGCTTGCAGTTTTGCGACTGAGGTTTGGGCGAAAGTGTGTACTTGGAGCAGAACCCTTTTTCTGGTTGCCTTCTCTTTCAGGGATGTGCTCGAAGCTCATGTTCATTGCGGTCTTAAAGGGAAGCAGCAGTACATGTTCCAAGGGATTGTAGTTGTTACGTGCTGGTTTATTTGGAAAGCTAGAAATGATCGGGTTTTTAACGGTAAGATCCCGAAGGCGGATGATGTGTTTAGGTCGATAAAGTCCGCAGGGTATCTTTGGTTCAAGAATAGGTGTAAATGTATAGATTCAAATTGGGATAAATGTTGTAAATTTGAGTAAGGTTTTGTAGTCTTGTGGGTCGACCGTTGTTTTTGTCGGGTGAGCCGTTTTTAATTTGAGTAAGGTTTTGTAGTCTTGTGGGTCGCCCGTTGTTTTTGTCGGGTGAGCCGTTTTTAATGAAGTTTTCTTAAAAAAAAAAAGACACGCACTAATATTTTTTTTAACGTCAAAAAGAATCTAACTAAAATCTTGTTTGTAATTGTGTTAAGGTCTCACTATATCACCCGTAATTTGTCGACGGCAATCTTTGACAAAAATGCTGAAGATTATTTTATTAATTTAAATTTTGTGGACGGCAATCTTTGACAGAAATACTGAAGATTAGTTTATTATATTAAATTTTGTCGACGGCAATCTTTGACAAAAATACTGAAGAATAGTTTATTAAATTAAATTAAATTTAACAAGAAAATTAATAGTTTATTAAATTAAATTTAACAAGAAAATTTTGAAACGTAATTAATTTCTCCAAAATTTCATTTTGCAAAGAGTGAATTGCAAGTTTTGTCCTTTATCTTTATACCCAATTGCAGGCGGTGTCCTTTATATTTAAAATTGACGACTTTTGTACTTAATGTTTCAAAATCATACATGTTATGTCCTTTAGCCCTAACCCAGTTAATATTAACTTTTAAGTGAAGGGTAATTCAGTCTTTTTTACTTGTTTAATTAAGAAAACTATTTTATTGAATTAAAACAAAATGAATTATCTTCTACTATATATAGAGAAACACACTCTCTCTCTCTCTAAAACACCCACACTTTCTCTCTCTATAAAAACACCCACTACACAACCTCCATATCAGTTCCTCCATTAAGATCCATATCAATTCCTTAATCAAAATCACTAGAAAATTTTTAGATTATGATAGCCACGACGAGAAAACCAATGTTTCAGTAATTGTTTATTGATTCAATCTTTTAAAAGTATGGGATAATTATAAAGACCTCATACAGGTCCTTTACTAAGGAAATACAATTAATTAGGCTTCAACAAACATAAACCCCAGCAATTACTTTTTTCTTTTTGAACTAATTTTTTAATAGATTGATAATTAGTGCTCATACAGCCACTGGTTTAGTGGTTTGTCGTCAAAGAAAATGGGAAGAAGAGAACTCTACTCTACCACTGCACATAATAACAATTTCAAATCCAAATTTTTTACCACCGTGGCCTGAGATCCGACCATTACTGAACTCAAACACTAACACAACAGTTGGGGATGGGGTGGCGGTGGTGAAACCGCCGTGAATCCCTAATTGTTAGACGTCGTACCATGAATCTTTGAACGATTAACCCTAACTGTTGACTACCAGGGCCTGATACGCGACTGAGCAACGAAATCTTTGGCCGCCATATCAAATCCTGAACCATCGCCACCAGTGTAGCAGCCTAAGGGCCGCCGTGAAACCATCACCACCGCCATAACTGTTGGCCGTCGTGCCTGAGATAATAGTGGTCAACCCAATCTCGGTCAACAAGTACAGATCCGAAGTGTGGGGGTGGTGCGGTGGTGGTGTGGGGGTGGTGTTGGTGTTGTGCGGTGGTAGGCTGGTGTGAGGGTGATGGCAGCAGGTGTGGTGCTACTGAGAGAGTAAAGAGGGAAAGAGTGTCTCTGATAGAGAGAGAGAGAGTTCAGAGATTTATAATTCAATTTTGTTTAGTTTATTAAAATTTAAAATCATTAAAATGGTTTTCTTAATTAAACAAGTAAAAAAGACCAAATTACCCTTCACTTAACAGTTAAAATTAACTGGGTTAGGGCTAAAGGACATAACATGTAGGATTTTGAAACATTAAGTACAAAAGTCGTCAATTTTAAAGATAAAGGACACCACCTGCAATTAGGTATAAAGATAAAGGACAAAACTTGCAATTCACTCTTTTGCAAATTTAGGTTTTCCTTTAATCACACGATAACTTTAGTAGTTGTTTTTACCTAAAGTTTAATCACATGAGTAATCACATAAGTTCTAAACTATTCAAACTTTTAGTGTATTCATTCATTAGAATATTGGGTATGGGGCGTGGGTTGGGCCGGCGGTTTGGGTTCAACGCCGGCTACTCCACCCCGGGCAAGCGTTGGGTATGACGTTGTCCCTTTGGTGTGGGGATTGAGCTTGGCGTGGGAGGGGGGGTGACATGGCTGGCTTTGGTTGGCTAGTTCGATCTAGCCGTTGGGGGTAGCCGTTGCCAAACCAAAAAAAATCCACACGGCTGGCCACGCCAAGCTAAGCCACGCCACACCACAGTCCACACCCCTAGTTTTTGAGTATTACCTTGTGGATATCACCCTCGCCACGTGTCGAGCAATGCCCCTAACCCAAGCCTCTCCACACCCCATAGTCTTAGGGGGTGTTTGGTGTTGCGTTTTCAAAATAGATTATGCTTTTTCAAAATAGATTTTGCGTTTTCAAAACTGCGTTTTGAAAAAACATGCAGGTACATGCTTCTCAAAAACTGCGTTTTGGAGGCAGATAATCACTTTTTCATCCAAACACTTTTTTAGATTATTTATGTTTTACAAACGCAATAATCAAATAATCACTTCAAAACGTAATCCCAAACACCCTCTTAATACATTAAGGTGTACATTAAAAGCATGGAATTATTTTAGCGCCCTTCCATTCCTAAGGCGCCCCCAAACTCAAACAATCATTTAAGGAAGATGGGCTATGACGCAAGCCCTAACCTTCCAACGGCCGTTCGACAGACCTTCAAACGACTATTTAAAAGTATGGGCTAGGACACAAGCCCTAACATTCAAACGGCGGTTCGATACAACCTCAAAGTCGAAGAGCCATTTGAATACGGTGTTTAATTTGATTGTCATAGGAGTCTATAGCATGCCACTTAATTTGTCCATAGTTGCCTTACTTTTTCTATTGCTTCATGAAAGAACCTTTTAACCAATGCAACCAAGTAATGTTAAACTTTCGATGCTTATTAAAAAGCCCTAAATAAGAATAATTAACAGCACAATCAAAAATCGTTTCCTTCATTTGATTATATCACATAAAAATATAATCAGTTTTGTAGTGTATTCATTTTGGTTTTCTTTTTTAATGGAATTAACCTAATTCATAATGCCAAACTTTTCCATTGTATTGCTTCAGAAGGCTAAAAAAACCTTGTCGACTGCCCAAAGTAGATTTCTTTTTTTTTTTTTTAAACTGTGAACTTCATTAGAAAAAGGAACAGACCCAAAATTAAACGGGCCGAATCTAGATGTATTAGTTAATTGTTCATTTCCTTAGTCGGCAATGCAATTAAAACGCATGAGTTTGGTTGTGTTCACTATTTGCCTATAAAAAGGGGTATATGCCACACTAACCCAAGTGTGAATTTGAAAAGGTTCCATGGGTTCGAATCTAGAGAACAAGCCACATGCAGTGTGCATACCAGCCCCACTTCAAGGCCACATAAATCCTATGCTAAAACTAGCCAAAATCCTCCATTCAAAAGGTTTTCTTATCACTTTTGTCAACACCGAGTTTAACCACCAACGCCTACTTAGATCACAAGGACTTGACGCCCTACATGGCCTCCCTTCCTTTCGGTTCTAGACCATCCCCGATGGCCTTCCACCTCCCGAAAACACACACGCCACACAAGATATCCTGTCTCTAGCCAAATCTGTTGAGGAAACTTGTTTGGGTCCATTTAAAAGTCTTGTGACCAGAGTGAATGCCTCTTATGCACCGGTGACTTGCATCGTGTCGGACTTGCTTATGGGCTTCACCCTAGTTGCGGCCGAAGAACTCAGTATCCCGGAGATTCTTCTTTGGACCAGTGGTAGGTACTGGTTCTTTAATATGTTACAATCAAGAGTAAATTGTCATTTTAGTCTTTGAGGTTTGACTAAAATTGCTACTTTAATCCAAATAGTTTTTTTCTTACCATTTTGTCCAAATAGTTTTGTTTTCTACCATTTTAGTCCCTGACTTTTGTCATTTTTTGTCATTTTCATCGACCACCACCACCACCTCGCACCACCCACCCCATCACAACCTTCCATCATCGCCACCACTTGCCTACACCGTCACCACCCACCCACCCCATCACCATCACCACCCACCATTTCCACCACCATCAGCCACTTTTACACCACCCACGTCATCAAACCAACACCGTCGCCATCATCATAAACCAACAACCACCTCCATCATCTTAAGTGTAAACCGGCACAACACCATCCCCATACTATTGCACCTGCAAAAAAAGAAAGAAATAATGGTTTTACCAAAATTCACCTAAGTTAACTAAATTTTTTGACTTGAGTTAGTGGGTTGGATTAAAATAGCAAAAAATGACAAAAGTTAGGGACTAAAATGACAGAAAACAAAACTATTTAGACTAAAATAGCAAGAAAAAAAACTATTTGTACTAAAGTGGGAATTTTGGTTAAACCCCAGGGACTAAAATGGCAATTTACTCTACAGTCAATATACAAATCTTTTGGAAAAAGGGTTGATGCCTCTTAAGGGTAAGAAGATTTGTTGATGTCGCGCGTTGCCGTGAAACGGAACAAATGATAAGGTAAAAGAAATGTTATTTGAAAAAGAAGCATGTTTTCTAGAAAGCCTAACCGTCAGAATCGGTTCAGTTTATTATTGTACTGTTTTATGATACCAAACAAATACTCTATTTTGAATACATGTTTATTTTTAACAAAACTTATACGGGAATGTCAAGGGAAAAAATTTAACGAATATAAGTTTTAAAAAAATATCAAATTAACTAAATAGAAAATATGATTTAAAAAAAATAATTATTAAAAATAGAAAATAAATGATAGAGAAAATATGGTTTAAGAAAAGAAAAAAATAAAAATATGTAAAAAGTCAAATGAAAATATAATAATCATGTATTACAATATTAAAATAATAAATATTTTAAAAAGCTATATATCATTATAAAAATAAAATTACTATTCATGGTTGTTCGTCAACAATATATACTAGATTTGTTGAAGTCGCGCATTCCGGTTTTTATAGTTCCAAAATAGGACGAAGTTCAAAGATATTTCTTGGGTAGACTAGTGTAAATTTGTAATTATGTAAGGTTTGTTAGTGTTTCGGGCCCCTCGGTTTGAGGTGGGTCGGTCGTTTTTAATGAAATTTACCTTTCAAAAAATAAAATTCTTTGTAAATTGGGTTTTTGGATTTTAATAATCCTAAGTTTCACCTGTTGGCCAATAATAATCACAACTTTAAAAATTCCCTCCAATAATCCCAACTTGTAAAAGTTTGACCGCCATTGATCCTTTGTAAAAGTTGGGATTATTGGAGGGGATTTTTAAAGTTGGGATTATTATCGGCCAACAGGTGAAACTTAGGATTATTAAAATCCAATAACCCTTGTAAATTTCTAAAAGCTCGTTGGTGCGACAATGAAACAACTTTGTGTTTACAATCGTGGGATTAAATGAGATTTAATCTCGCCGGTGCAGAAAAGTGTAAAACATGATACAATTTTAGAGCTAGTGTGTGATTGAGTTTCGTCGAGTTTGTTCGAGATTTGATTAAGTGTTGACGAGTTGAAGTTAATTGTTCGTTTGCCAACTAGTTGAAGATTGAGCCTTTATCATATGCTGGTTAGAGTAGAGATGATTAGTCTTCTTGGTCCCTCTTCCGAGTAGGTGACTAGTCGGATTTTCGAAATAATTTGGAGGTTCTTACATTGAGGGGGAGATCGAAAACAAAAGTCATCGGGTAATTGGTGGATTCGTGAAGATAGAAGATTGGATCTTGAAGATTCGAGATGAAATGATTTCAGACACTCAATTAAAGACTTTGATTAAGATAGTGGATGCACATTTTCGGAGTTTGGTTTGTTATTAACTTATCGAACCAAACTTCATGTCTTTGTGGAATTTGAAGTGTTCGATGTTGAGCAATGGAAATCTGACGTCTCGTTTTTCTGTCGGTTAAGTTTGAAAATCAAAGAACATAGTTGTCGTTAAGCCGTTACTAATTATTCCATCAATGATTCCTCGGTAATATCCATCGGTAATCTATTGCCAATCAGATTAACAATGGTAATATTTATGGCGGTCAAGCATGGACAGATCGAGTTCTGTCAGTAACCACCCTTAACGACGAATTTTCTATGGATTGGCCTGTTAGTAATACATGTTCGTTTTGTAATGTTAAGTCTTTGAAAAATACTTGTATACCCTCTTGGTCTTGTACATATACGGGTTTCTAAAGATGTAGCACAAAGGGCATTCGATGATATGTATCCTTATAGATAATGTAGTGATGTGATCTTACTTACTCATGTTTTCTATATCCATTTGATGAGTTTATATTGCAAATTCCATTGCATTATGATACTTATTCATTTATATTGCATATTTATAGGTTTAGATGGTGTTCGTGAAAAGTTTGGATGAAAACACTAACTCAGAAGCAAAAACTCGGAAGGACGTGCCGACATATGAGTTAGGGAGCCAAAACATATGAATCTTTGGTGTCCTTGCAAGTTGAATTAAAAAACGACCTTACTACAAGTCAGACTCATTCAAAACGGTACGGGCGTATTATCCAAAACACAACTTATCCGCAAAGTCATTTCACCAACTATGGGCTTTTGAAGTGGGTACGAGCCGTACTCACTTAAAGCAATACGACCCGTACTGGCCCAGATTGGTAAAAAAAAAAAAAAAAAAAAAAACTCTAATTTCGCCTATTTAAGCAATCATGAAGGCCAAGAATTTGACTAGAAGACAATAGGGAATGCCCAAGGCGTGATTTTGGAGGAACTTAGATCATAAACGAAGACATCTTGAAGCCCGGATGAAGATCTGTCACCCTGTTATTGTTTATTCGCATTAATCAGCTTGCTTTGTCATTCATTTTTCGTTTATATAGAAGAAAGAAACCCCATAGCTAGAAAGCAAACCAACATTTTTAAAGTTAAATCAACAAGAACTACATCTGCAAAGTAAACAAGGGTTTTTTTTTAAAGGCCAACGAATCCTTCAAATGGGATACTGGCGAAATTCACCTTATCGGAATACACTCGCCTTCCAAACCAGGGAAAACCCTCACCTAGGGCCGAAGCCCGAGAACACTTGCCCGAAGGCACGACAGTGCGGTGAGGTAAAACCAACTCAGTTCAAGGATTGAACTAGCGATCGCCGCCTAGTCTCTCATCATCACTAGGTGTCGCAGAAACTAAATGCTGGGACAGGAATTGAACCTGTGTCACTTGGAACAAAAAGTCTCTCACTTACCACTCCATCACTAACTCGTTGGCTAGTAAACAAGGGTTTTGATTTGATTTTCAATTTAATGAACACATGGCGAGTTATGTGTGTTGACCAACATATGTAAACGGAGTTTGTTGTGGTAGGTTGGTGATCGGCTTGAAAGTTGTGTGAACAAAACAAAGTCAACAACGTAAAAACTAATAGTAAAATAATAATATAATAACATATTTAAACTACTACAAACATAAGTGGCTCACGTCAGCAGGTAATAGTGAAGCCCTTCAATTGGGCAAAAAGGACGGCAGGTGTAACAGTGTCAGGCACCTGCCTGGCACTCCCCTATTGGCCCAATAAAATTACGATTTTATCCTGATTTAAAATTACGAATTTGCCATCAGTTCAAATTTATGTTTTCGCCCCCGATTAAAAATAAATTTACGCTTTTGCTCCCAGCTAAATATTTCAATTTTACCCCCGGTTAAAAAATTACGATTTTGCCCCATTTCAATTTACAGTTTTGCCATTAGTTTTTTTCCCTTAAAAAAACGATTTTTCCATCAGTTCAAAATTATGTTTTTACCCCCACTTAAAAAAAAATTTACGCTTTTACTCCTGGCTAAAAATTCCGATTTTGCCCTCGGTTCAAAATTACGATTTTGCCCCGTATAAATTTATAGTTTTGTCATTAGTTTTTTTTCTCACAGCCAAGTTACGATTTTACACTCAACTTAACTTTACATTTTCCCCATTGTTTTTGTTTGTTTTCCTGGTGACATTACAATTTTGGCCCCAGTGTAAAATTACAGTCGTGCCGGCAACTTCCTGGCACTCCCCCGTTGGTCCATTTAGTTTACAATTTATCCCCGAATTAAATTTATGATTTGGCCCTCAGTTAAAAATTACGTTTTTCCCATCGTTTTAGTTTTTTTTTACCAAAACTATAAAGGTTTTTTTGTTTTAATTGGTTTACTACGGTCTTATCATCGTTTTTGTTTTTTTTTCCTTAGGAAAATTATAGTAGTCTTTTTTTAATTGGTTGAGAATTATGCGGCCCTCGCCCCGCAACGCGGGCGGGGCATCTACTAGTTATATACATATCAATGGCTAGTGTGGTTTAAATCTTTTTGAAATAATAATGTGGTGGTCACGGTGTCTACGTGGACAACTACTCTAAGATGAGGATGATTTTAAATTAGGGTGAGAGGGGCACTCCTCTAAGAGGGAGTGACCTCTCTTACCCGCAGCCAATCAGGTTATTCCATGTCAACTCCCCTCTTAAGTCCCCATTTTGCACTCAAACGTTGGCATCACTCCACTCACACAATTATTTTTTTACAAAAAAAGAAGAAAAAAATATGATTGGTGGAAAAAGTGTGGACCCACATTAACAACCAATCACTCCCTCTCTCTCTCCTCTCTCTCAATCGGTGAACACACACCGAGCTTCCCACTCCCCGCGCGGTAAAATGTTGTTGGTGGCGGTGTACCCGCACGGCATTCCCACAGATAGCCCCTCAGCTTCAAAGCCAATCAGCATGAACCCATCAATTTTTCAGCTTGAACAAGTTTAGTTCTTCCACTTTGACCAACTACTCATCTAGACATCCACATTTCTAAACTTAAATAACCTGCAAACAAACAGAACAAGTTATGTGTTTCTTAAGCACTAGTAATAAGACCCGTGCGTGTTGCGGCACGGGTACTTCGCAAATATCGAACGGATTAGTCCAAGCGTTATGTGATGTGGTAACCATATGAAAACGCACGTTTTAACGTATCCGATTGAACTCAATGTATCCTATAGTTGCATTGCGATTGGATAAAAAATCGAATGTATATCGTACAAGCATAACGAATTATACGCGACTCGACTAACTCGAATTTATATCGTCAAGCCAAAAACTCTCGAGTGGGTCAAAGTGGCATTTACAAAGTTCATAAAAAATTAAATGGTTAAAAATTGCATTTTCTAAACTTAAGGGCTAAGAAATGATAAAGATGAAATTTGATAAAGTTTTGGGGTAAAAATGAAACTATAACAAAGTTGGGGCTCAAAAGGAAACTACCATAAAGTTGGGGTGTCAAAAGTAAAGTATTTATAAAATGAAGTAGTAATTTAGGGACTAAATTTGCCATTTTATGAAACTTTAAAGATGCCTAAGGGGCTAAATTTGAAATATTGTAAAAGTATGGGGAAGGGGGAGACAAAGCCGGTGGGGTTTCCACCAACTTTGTCTTTTAAGAGTATGTATAATCATGGTTGCAAAAGTCGCTAGGAATTCCCTAATCGGATTCGGGAGTACTCGGGAAGTACTCGGCTTAGGCGGAGATTACTCGGGGAGTAATTGGCCTGAGAGAACAGTACTCGTGCCTCGGCAGCCTACCTTGTAGCGAGTACTCAGAGCTTAGACGGAACTTTTACAACCATGTGTATAATGTATACTTGTGTTTCCATGTGATGTACAATTATTTGAGTACTCGTTGACTATCTATTATTTATGAGAGGGATCTCTAATACCCCAGTTGTCATATAAATGATAAACACACGTATTACGATTTTTCAACGTCTATTGTTTATAACTAGTCGATATCAGTTCAGTTTGTTATCGTATCTGTATGATGCAGACATTCAGTATGATAATCCACATTTGTTTTACATCAATCGAAAACTATAAAAACAAATACTGGTATCAGTACCAATGTTGTTCGAACGGTATCGGTTCGATTCGTCATGGTACCGGTATCCGAACTAATATTAGGAGTTGTAGAAATGAAACAATATAGATTATAGAAACCGGAAACCCAAAAACAATATAGGTACCGATAGTGATTTTGTTTGATTCAGAACGCTACGATATCGATATGATGTCTGTTTATCAGAATAAAAAAAACCATTAATATGAATATTAAACCGATACCAATGTTGTTCAGTTTAAAAAATTAATATAATAACATAAAAAATATCGAAACAGAAACCATAAAATGAATACAGGTACCGATACCGATGTTGTTCGATTCGTTACGGTACAGTAGCGATGCGATGTCAGTTTATCAAAATTGTAAACCATAAAAATGAATACCGGTATCGATACCAATGCTGTCCGGTTTAAAAATATTAATATAACAACATAAAAAAATATCAAACCGTAAACCATAAAAAAGGAATACAAGTACTAATAGTGATGTTAGATTCGGTACAATATGATACCGATACCAATGGTGTTTGGTTTAGATACTAATATCTATACTATATAATAAAAGAAACCACTTTAGGGACACTTGTCATCATATTAGGTCATCTCTTATAGATAATTATAATTTTAGTTTAATCTATTCTAATTAATTATAGATAAACTCTTAACTCATATAATGATTTTTTTAATAGGCAAATATTTATCAACTATATGTTTACACATGTAAATGTGGCTAAATCGTATATACACCCACCTTTAATCTAAGAATCTATTTAGTCAAACAAATTTATTATTAATATACCAAATTTAATAAATCAATAATCACTAATAAATATTTGGCTATTATGATTAAAATTTCGGATATTATATCCTAATTTTACAATAGTAGGTAATTTTGATTTAATGTTAGATTGAATTGGACCAATGATAATGGTTCAACTTAATTAAGAATAAAAAAATAATTCTCTGTTTTAGTTAATGATTTAGAAGAAAATAATTAGAATCACATTTTTTTTTTATTTCACTCTTTCTTATTACATAATAATAATTTAAATTATTTTGCATCCTCACCTTCTTGTAATCTTTTACCCTTTGGTTTTTATTTATAATTTCTCATGCCTTTGCTTTATTACACTATTACATAATAATAATTTAAATTATTTTGCATCCTCACCTTCTTGTAATCTTTTACCCTTTGGTTTTTATTTATAATTTCTCATGCCTTTGCTTTATTACACAATACTAAAATTAATACTATGTAGCAAGAATCGTATTTAAGTAACCACAAAATAAGCATAAATAACCTTATTTTTTAAATTAAAATTATAAGTGAACATATTTAAGTAATAACAAAATAAGCATAAATAATCTTTTTTTAATTAAAACTATAAATGAAAATACAAGTAACAATAAAATACATAAATAATCACATATAACAAAATAACATGTATATTAACATAATATAAAACTAGAGTTAGACGTTCTTAATTAACTTGACATTTCGTATCAAACATATATAAAACTAGAGTTAGACGTTCATCATTAACTTGACGTTTAATGATAGTTCATTTGGCATTCAAATTTATTTAACAATTTAACCTTATAATAAATAAAAAATAAAATAAAATGTTATAACAAGCAAATAGTATATCAAAGTCCAATTTTTATGTTTATCTCATGATGACTACATGTTTTAACCAATTACATTATATTTATTTATCCGTGTAATATACGGGTAAATTCAACTCTGTAATACATATGTTTTTTTTAAGATATAACCTTTTTTATTACTTATTATATAAATTACTTTTATTCAACCCGTGTAATACACGGGGTTCTAACCTAGTACTAACATAAAAAAATTCTGTTACTATTCACGAAAGGTTAGAAACCATAAACTTAATACATGTACCGGTACCGATGTTGTTCGATTCGTTATGAGACGGTAGCAATACGATGTCAGTTTAACAAAACCATAAACCATAAAAAGGAATGTTGGTACCGATACCAGTGTTGTCCAGTTTAAAAGAGTTAATATAATAACATGAAAAAATCAAAACCGAAAACCATAAAAATAAATACATGAACTGCTTCCGATGTTTATTAAAAACGAAAAGCACACAAAATGAATACCAATACCGATATGAATATTGTTGGTTTAGAAATTAATATAATAACATAAATAGATTCTAGAATTATTTCAGGCTTTCAGCTCATTATTGTATTGCTTCAGAAGGCTTAAAAAAACTTGTCAACCGCCCAAAGTAGATGTATTAGTTAATTGTTCATTTCCTTAGTCGGCAATGCAATTAAAAGTTAAAACGCATATTTGCCTATAAAAAGGGGTTTATGCCACACTAACCCAAGTGTGTATTTGAAAAGGTTCCATGGGTTCGAATCTAGAGAACAAGCCACATGCAGTGTGCATACCAGCCCCACTTCAAGGCCACATAAACCCTATGCTAAAACTAGCCAAAATCCTCCATTCAAAAGGTTTTCTTATCACTTTTGTCAACACCGAGTTTAACCACCAACGCCTACTTAGATCACAAGGGCTTGAAGCCCTACATGGCCACCCTTCCTTTCGGTTCGAGACCATCCCCGATGGCCTTCCACCGCCCGAAAACACAAACGCCACACAAGATATCCCGTCTCTAGCCAAATCTGTTGAGGAAACTTGTTTGGGTCCGTTTAAAAGTCTCGTGACCAGAGTGAATGCCTCTTATGCACCTGTGACTTGCATCGTGTCGGACTTGCTTATGGGCTTCACCCTAGCTGCAGCCGAAGAACTCGGTATCCCTGAGATTCTTCTCTGGACCAGTGGTACTGGTTCTTTAATATGTTACAATCAATATACAAATCTTTTGGAAAAAGAGTTGATGCCTCTTAAAGGTAATTTTCTCTAATTTTTTGTTTACATGTATATAAATTTTTACTTGCAATAATTGAAATTTTTACATATCAATGGGAATTCAGTACAAATCATACGTTATATGATTTGTTTTCAATTAAACTTTTAAACTTTTTCTCACAATAAACTTGAAAGTAAAAATTGAAAAGTGGGTACAACCAAAACAGCAAATTTGAAATTTAATACCACATGTGCTCATTTATTTTGTGGTTGTAATGTAAAGACAGTGTGTCATCGTAATTTCTAACTTACCATTGAAGTTATATGCATTTTCAATGAGTCGTGTATGGTTTGTTTGGCAGGTATGAACCAGTTTTTTTAGGCATATATCTTCAATATAGTAATTAGTAACTTATGGAGAGAAATAACCACGAACTATCTTCACTCTATATCTTATTTCCACACCCTTAATTTTATTTCCACACCCTTTTTCACTCTAGAGCGAGATAGAGTCGAGGGGTATCCCTTTTTAAATTATTATTATTTTAAAACTGATTTTCTAACAAAACATTAAAATCGGGTGTAAATTTATAACCACGAACACACTTAGCTAGACAGGTCGTATTTCCATCCCGAAGGGTTTACTAATTGACATATTTTAGTTTTTTTAAGTGTGCTATATGTGTATATGACACATTACAAAAAGTTTTAAATGGGTGTTAATAAGAAGCTACTTTAGGCTTAAAGTAAACAAGCCTTTCATTATATTTTACATTTTTAATACATAAGCTAGAAAATAGGAAGCAAATGGTACCTTAAACGAAGTATATTTATATAACTTAAGTCGCCTCTGAAGGCTAATAACTTCATTTTTCTTTGATCTACAGATCCAAGTTATTTAGTAAATGGTTATTTGGATACAGTTGTAGATTGTATCCCAACCATGCCGGGTATACGTCTAAAAGATTTCCCTCCTTTCATTAGAATTATCTTCCCTGGCGATGAGTACATGGTTCGATTTTTATGCACACAAGTAGAGAGAGCGAAAAGAGCTTCAGCCATCATTTTCAACACTTTTGATGCACTAGAACATGATGTTTTAGATTCACTTGCATCAATGTATCCTCCTTGTTATGGGATTGGCCCTTTACATCTACTCGAGAAAAATATCGCTGATAAATCTCTTGCATCCTTCAAATCAAACCTTTGGAAAGAGGAACCTGAATGTCTAAAATGGTTAGACTCCCAAGCACCATCATCTGTTATTTATGTGAATTTGGGTAGCATTACAGTGATGACGCCTCAACAACTAGTCGAATTTTGTTGGGGACTAGCAAAGAGTAATTATTCATTTTTGTGGATAATACGGCCTGACCTTGTCATTGGGGATAATGCTATGCTCCCACCAGAGTTTGTAACCGAAACAAGTGATAGAGGGATGTTGGTTGGATGGTGCCCCCAAGAAGTTCTAAATCACCCGTCAATTGGAGGGTTTTTAACGCACAGTGGATGGAACTCGACACTTGAAAGCATTTCTAGTGGCGTGCCAATGATATGTTGGCCGTTTTTCGCGGACCAACAAACGAATTGCTGGTGGACTTGCAACAAATGGGATATTTCCATGGAGATTGACAATAATGTAAAGAGTGATGAAGTCACAAAGCTAGTGGTTGAGTTAATGGAAGGAGAAAAAGGGAGGGAAATAAGGAAGAATGTCATTGACTTGAAGAACAAAGCTCAGGAGGCATGTATTGCTTCTTCAGGGACATCCATGACTAATTTGGAGAAAGTAGTTCAACTAATGCCATACATTTTCAAAATGATATGTAATCTATTTTTTATGCGTTTGTGCTTATGCTATGCTCTAATAGAGATACAATAAAAATGTATTTTATTTTTTATTTGTATCATAAGGTGATATGAAAAGTATTTTCATGCGTCACTAATAAGATCCTTTACCACATTCTTCTTATACCTAGATCTCTTATGCAGTTTTTTAAAACTTCATATCCTCCAGATTTATATCATTAGATATAACCAGTGAGATTCCCCCACATGATGAGGCGGGAATTCGGTCATTATCGACTTGGTTTGTTACGGTACCAACACTCACTATAACATACAAAAGAGAAAACTTCAATAAAACACTGTCGTGACATGCTCAATAAAACAGTGAATTTTTTTAGTAACGCTAGTTATTCTAGACGACTTCTTAACATTTTGTTCTCCATTAGTGAGACTATTAGTAGTGCTAAAATCATCTACTACCCCTCTTTTTTCATCATTGGGTGTATGGTCACTTAATGAGTCATAAAGATTGAAATTTTTAAAGTGTTAACATCCTTTCTATTTTTAAAATCGGCAGAAGTTTCATACATTTATTTTTATATGGAAAAACATATTCATAAAAGTTTACATCTCTAGAGAATATAAACCTTTTTTTCATCCAAACTTTATATCTCTTTTTCAAATTAAAACCTATATAAGTTTGCAACTTTTTTGTGCAATATCAGTTGTACATTGGGCTTTGGGTGTTTCCCAAAAAAAAATTGATTCACCTACATACACGTGCCAAATCTCCTTCTTCCCCAAAATACCAGATCATTTCTTCTTCCTCCCAAAAGCCATATATTCTCTCTGTCAACACAAGCTAGGCCGAGAGGAAGACAGAGAATCGCGGTGGTTCTGCGGCGGTGGTGCGACCACGGTGATGTTCGGGGCCAGCTTGAAACCCTAAGTCGAAGTTAACAGAATGGCGAGGAGACCGGACGACGAGTACGATTACTTATTCAAAGTCGTGTTGATCGGAGATTCAGGAGTTGGTAAATCCAATCTTCTTTCTCGATTCACCAGAAACGAGTTTTGTTTGGAATCTAAATCCACCATCGGCGTTGAATTCGCCACTCGCACACTTCAAGTAATCTCTCTCTCTTTCTCTCTAAATTTATGTTGATGTGTCTATTGTTTTGGATCTAGAATATATTGCTTAAAATGGATAGTTTGGTGTTAGTTTTCGTGCGTGTTCTGTTTTGTTTGTTGGAGTTGATTTTTAGGGTTTGACCAAGTTATTTGATGAATGATGATTTATGTTGGTCAAAGTTAATGATTAGTTAAGTGATTCGGTAGTTATGGCGTGTTGATGATATTTGGTATGAGGATTGTGAGTAATCATACCATCTAAAATTCTGATTGTGCTCTTTGCGTTATACTAATTTTGAGTATGCATAAACATTTGTACTTAACTACCTCGGCGCTTAGAGACATGTATCACGTTTAAAGCAATATATACAAGCGTTTATGCTATTTTTCTACTTTACTAATTAGAACCTTTAGTGTATATGTATATGATGGGTAGGGTTTCACCAGAAAACAACACGGGCCGCTGTTGTGCCACCGAAAGTCGGCAACTACAACCAGACCACAGATCGTCGGCCACCAGATATTTCGCATTCGAAGCTCGCGATTCACTGTACAGGTTGGTAACCTTGGTTTGTTCTTTCCACCGAATTAGCTAGGGTTTTCGTTCGTGTCTTTTGCAATCAGTCAACCCATACGAGGCATTCTTCTTCTTTGAAACACTAATCTATTTGGTTTGTATTTTTGTTTGCACCCATTGAGTAGGTTAGGGTTTTCAAATAATCGTATTGAACCCTCATGTTGTGGTCGTTTGTGAGTCACAGACTGAGCTTCGCCGTCTAAGTTCTTAAAGGCAAGGTACGCAATTTGCTTTTTTCCTATGCGTCGAGGGTTTTAATGAATGCCTAAGGGTTTTTGATGATCTGATTCTCATATTTATGTGAAACTGATGTGGGTTTTTATTTTAATTTGTGGATTGGATGTGATTGGGAGATGTTAGCTGGTATATATATATTTTTTTGTAAAAGTTAGCTGGTATATATATAAGTTAGCTGGTAATCAGATAGTTAGCCGTGATATAACAGGCTGAAGAGGATAGTGTTTGGATGTGTTTTTGTTTTGCTGTAAATAATGAAAATCAGTTAGTTAGCCGTAATAAAACGGGCTGTAAAAGATAATGTTTAAATGTACTTTTGCTATTTGAAGTTGTAATTAACAGTGAAACAGTTGTTTGAGAGCATCAGAAATCCTGATCATTTAGGTAATTAGTTCATATATGACCAAAAATGGCATTCTTGAGAAAAAAAAGGTATATGTGTTTCGTGTCTTTGAAAATAGGCAATTTTATGTTACCATTTGATAATCAAGTGCAACTGGTATGAAACTAATTATTAGAAATTGATTATTTGCCTTTTAAAAATGGATGCAGAATATGTTAATTCTAACATTGAAAACTGATTTTTGTGACTACAAGTAAAAAAAAAAAGATAAGATAATTTTTTTTTTCAAAATGCAAATCCAAACAAAACCTCTGATATAATCTTATGACTTTGTGTCCATTACCCTAGCTCAGTTGGTTGGTTGGCCGGTTGTCTCCATTGGAGGCGCCGGTTCGATCCCTGGCTGGTGCTGGGTATTGGACTGATCGGTGAGGGCTTGTCCTGGGGTTTTACCCGGGTTCGAGTCCGAGGGGGGCGCGGTTTTACCTATTCCACGGGGTTTCCGCGCATCAGGGGTGTGCTACGCTTTCTAGCGGTGGTCGAGTAGTCGGCCTTTGGACATAGCTCCGAAAGGGTGGGTTTACACGTGGAAACCAGTTAGCCGTTAAAAAAAAATCTTATGACTTTGTGATTGTAGGAAGAGTGTGAATTGGTGAAAATTGATATTCATCACGGTGTTCAAGGAGATGTGGTTCTTGAATGTGTACATGTGGATAATGTTAGGGAGGAAATTATATTTAGAGTAATGTTTCACACAGCATTTGTGCGAAGTGGCTTACTCAATTTGAGTTGTGATGAAGTTGATGTTATGTGGGATGCAAGAGACCATATGCAAAAGAACTTTAAAGCAAAGGTAGGCCCTTTTTTTTCCACACTGAGTATGCCCTTATTTTGCAAACACTAGAAGTTGAATGAATACATCCTTATATTTGTGTCAGGTATGTTTTTTGGATGCAGATGCTCTACCATCTATAATCACCACAAAAGGAGAATTTGACGACAAGAATGGGACCGAAAGTCCTACACATGAAGAATGTTTTAAGGTCGAAGATATTTTTATTAATGCGGTTGATGAGCAAAAAATTTAGGTGGATGCTGAAAATGGTGATATAGTCTTGAAGGAAGGACCTGTACCACAATCCGAAGTTGATGCATTTGAAGACTATGAACCAGATGATGGGAACAAAAAACATGAAAACAGGATTTTAGTTTGGTATGAAGATGCAAGGTGGTCGCAACAACGAAGCCCAGTGAGTAGAACCGGCCGCAACGCGCCGGGTACTATTTCTAGTTAGGATAAAAACACACTTTTTTGCCCTTTCTTCAGACTTATCATTATTTGTTAACACAATGCAAAAATATAAACATCTAAATACTCTTAAGTGACTTAACGAGGGTTCAAAACCAAACAAGAGCACATAGGCAGATCTACCATTTAAAATAGAGGAGGGTGTTCTGTTAATTAGATAAGATGTAGTTAAGACACATTCTGGCCAAAATCTTAAAGAAATATTATCCTGAAAAAGTAAAGCTCTGGCAATATTGAGTAAATGCCTATGTTTTTGTTCAACCAACCCATCCTCTTGTGGGGTGTAAGAACAAGAGGTTTGATGTACAATATCTAATGAATTTGTAAAAATCAACATTTTAGAGTTAACAAACGGTACTAACAATTGTTATATCAACCGAAAGATAAAACCTAAAAAAAACATGATATGCCCAAATGGGTATATGGACACGTGTTTATATCTATAGAAAACCATTGTTGGAGAAAGTAACAATTCAGTTTAGTCAAATAAAGTCAAACCACTGATGAGTCTAAAGTCTAACTGTTGAAGGGTCTTGTAAGCACTGTCGGTGTTTAAAGGGATAAGTACTGATGGTTAACAACTGCTAATGGTAACAACTGATGTTGGAGTGTAATCAGTGGATAGTAAATCAGTAATTAGAAAGCAGTGGTTAGAGGTGCAAGGACTGATACTTATTTTCTTATAAGTTCAGGGGGCTTTATGAAAAGTTTCTTCAACAGTTTGTTGTAACAGACTTTGGCGACTCATTATAAATAAGTGGTTAGGGCTAGATAATTAGAGAGTTAGAAAATTTTCAATTCGTTGTAATTTCGTTTCTTGTATTCAATCATTCGTTAACAATAATCGTTGATTTGAGTTTTCTGGGTCAATTTCTGGTTGTTTTTTAACAAGTGGTATCAGAGCCATTGGTGGCTCGATTCTAAGAAATTGATTTTCGATTCCGCAATCAGAGAACAAGGATGGTGTCAACGAAGTTCGAATTGGAGAAATTCGATGGGAAGAATGATTTCAGTCTGTGGCGTGTGAAGATGAGAGCTCTTCTGGTTCATAATGGTGTTGTTGATGCACTGAAAGGAGAAGATAAACTTCCAGTTGAATTAACTGATAAAGAGAAGAAGGATATGCTCGAGAAGGCTCATTGTGCAATTATATTGAGTCTTGGTGATCGAGTTCTTGGTGAAATATCAAAAGAGTCATCTGCAGCAGGGATTTGGGCAAACTTGAAGTCGTTATACATGACGAAGTCTTTGGACAATCAGCTATATTTGAAGAAGAGGTTGTATACGTTTCACATGTCATCAGGAAAGAGTCTTGAAGATCATACGGACGAGTTCAACAAGCTGATTTTGGATCTTGAAAACATAGAAGTGGTACTGGATGATGAAGATCAGGCTATAATATTTCTCACATCTCTACCATCATCATATGAACACTTTGTGGACACTTTGATGTATGGTAGAGATTCACTATCCATGGAAGATGTCTTGTCTGCCTTAAATTCAAAAGAATTGAAAAAGATATCAGATTCTAAAGAAGAAGGTGGAGATGGGTTGTATGTGAGAGGAAGATCAGATCATAAGAATTTCAGTAACAGCAACAAGAGTTCTAGATCAAGATCCAAGTCAAGGTTCAAGAGAAGATGTTTTGTCTGTAGTTCAGAAAAACATTTCAAGAAAGGCTGTCCAGAATTCAAGAAAAGGAAAAGTGAGGGAAATTACTCAAAGGGGCAAAACAGTCATGTTGATTCTAATGAACAATCAGAGGGTGGTTATGACAGTGTTGATGTTCTTATGGTCACCAGTGAATGTAATAAAGAAAAGTGGGTAATGGATTCAGGGTGTTCATTCCACATGATACCTCTGAAAGAAGCCTTTAAAGAATTGAAGATGGTGGATAAGGGGTCTGTAAAGCTTGGTGATGACAGGCCTTGTCAGATTCTTGGAATTGGCACAGTGACAATGAAGACATAATCTGGAATTACATTTGATCTCAAAGATGTGAGGTATATTCCTGATCTTAAGAGAAGTTTATTATCTCTTGGTACATTGGAAAAGTTGGGATACCATGTTAGTCTTAGAGATGGTAAAGCTAGAGTAATAAAAGGGTCTATGGTAATGTTAAGTGGTACTAGAGTCAAGAACAATATTTACATGTTGGATTGTAAAATTGTTGATGGAGTAGCCTCTTTAGCAAGTGAAGAAGGAAATGATGAAGCCCTGAAATGGCATAAGAGACTTGGTCATATAAGTCAACAAGGTCTAATTGAATTGTCAAAACAACAAGTTCTTGGTGAGTTAAAGAACTGTGATATAAGCTTTTGTGAAAGCTGTGTTTTGGGCAAACAGAAAAGAGTGAAGTTTAGTAAAGGGAAACATATTTCTAAGGGAGTCTTAGATTATGTTCACTCTGATCTGTGGGGGCCTGCTAGAATAGAAACTCTGGGGGTGGTAGATATTTCTTGATAATCATAGATGATTACTTTAGAAGGTTGTGGGTTTATGTTCTTAGACATAAAAGTGATACTTTCAAGAAGTTTAAAGAGTGGAAAGTATTGATTGAAAATCAGACAGAAAGGAAACTGAAGAAACTCAGAACAGACAATGGTTTAGAGTTTTGTAACAATGAATTTAATCAGTTTTGTAAAGCGAATGGGATAGCCAGACACTTAACCATTCCTGGTACTCCTCAACAAAATGGTTTGGCTAAAAGAATGAATAGAACCATTTTGGAAAGAGTGAGGCGTATGTTAGCGACTTCAGGGATGCCTAAGAAGTTCTGGGGTGAAGCTGTGTCAACTGCTGCTTATTTGATTAATAGATGTCCTTCATCATTGACGTGATGTCGTGGTCACAATCAAATTTAATCCAATTACTACTAAATAGATAGTGGTAAGTGGGTATCGAACACAGGGAGTTTGTGGAATGTATGTTATCTAAGTGTATATCTAACTTGACTAAATTAATCTAATTGCAAATAAAATAAAATTAAAGAGTTGATTTGAGTGAATTGGTTTTAGACTAAATTAAACTAATTAAATTGCAAGAGAAAAGTTTTGCTTGTAAACAAATTAGAGACGAGTGACCATCTTTAGTTTCCGGTTTGCTTCAACATTTGTGCTATCATTCACTAGAAAGAACTACATAGACATAGTTCATGTGCAATTACTTGATGTGATAAAAGGGAACTAAGTACTCAGATTCCTAGAACGTGAGGTTGTTACCCGATGACCAATTGACCCTTACCCAATTCTAATTCTACCCATGATATCTCGATTGCCAACGGCACCAAGAACGTATGGTTTCAAAGAAGAATAATTATAAGCATCAACAATTTACAAACAAACAAGAACACACCATGATAAATAAAACATAAATTCACTTTACCATTCTAGAAATATGAAATCAAGCACAATTGTCTCTACAAACCTTCAACTAAAGATGACCATAAAGAGTTTAGCCATTCATGGCTAGAACAACCATCTTCACAATTAGTTCAATGTTCATATGGATTAAAAACACTAACTAGATGTTTAGAAATTGTTTCAAGCCCTCAAGAACACCCAAAATTCGTCTCTAAAGTGTATGTAACCGAATGGGAATCATTGGTACTCAAAAGACATCATAAAATGCCAATAAATGGGGCAGTTACAACTTTTACGCAGGTCAGAGCCGTAACCTACGGCCCTCCACCGTAGGTTACGGTCAATAAAACTCTTACGGTGGGCCAGAACTGAGCTACGGTGGACCAGAAAACACACTGAGGGCCGTAACCTACGGCCAGGAGCCGTAGGTTACGGCGGCACCAGATTTCGTTTTCTTGTTTTCTTCATAACTTTCTCGTTTCAACTCCGTTTTCTTCGCCGTTTTCGCCCACGTTCTCGTAATTTCATCATCTATCATGTGATATTCTTAGTTCTTCAATTCCAATATTTTATTTTTTATTGATGCTCCAAATTCCTTCCCTTTTAAGCTCCATTTACACCTGCACGTCCAAACAACTAGTAGTTACCAAGTTCAAACAATTAAACGTGTAAAGCATGGGATTTTAATCTTTTTAAGGTACTTAAGGGTTGTCCTACGGACCACCCGTCACATCCCCACACTTACCCATTGCTTGTCCCAAGCAACCCATTCAAAAACCATTTCAAAACTACAAGCGATCAATATGCAAACCAAGCTAAAATGTATCGTCCTTTTACTAACTTTTTATCGCCCCACAAGACACACCCCTCACAAAAATCTCTCGGTGATAAGAAATATTAGCACATAATGCTAAACCATTCAACGCGTGTGTGTGTTTGTGCGACAATAAGCTTGTATACAAATCAAGTCTCCTCCTATTGAGTATTTAGCATGCTTATGAATCAAAAGGACTTACGGTTTGTAACGGGGCTAGGTGCAAAGGTAGGAAAATGGTGGAATATATATGCGAGAGCTAATTGATTTGACCAGGTTTTTATTTCTACCACTAAACAAAGCAACCATCAAATATATACACAACTTCTTCAACATTCTCAACTACTATTGTGACAACTCGAGTTTCCGACTTTCACTTTCGTATTTGTTGCACGTTGACTTTGACTGTTAGTTGTTTGACTTGTTTAACTTGTAACTGTACACGTTATATTATAATGAAACGCATTGTGTTTGCATGATTATGTGTTTGGTTGTTCAACATAAGACTTGTTTAGAAACTTAAACTGTTACCACATCAGTGAACCCGACGAAACAAAAGTTGATTCGCCAAGAACATCCCGACGAAACAGGATCCGTTTCGTCAACCCCATCTCGACGAAACAAATGTGTTTCGCCGAGCCCAGATTCGCCGAAGCCCATTAAGGGCCCAGCACGGTAACTCGCGTATATTACGTTAACCGACTTCCTGTTTCACACTTTTAACAAAAATAAGAAACCCTAGAACTCTCTCTTCTGTGCGACGGCAACAACCATCGTTCACCATCATCCCTATCTCTCGAATCCTTGTTCGTTCACCTCGAATCGGTTAGTGTAAATCTTATTGCATGAATATCTGTTCTTATGTGCTTAGTTAGGGTTAGTGAACGACATGAATTCAGATTTATGGTGTCATATATATGAGATGTTGTTCTTGAATGCTTTACGATTCCGAGGTAGTTAGATGATGATTTCTGTGTTATGATTTCCGTATGATTGCTTCTTGTTGATGTCGGCAAATTTGGGGTTTCTGTGATATTGCTTAACTGATGTAACTGCTCGACGTAACTGACTTTTGGCGAAACACTAATCTCGACGAAACTGATTCAATGAAACACACGACGACGAAACAAATGTGTTTCGCCGAAGGATATCACGACGAATCAAAGTTGATTCGTCGAAGGGGCTTAACGACGAAGCACGGGTGTTTCGTCGAATGGTTAAACTGTTCAATAACTTAGGTTAATTCTGTTAAACTTAACTGGGTTAGTTAACTGTTGTTATGTATAAAAGCAATACTTGTATGATTACAAATACGTGCAATGTGATAGTCAGTGTTATTGATGCGATGTTCATGATGATCATGTTTACGTGCAAACAACTTGAATATAAACTGATTAAGTATACGCGCATACTTTAGGACGTGATTGATTTACTGTGAGCATACTTAGCATACCGAGCAAACTCAGGTGAGTTCACACTCTTACCAAGGCATGGGATTCCCGGGGTTGGGAATGGGATTGAAGGATTACATGTACTTACTTCGTTACTAGAATACGTACCACTGTCCTCGGGTTGGGAAGGACACCTATAGATACAGCTAGACTAGTAATACATGGGAAGCCCCCACTACTCTTCGCAAACATGCCGGGAGTGGCCGCGATACAAATACTAATCTTCGCAAACACGCCTGGGTTGGCCGCGATACAATTACTAAACTTCGCAAACATGCCTGGAGGGCCGCGATACAAATATAACTAGTCTAGAAAACATGGGAAACCCCCACTAAACTTCGCAAACATGCCTAGAGGGCCGCGATACCATTACATACGATACACGATTACTAAACGAGCATACGATTTACGATAAGAACATTATAACTAAATAACCAACTGTGAACTCGCTCAACTAGTTGTTGACTCTCTGTTACATGCCTTGCAGGACCATAGGTACTCTTGGAGCTTGCACGGGAGGCGCGGTCGTTGTGGGCACGGATTGTAGATGTTTTGATAAAAACTTTATGACTCTTTAAACTAAACATTTGTGTTGGATGTTTATAACTATGCTTCCGCTACCTATGCTATGCTTTTGATTTAGCACCAATTGTATTGTGATGGATTACGTTTACTTTTACTGATTACTTATATGTTCAATATGATTGGTGGCTTGATCCTGGTCAGTCACGCCTCCAAGCGGTGGTACTCCGCGGGTGGATTTTGGGGGTGTAACACCTGTGCCTTCACGGCTATCAAACAAATACCTAACCAATGAAATATTATATTTCATACTTGGGATTTGTAAAATAATATGTGTATCATTTGCACATATCAATTCTTGTTCGATTCCAAACTCTAAATCGCTTTCTGGAAGGTTATACGCGCACCGATGCGTAAATATAACCAGTTTAATGCAACAAACACTCCGGAATAGTGACATAGGCTTAACATACCTTAAATAACCTTTACATAACTTAGAAATAAGTTTTGAAGGCTTTGGTATGGCAAAAACAAGCTAATTCGCTTACAGGGACTAAATATGACAAACTGCGAAAGTATGCCAATTTGAACTGTAACAGACATTCCGGAACATGACTATAAGTTAAACACACCTTAAATATCCTTTACATAGCTTAGAAATAGGCTTTGAGGGGTTCGGTGTGCTAAAATATACTTTTGGGTCATTCAGGGACTAAAAGTGTCAAAAAAGTGCACAAGTTTGCATTTACGCGCATAACTTACGTTCTGAATACATCCGGACATCCAAAAATTTATGTAAGCACTAAAATATATTATTTTAGTGTTTGGCATAAGAAAAATCCATTCGTCACGCATTTTGGATCGTTTTTCGCGCTTGTGCGCATTCCGTCGTAATTAAGCGAACATCGCGATCGTACGGCCAAACGAACCGACATCTGAGATATTTTTGAGCACATTTTAAGTTCCCTATACTTTAACTTCATTTTAGAGCTTTGAAATGGGGTTAACGGGCCTTAAACGCGTCGGAAATGGCCTTATTACACTACAGGGACCAAAACTGCCATTTCTGCAAAGTCACTGGCTTACGGACCGTAAGCCATACCCTTACGGTCCGTAAGGGGTCTGCAGAATATCAGAAGCTTCCGAACAGCTGTTTAATCCACAACCACACATTCTCATTCGCTTAGTCAGCTGATAAGAACCAATATTTAGTCACCACAACTTGCTAACAAGTGTACGCACGAGATTCGATTGCATTTACCAAGAAACGATCCTAACGGTTCGGGTATTCCTATAAATACCCAACCCATTCCATAACTAAAACCCACTAGAATCTGATTTGAGGAGCTCTAAGTTGAAACCTTCGTTTCATACCTGAGCTACTTGAATCACGATTAGCATTCGGGGACCCTTCGTAAGTATTCTTTCGTTCTTTTCCTTATTTTATTGCTTTTCGAGTCAGAAAGTCAAACTTTGTTTGACTTTCAGCGTTGACCAGCTTATGGTCAATGCGAAGTTCGTTTGAACTTCGCAACGTGAGTGTAATCACGTTGGTTATAGTCCCTTGGGACTATGCCTACTGATTACCACGTTGTCTAGGGTCGTAGGGTAAGCGATCTAATAAATCGCTTATACCTCGAACCCGACCCATTTGGTCGATCATTAGGATCCGACCAAACACAGTAGGTGACCATAGTGTATAGGGAATAACCTTCTGAGGTTATACCTTATGGTCACATCGTTTAAATAGTTGTATGATAGGTAGTTTATATGCCTTAGGTAAATTACCAGAATACCCTTTTCATGTATAATTGGTAATTAAGCATATGTAACCTAAACCTTTGCCACATAACTGATTTTGTAACATGTTTAGGCATATAACACTTGTCATAGGGCTAGTTAGGCGGTCCGAACGCGTTTCACGCGAACGACGCGTTAAAGTAGCATAAGCTACCTAAACGGGTCGTAATGGGTCGTAAGCACTTAGGTTAAGTTTCATTTAGTATGTAGGCTTTGTTAAACCAAATGACACGAGTCTCTACACTCGTTTGGTTTACAAACCCTAATGCTACCCGATCTTCCGATCTAGGTCCGGTTAATTAACATAGTTACCTATATTAGGTGCCGTTTGATATCCGCGATCTCTAGCATTGTTTGGTTGTTACTCAAGGACTTCTGAGCAATCTCAAGTGAGTACATAGACCCCTCTTTTACTGTTTTCCAAACTGTTTTGGGGTGAAACACATGTGCCTACTTGTTACTTTCATGCTTTCCTGTTTTCACATCATATATCTGCTATGTTCGTTAGTACATTATAGTACATGATTTCATGACATTTCATGCTAGGTGTGCCCATTATGTGCATTACTTAGTACATCGTTTTACATGACATTTCACGCTATGTATGTTCATTTGATTACATACTTAGTGCATTGTTTTCACATGCTTACATTTTGGTATGACATTTGGTTTGTTTACATGGGACAATACATTCATTAACATTAGCTACGCCGTTCGTTAGTAGGTAGTGGTACCATAGGAATTGACAACTCCCGTTCCGGACGTCCCAGGGAAAGGGGATGAAAGGAATGACCGAATTCGATGATATAAGACAGATAGACCTTTAATTTGTTTAAAGGGTTTATCACCACAGTCACAAGGCTTGAATGTATGCATTTTCACAATACCGCATAAATGTTCATATTAAATAGTTGCATGCATTTACACAAAACATAGCTTTGATTTAAACCAAGTTTTACTTCAATACTTTGTTTTTGTGCATATGGTTTAGTTGAGACATTTCACTTGCCATACATGACATTTTGACATAGACATTTGACATGGATATTTGACATAGACATTTGACATGGATATTTGACATAGACATTTGACATGGATATTTGACATAGACATTTGACATGGATATTTGACATAGACATTTGACATGGATATTTGACATAGACATTTGACAAGGATATTTGACATAGACATTTGACATGGATATTTGACATAGACATTTTGACATGATTTACATCTTGACATGAACACTTTGACATATTATTCAATACATTTGACAATTCGTTTAAACATAGACTTCTTACATTGGTTTGGTTTGATTAAGTGATTAAGTAACGATGCGTGTGTGATATGATACAAGCATGGTGGATACGCCGCTGGTACTTCCTATATATAAGTGTTTGTATGGTATCACATATTGTAGCGTTATTTGAATCATTTCAGTTTGAGATATATAACATTTATTACAAATATCATACTTTTCACAAGACATTGATTTACAAACAACTTATCTTATACAAACTCATTTTTACATGGTTATTCATTTAACCATACATTATTCTTATTTATACATATCATCTGAACTTATTATTTTTCAAATGATTTATAAAGACAAAGCAAACTAAAAGGTTCATGACTAAACATTTTCTTAAACATAAGTCAGGAATCTCATTTTCACAAAACCTATGTATCTCACAGGCATTTTTATGCTGACGTACCTATTTTCACATGTGTTTTTCAGGAGCTGTTGCATAAGATGATCAAGATACATATAGACAGACTTAGGCTTTAGTGACAATAAAAGATGCAAGACTAGTTAATTATGTTGTATATCCTTGTTTGATTAAGACATTGTAACACTTTTAATCAATAAAACGAAACTTAAATTTCCATGGTTGTGAAACATTAATTCTGTTACCACACTCCCCGATGTTTCCGCCACGTTTTGTATGTTCTACGTGGTCGGGGTGTGACAGAAAAGATGGTATCAGAGCTCATGGTTATAGGGAATTAGGTTATTAGTAATACTTTGACCTAGTCTATAACCTTTCTAGGACCCTAACGCGAGTTTACTTGCGTTTAGTCATAAAACAATACTGTCACCTATCCTTAGGCGACGACCACAACAAGAACATAAATTTCAAAACCGCTTTGAAAACTAATCATCTGTTCTAGGATGATTGATTACTAGGTTTTGAACCCTCTATTGTAAGGTTTTGAACTCTCTATTATATGGTTTTGAACCCCTTTGAGTTTTCAAAATCTCGTCAAGGTTTTGGGTTTTAAATAATGTGAACACGTGCAAACTGGAAGGGTGAATGCCTGTATTCTGGGTTTTCTGTCTAGGCAAGCACTTCGTATACATCTCATCAGACGCGAGACCAGTTGTGCTTACCTGGGAATTCTTGGGATGAGTGTTCACTTATAGGCGAGCATGTCTTCGCGATACATTATTTTTGACCCATTTACTTTGATTTGTCACCATCTCATTTGTTTGCCTTAGGTAACAAACAAATGATCACAATTTTCATTCGTTACCATTCTGTATTGATTATCCAATAACCTTTCACTCGTTTCTTCCTATGTCTTTCATTTCCTTCTAGAATGTCTATTCCTCTCAGCACTGGTCAAACGCCCGAGCGAACAGCCAAATTTGTCCAGCAAATAGGCGAAGTGATTCAGAAGACTGTGGATTTAGGCATTGCCATGGCTCGTCTCAACAATGAAGCCTCTCGTCTCGACAATGAAGCCACTCAAGAGCCACCAAAGGAAGCAGAAGTCAAGCCAGCACCAAAATCAAGGAAACGTAAGGCTTCAAGGAAACCCGCAGCGGTTACACCTAATCAAGCGGGACCTAGCCATGTGGCAAGGCCACCAGCTAGGAAGCCGTACTTAGGAACTGCTCCTAGGTGCAAGCGATGTAACGGTCATCATTCAAACCTCATACCCTGCTCCAAATGTATCTATTGTGGACGGTGGGGACATCTGATTAACATATGCCGCTTTGCCATCCAAAACAAAGCTGCTATCAACCAAGCTGCTACCCAACTCCAGGTCAACCCTACTCAAGCTCGTTTTCCGTCTGGAACGTGCTACAACTGTGGCGATACGAGCCATTTCAGGAACAAATGCCCAAAGCTTGCTAATGCAAATCCAACCCTTGGATGAGCATTCGGCTGAACAAAGGATGTTGCTGTCTTATGCTTTTGTTCTTTTGTTATCCTTGTAATGTGAAACAATCTGTTTGTTTATAAATAAAGGTTGTTGTTCACAATTCTGATATACAAGTATAATTACATGTGTTTATGGCATTTCCCTATAATATCTGTATCAAGGAACTATGTTCCTTACAAACTACTCTTGTGATTCTCTCTTTCAAATGATCGCTCATGATTCCTTCGAAAATTTTAAGTACTCGTTTCATTCTAAGATACGAAGTACAGAAAATAAAGTGACATTATGAGTGATCATGCTTCTGCACATCCGTGCCTTTGAATCCTTGGTTAGATAACCAAGGATATTTTCAAATCTCATACCCATTACGTTTTGATTTTTCAACACATACAGTACAAGTATTTCAAAAACAATCTTCATGATCTCAAAACATTTCATATAGTTTAAAAACAATTTTTCTAAATGCATTGCCTATGTTATTTCAAAAACATTGGCCATGTTATCAAAACCAACCTTCCTAATTTCAAAATATTTCATATAGTCTGAAGACAATATTAACACAATACATTTTCTTATCAAGTGCATGATTTCGAAAAGCATCATTCATGTCTTTCAAAAACCTTATACATAATTTCAAAATTCATCTCGCATGATTTTAAAACATTTTTGTAAATATATCTATCTAATACACCTACTTTATGATTTCAAAAGTATTATATATAAGGTTTCAAAAACGTTAAACACATTTTTCTTAAAAGAACCCCATGCATAATTTTCAAAAATATTTTCCTCATACATTGACTTAACCTTCAAATTCTGCTTCATATGTCGCCTTGACATATCTAGCATCTCAACTTCATAAGCATTCTTATTTCACGTTTTGACCTAAGCACATCAAGTGCAAGGTTTCAAAACATCTTCAACTTCTAAAATCCATATGGGATCTTTTTATCCTCACAATTAGATCCTTGTGGATGATTATCATTCAAATCAGAGTCCTTAATTGGATTCCTTATGTACCTTAATTCGAACACTTCGGTTCCTAATAATCGAAATCGAATTTTCTTTTTGAATCTTTCTATCTTTTTAGTTGGATTCTTAATAACGTTTAAAGTACCAAATGAAATCCACGGAATGGATTCCTAGTGTGCTTTAAATGCATGTACGCAATTTACAATACAAGTTAACAAACAATTTCGTGGTTATGTGACTATGTGTTTATTCATTTTATGTTTTCTTTTATGCATTTTGTGTTTTTATACTCTGGATATTCGTTATCCAAATCCTCATAGAATCTTTCATATCTTCATATGAGGGATTCGTAGTAGGATATTCAAAAAGGTATTACCTTAAATCCTTAATGGGCTTTATGTAATAGTTAAGACCCTTGGATTATATAGTACCACTCCATGATTCATAAGAGACCTTTAGTGGTCTAGTCAAAAAGATTGATTCACAATTTGGTTAAAGAACGACATCTAGTGATGTAGCTGGACAGACTCCTGGATAGTCTATTTAGATCATTTATTGATTTAATTAAAAGGACTCTATGGCGGTCTAGTCACACTCATCACCGGATTGTTCATTTGGTTTTCCCCTACACATTATAAAATAGACTGTGAGAACTATGCAAGGAATTGTCTAATTATGGACGCGTACATAATTATGAAATTTAGTGCACAGAAACCCAGTAAGATTTATTATGTGTAAGAACCGATAGCGACAACAATAACAAAATGACAACAATGTAATGGAGGTACGGTGGACGCACCAATGACGCTTCATATACTTGTATATAAGTATCCCTCTTACATTGCAAGCATGATGTTATTAAGATTACTAGAAGTTCAGAACCCAAACCAATGTTGTTCGATCTTTTTCAACTTTATGTTTTAAACTCTCACAAGTTTCCTCTAAATAAATTTCGGGACGAAATTTCCTAAAGTAGGGGAGACTGTAACACCTGTGCCTTCACGGCTATCAAACAAATACCTAACCAATGAAATATTATATTTCATACTTGGGATTTGTAAAATAATATGTGTATCATTTGCACATATCAATTCTTGTTCGATTCCAAACTCTAAATCGCTTTCTGGAAGGTTATACGCGCACCGATGCGTAAATATAACCAGTTTAATGCAACAAACACTCCGGAATAGTGACATAGGCTTAACATACCTTAAATAACCTTTACATAACTTAGAAATAAGTTTTGAAGGCTTTGGTATGGCAAAAACAAGCTAATTCGCTTACAGGGACTAAATATGACAAACTGCGAAAGTATGCCAATTTGAACTGTAACAGACATTCCAGAACATGACCATAAGTTAAACACACCTTAAATATCCTTTACATAGCTTAGAAATAGGCTTTGAGGGGTTCGGTGTGCTAAAATATACTTTTGGGTCATTCAGGGACTAAAAGTGTCAAAAAAGTGCACAAGTTTGCATTTACGCGCATAACTTACGTTCTGAATACATCCGGACATCCAAAAATTTATGTAAGCACTAAAATATATTATTTTAGTGTTTGGCATAAGAAAAATCCATTCGTCACGCATTTTGGATCGTTTTTCGCGCTTGTGCGCATTCCGTCGTAATTAAGCGAACATCGCGATCGTACGGCCAAACGAACCGACATCTGAGATATTTTTGAGCACATTTTAAGTTCCCTATACTTTAACTTCATTTTAGAGCTTTGAAATGGGGTTAACGGGCCTTAAACGCGTCGGAAATGGCCTTATTACACTACAGGGACCAAAACTGCCATTTCTGCAAAGTCACTGGCTTACGGACCGTAAGCCATACCCTTACGGTCCGTAAGGGGTCTGCAGAATATCAGAAGCTTCCGAACAGCTGTTTAATCCACAACCACACATTCTCATTCGCTTAGTCAGCTGATAAGAACCAATATTTAGTCACCACAACTTGCTAACAAGTGTACGCACGAGATTCGATTGCATTTACCAAGAAACGATCCTAACGGTTCGGGTATTCCTATAAATACCCAACCCATTCCATAACTAAAACCCACTAGAATCTGATTTGAGGAGCTCTAAGTTGAAACCTTCGTTTCATACCTGAGCTACTTGAATCACGATTAGCATTCGGGGACCCTTCGTAAGTATTCTTTCGTTCTTTTCCTTATTTTATTGCTTTTCGAGTCAGAAAGTCAAACTTTGTTTGACTTTCAGCGTTGACCAGCTTATGGTCAATGCGAAGTTCGTTTGAACTTCGCAACGTGAGTGTAATCACGTTGGTTATAGTCCCTTGGGACTATGCCTACTGATTACCACGTTGTCTAGGGTCGTAGGGTAAGCGATCTAATAAATCGCTTATACCTCGAACCCGACCCATTTGGTCGATCATTAGGATCCGACCAAACACAGTAGGTGACCATAGTGTATAGGGAATAACCTTCTGAGGTTATACCTTATGGTCACATCGTTTAAATAGTTGTATGATAGGTAGTTTATATGCCTTAGGTAAATTACCAGAATACCCTTTTCATGTATAATTGGTAATTAAGCATATGTAACCTAAACCTTTGCCACATAACTGATTTTGTAACATGTTTAGGCATATAACACTTGTCATAGGGCTAGTTAGGCGGTCCGAACGCGTTTCACGCGAACGACGCGTTAAAGTAGCATAAGCTACCTAAACGGGTCGTAATGGGTCGTAAGCACTTAGGTTAAGTTTCATTTAGTATGTAGGCTTTGTTAAACCAAATGACACGAGTCTCTACACTCGTTTGGTTTACAAACCCTAATGCTACCCGATCTTCCGATCTAGGTCCGATTAATTAACATAGTTACCTATATTAGGTGCCGTTTGATATCCGCGATCTCTAGCATTGTTTGGTTGTTACTCAAGGACTTCTGAGCAATCTCAAGTGAGTACATAGACCCCTCTTTTACTGTTTTCCAAACTGTTTTGGGGTGAAACACATGTGCCTACTTGTTACTTTCATGCTTTCCTGTTTTCACATCATATATCTGCTATGTTCGTTAGTACATTATAGTACATGATTTCATGACATTTCATGCTAGGTGTGCCCATTATGTGCATTACTTAGTACATCGTTTTACATGACATTTCACGCTATGTATGTTCATTTGATTACATACTTAGTGCATTGTTTTCACATGCTTACATTTTGGTATGACATTTGGTTTGTTTACATGGGACAATACATTCATTAACATTAGCTACGCCGTTCGTTAGTAGGTAGTGGTACCATAGGAATTGACAACTCCCGTTCCGGACGTCCCAGGGAAAGGGGATGAAAGGAATGACCGAATTCGATGATATAAGACAGATAGACCTTTAATTTGTTTAAAGGGTTTATCACCACAGTCACAAGGCTTGAATGTATGCATTTTCACAATACCGCATAAATGTTCATATTAAATAGTTGCATGCATTTACACAAAACATAGCTTTGATTTAAACCAAGTTTTACTTCAATACTTTGTTTTTGTGCATATGGTTTAGTTGAGACATTTCACTTGCCATACATGACATTTTGACATAGACATTTGACATGGATATTTGACATAGACATTTGACATGGATATTTGACATAGACATTTGACATGGATATTTGACATAGACATTTGACATGGATATTTGACATAGACATTTGACATGGATATTTGATATAGACATTTTGACATGATTTACATCTTGACATGAACACTTTGACATATTATTCAATACATTTGACAATTCGTTTAAACATAGACTTCTTACATTGGTTTGGTTTGATTAAGTGATTAAGTAACGATGCGTGTGTGATATGATACAAGCATGGTGGATACGCCGCTGGTACTTCCTATATATAAGTGTTTGTATGGTATCACATATTGTAGCGTTATTTGAATCATTTCAGTTTGAGATATATAACATTTATTACAAATATCATACTTTTCACAAGACATTGATTTACAAACAACTTATCTTATACAAACTCATTTTTACATGGTTATTCATTTAACCATACATTATTCTTATTTATACATATCATCTGAACTTATTATTTTTCAAATGATTTATAAAGACAAAGCAAACTAAAAGGTTCATGACTAAACATTTTCTTAAACATAAGTCAGGAATCTCATTTTCACAAAACCTATGTATCTCACAGGCATTTTTATGCTGACGTACCTATTTTCACATGTGTTTTTCAGGAGCTGTTGCATAAGATGATCAAGATACATATAGACAGACTTGGGCTTTAGTGACAATAAAATATGCAAGACTAGTTAATTATGTTGTATATCCTTGTTTGATTAAGACATTGTAACACTTTTAATCAATAAAACGAAACTTAAATTTCCATGGTTGTGAAACATTAATTCTGTTACCACACTCCCCGATGTTTCCGCCACGTTTTGTATGTTCTACGTGGTCGGGGTGTGACAGGGGGTGTGACAACTATTGCAACCAATCACTTCTTTTTGTATTTTTCTCATATTTTTCTTTTTTTTTTTCTTTTCTTTTCTTTCCTTTTTTTTTCATATAAGATATAACAACTCACACAATATACAAAAACATCAACATTCACAACTAGACTCCTAAACCGGGTCATCTCAAAAGGTAAAGTTTTGTAGAAAGTAGGTTCGGGTCACAGCCGAATGGTATAAGGCTCAAACATGGCTTTCTAAAGACCAAACCCCCACCCCTCACAATACCAAGCTCATATATGTAACGTATAAGGTCCAACCCTCAATTCCCACACTTTCACACATCTAGACGAGGCTACCTAAAAGTCCCCTATCATTTTCACAAGCATGCTAACTCTAAGATTTAACAAGAATTCGTACACAAGTTCTATTAACACAATACACACACCGCCACTCAAAACAAAGAAATATCTATAATAATCATATGTGGCTCAAACCCTCACTAAGAAATGACTATAAAGGGGTGTCGGTGTGTCAAGTGGAACAACATCAGGTTTTCAAATGTTGACAATTTTCGCTTGGCTTTTTAAAATTCCTCAAAAATTTCCCCCATCCCCACACTTGGGATACATTGTCCCAATGTATGATTTTGAGGGAAAGATCGTTTCTAACAAAAAACATTAGCTTTCGCTAATACTCTCAAATCCCAAATTTCTTTTTTTTTTTTTTATGAAAATTACAAATAACACACCACCACTAGCACAACCCACCAAACAAACAAACACATCAAAACACCACCCAACCGCCCAACCGTAAACTTAAACATGAATATATACAAAGGTGCACAAAATGAGAACAAGACACAACCTGATTAGTAAATCAGCAGTGTTGGTAGTGATGCAGCTGCGGTAATCAGACCGGTTCATAAACATCTCTTGGATTCGCCGATATCTCAACAGAGATGTTGCCAAACATCCCCACACTTGAATCATTGCATCCGCGAGGGTTGAAACGTAATAACCTGCCAAAACACAAACACAACACCAAAACAAAACCAAACAAAGCAAAGCAAAACAAAACAAAACACAAATACAATACTCTACATCCTCGGGCTGCCTCCCGAGAGCGCTAAGTTTAAAGGTCTTCAGCCAGACCATACCTGATATTTATTTGTATTGATATTCACATATTTTGTTATAAGTATTAGTAAAACTTATAATATTTGACATATATATAATTTCTTGAAAACTAATGTCTTTATAATTTAACAAGTCCGGATACTCTAATAGTACTCTCTGCCTATGTCGAGTACTCGCAACTCCTTAGTCGACCGCCTAAAAACGCTTAACGAATTTGTTGTAACAATTTTTCTAAATGCATTGCCTATGTTATTTCAAAAACATTGGCCATGTTATCAAAACCAACCTTCCTAATTTCAAAATATTTCATATAGTCTGAAGACAATATTAACACAATACATTTTCTTATCAAGTGCATGATTTCGAAAAGCATCATTCATGTCTTTCAAAAACCTTATACATAATTTCAAAATTCATCTCGCATGATTTTAAAACATTTTTGTAAATATATCTATCTAATACACCTACTTTATGATTTCAAAAGTATTATATATAAGGTTTCAAAAACGTTAAACACATTTTTCTTAAAAGAACCCCATGCATAATTTTCAAAAATATTTTCCTCATACATTGACTTAACCTTCAAATTCTGCTTCATATGTCGCCTTGACATATCTAGCATCTCAACTTCATAAGCATTCTTATTTCACGTTTTGACCTAAGCACATCAAGTGCAAGGTTTCAAAACATCTTCAACTTCTAAAATCCATATGGGATCTTTTTATCCTCACAATTAGATCCTTGTGGATGATTATCATTCAAATCAGAGTCCTTAATTGGATTCCTTATGTACCTTAATTCGAACACTTCGGTTCCTAATAATCGAAATCGAATTTTCTTTTTGAATCTTTCTATCTTTTTAGTTGGATTCTTAATAACGTTTAAAGTACCAAATGAAATCCACGGAATGGATTCCTAGTGTGCTTTAAATGCATGTACGCAATTTACAATACAAGTTAACAAACAATTTCGTGGTTATGTGACTATGTGTTTATTCATTTTATGTTTTCTTTTATGCATTTTGTGTTTTTATACTCTGGATATTCGTTATCCAAATCCTCATAGAATCTTTCATATCTTCATATGAGGGATTCGTAGTAGGATATTCAAAAAGGTATTACCTTAAATCCTTAATGGGCTTTATGTAATAGTTAAGACCCTTGGATTATATAGTACCACTCCATGATTCATAAGAGACCTTTAGTGGTCTAGTCAAAAAGATTGATTCACAATTTGGTTAAAGAACGACATCTAGTGATGTAGCTGGACAGACTCCTGGATAGTCTATTTAGATCATTTATTGATTTAATTAAAAGGACTCTATGGCGGTCTAGTCACACTCATCACCGGATTGTTCATTTGGTTTTCCCCTACACATTATAAAATAGACTGTGAGAACTATGCAAGGAATTGTCTAATTATGGACGCGTACATAATTATGAAATTTAGTGCACAGAAACCCAGTAAGATTTATTATGTGTAAGAACCGATAGCGACAACAATAACAAAATGACAACAATGTAATGGAGGTACGGTGGACGCACCAATGACGCTTCATATACTTGTATATAAGTATCCCTCTTACATTGCAAGCATGATGTTATTAAGATTACTAGAAGTTCAGAACCCAAACCAATGTTGTTCGATCTTTTTCAACTTTATGTTTTAAACTCTCACAAGTTTCCTCTAAATAAATTTCGGGACGAAATTTCCTAAAGTAGGGGAGACTGTAACACCTGTGCCTTCACGGCTATCAAACAAATACCTAACCAATGAAATATTATATTTCATACTTGGGATTTGTAAAATAATATGTGTATCATTTGCACATATCAATTCTTGTTCGATTCCAAACTCTAAATCGCTTTCTGGAAGGTTATACGCGCACCGATGCGTAAATATAACCAGTTTAATGCAACAAACACTCCGGAATAGTGACATAGGCTTAACATACCTTAAATAACCTTTACATAACTTAGAAATAAGTTTTGAAGGCTTTGGTATGGCAAAAACAAGCTAATTCGCTTACAGGGACTAAATATGACAAACTGCGAAAGTATGCCAATTTGAACTGTAACAGACATTCCAGAACATGACCATAAGTTAAACACACCTTAAATATCCTTTACATAGCTTAGAAATAGGCTTTGAGGGGTTCGGTGTGCTAAAATATACTTTTGGGTCATTCAGGGACTAAAAGTGTCAAAAAAGTGCACAAGTTTGCATTTACGCGCATAACTTACGTTCTGAATACATCCGGACATCCAAAAATTTATGTAAGCACTAAAATATATTATTTTAGTGTTTGGCATAAGAAAAATCCATTCGTCACGCATTTTGGATCGTTTTTCGCGCTTGTGCGCATTCCGTCGTAATTAAGCGAACATCGCGATCGTACGGCCAAACGAACCGACATCTGAGATATTTTTGAGCACATTTTAAGTTCCCTATACTTTAACTTCATTTTAGAGCTTTGAAATGGGGTTAACGGGCCTTAAACGCGTCGGAAATGGCCTTATTACACTACAGGGACCAAAACTGCCATTTCTGCAAAGTCACTGGCTTACGGACCGTAAGCCATACCCTTACGGTCCGTAAGGGGTCTGCAGAATATCAGAAGCTTCCGAACAGCTGTTTAATCCACAACCACACATTCTCATTCGCTTAGTCAGCTGATAAGAACCAATATTTAGTCACCACAACTTGCTAACAAGTGTACGCACGAGATTCGATTGCATTTACCAAGAAACGATCCTAACGGTTCGGGTATTCCTATAAATACCCAACCCATTCCATAACTAAAACCCACTAGAATCTGATTTGAGGAGCTCTAAGTTGAAACCTTCGTTTCATACCTGAGCTACTTGAATCACGATTAGCATTCGGGGACCCTTCGTAAGTATTCTTTCGTTCTTTTCCTTATTTTATTGCTTTTCGAGTCAGAAAGTCAAACTTTGTTTGACTTTCAGCGTTGACCAGCTTATGGTCAATGCGAAGTTCGTTTGAACTTCGCAACGTGAGTGTAATCACGTTGGTTATAGTCCCTTGGGACTATGCCTACTGATTACCACGTTGTCTAGGGTCGTAGGGTAAGCGATCTAATAAATCGCTTATACCTCGAACCCGACCCATTTGGTCGATCATTAGGATCCGACCAAACACAGTAGGTGACCATAGTGTATAGGGAATAACCTTCTGAGGTTATACCTTATGGTCACATCGTTTAAATAGTTGTATGATAGGTAGTTTATATGCCTTAGGTAAATTACCAGAATACCCTTTTCATGTATAATTGGTAATTAAGCATATGTAACCTAAACCTTTGCCACATAACTGATTTTGTAACATGTTTAGGCATATAACACTTGTCATAGGGCTAGTTAGGCGGTCCGAACGCGTTTCACGCGAACGACGCGTTAAAGTAGCATAAGCTACCTAAACGGGTCGTAATGGGTCGTAAGCACTTAGGTTAAGTTTCATTTAGTATGTAGGCTTTGTTAAACCAAATGACACGAGTCTCTACACTCGTTTGGTTTACAAACCCTAATGCTACCCGATCTTCCGATCTAGGTCCGATTAATTAACATAGTTACCTATATTAGGTGCCGTTTGATATCCGCGATCTCTAGCATTGTTTGGTTGTTACTCAAGGACTTCTGAGCAATCTCAAGTGAGTACATAGACCCCTCTTTTACTGTTTTCCAAACTGTTTTGGGGTGAAACACATGTGCCTACTTGTTACTTTCATGCTTTCCTGTTTTCACATCATATATCTGCTATGTTCGTTAGTACATTATAGTACATGATTTCATGACATTTCATGCTAGGTGTGCCCATTATGTGCATTACTTAGTACATCGTTTTACATGACATTTCACGCTATGTATGTTCATTTGATTACATACTTAGTGCATTGTTTTCACATGCTTACATTTTGGTATGACATTTGGTTTGTTTACATGGGACAATACATTCATTAACATTAGCTACGCCGTTCGTTAGTAGGTAGTGGTACCATAGGAATTGACAACTCCCGTTCCGGACGTCCCAGGGAAAGGGGATGAAAGGAATGACCGAATTCGATGATATAAGACAGATAGACCTTTAATTTGTTTAAAGGGTTTATCACCACAGTCACAAGGCTTGAATGTATGCATTTTCACAATACCGCATAAATGTTCATATTAAATAGTTGCATGCATTTACACAAAACATAGCTTTGATTTAAACCAAGTTTTACTTCAATACTTTGTTTTTGTGCATATGGTTTAGTTGAGACATTTCACTTGCCATACATGACATTTTGACATAGACATTTGACATGGATATTTGACATAGACATTTGACATGGATATTTGACATAGACATTTGACATGGATATTTGACATAGACATTTGACATGGATATTTGACATAGACATTTTGACATGATTTACATCTTGACATGAACACTTTGACATATTATTCAATACATTTGACAATTCGTTTAAACATAGACTTCTTACATTGGTTTGGTTTGATTAAGTGATTAAGTAACGATGCGTGTGTGATATGATACAAGCATGGTGGATACGCCGCTGGTACTTCCTATATATAAGTGTTTGTATGGTATCACATATTGTAGCGTTATTTGAATCATTTCAGTTTGAGATATATAACATTTATTACAAATATCATACTTTTCACAAGACATTGATTTACAAACAACTTATCTTATACAAACTCATTTTTACATGGTTATTCATTTAACCATACATTATTCTTATTTATACATATCATCTGAACTTATTATTTTTCAAATGATTTATAAAGACAAAGCAAACTAAAAGGTTCATGACTAAACATTTTCTTAAACATAAGTCAGGAATCTCATTTTCACAAAACCTATGTATCTCACAGGCATTTTTATGCTGACGTACCTATTTTCACATGTGTTTTTCAGGAGCTGTTGCATAAGATGATCAAGATACATATAGACAGACTTGGGCTTTAGTGACAATAAAATATGCAAGACTAGTTAATTATGTTGTATATCCTTGTTTGATTAAGACATTGTAACACTTTTAATCAATAAAACGAAACTTAAATTTCCATGGTTGTGAAACATTAATTCTGTTACCACACTCCCCGATGTTTCCGCCACGTTTTGTATGTTCTACGTGGTCGGGGTGTGACAGGGGGTGTGACAACTATTGCAACCAATCACTTCTTTTTGTATTTTTCTCATATTTTTCTTTTTTTTTTCTTTTCTTTTCTTTCCTTTTTTTTTCATATAAGATATAACAACTCACACAATATACAAAAACATCAACATTCACAACTAGACTCCTAAACCGGGTCATCTCAAAAGGTAAAGTTTTGTAGAAAGTAGGTTCGGGTCACAGCCGAATGGTATAAGGCTCAAACATGGCTTTCTAAAGACCAAACCCCCACCCCTCACAATACCAAGCTCATATATGTAACGTATAAGGTCCAACCCTCAATTCCCACACTTTCACACATCTAGACGAGGCTACCTAAAAGTCCCCTATCATTTTCACAAGCATGCTAACTCTAAGATTTAACAAGAATTCGTACACAAGTTCTATTAACACAATACACACACCGCCACTCAAAACAAAGAAATATCTATAATAATCATATGTGGCTCAAACCCTCACTAAGAAATGACTATAAAGGGGTGTCGGTGTGTCAAGTGGAACAACATCAGGTTTTCAAATGTTGACAATTTTCGCTTGGCTTTTTAAAATTCCTCAAAAATTTCCCCCATCCCCACACTTGGGATACATTGTCCCAATGTATGATTTTGAGGGAAAGATCGTTTCTAACAAAAAACATTAGCTTTCGCTAATACTCTCAAATCCCAAATTTCTTTTTTTTTTTTTTATGAAAATTACAAATAACACACCACCACTAGCACAACCCACCAAACAAACAAACACATCAAAACACCACCCAACCGCCCAACCGTAAACTTAAACATGAATATATACAAAGGTGCACAAAATGAGAACAAGACACAACCTGATTAGTAAATCAGCAGTGTTGGTAGTGATGCAGCTGCGGTAATCAGACCGGTTCATAAACATCTCTTGGATTCGCCGATATCTCAACAGAGATGTTGCCAAACATCCCCACACTTGAATCATTGCATCCGCGAGGGTTGAAACGTAATAACCTGCCAAAACACAAACACAACACCAAAACAAAACCAAACAAAGCAAAGCAAAACAAAACAAAACACAAATACAATACTCTACATCCTCGGGCTGCCTCCCGAGAGCGCTAAGTTTAAAGGTCTTCAGCCAGACCATACCTGATATTTATTTGTATTGATATTCACATATTTTGTTATAAGTATTAGTAAAACTTATAATATTTGACATATATATAATTTCTTGAAAACTAATGTCTTTATAATTTAACAAGTCCGGATACTCTAATAGTACTCTCTGCCTATGTCGAGTACTCGCAACTCCTTAGTCGACCGCCTAAAAACGCTTAACGAATTTGTTGTAACAACAGATGTTTCATATTTATTTTTTAAAAGAGAACATACAATTTTTGTATGTGATAAATTGAGTGAGCCTGAACTAAATATTGAAAACTCATTTCAAGGTTTTGCTTCTTTTGATAACTTGAGTGAGCCTGAACTAAATCTTGAAAACTCATTTCAAGGTTTTGCTTCTTTTTTTGTCTTATACGAAAACTACAGCAAAACCCTTTGAAATCACCCAAGAGCCGGCCACTATGCAACCAATCCTATCCAGTTATCTGCATCTATTCCAAATTGAAATTGCCGTACTGATGAGGAAATGAAATTGCCGTATTGTTGAGGAATTTGCAATAGAATACAGAGCAATCCTTAAATACCGGCTGATGATCCCTATGTACCCAGAAGATGAAACCTGCCCGATATGTCGTAAAGCTTGTATAGATAAATACGGAGAGCACGCAGTGCATTGTAAAGAGCTCCCTGGGTTCAAATATCGGCATGACTGGGTGCGAGATGTTTTGTGGGACATCATGAGAAGAGCTGGGATTTCGGCTAAGAAAGAGGCTCCTGTGAATTTCCTTACAGACCCTATGGAAGGGAGATCTACTCTGCGACCAGCGGATCTTCTCGTCTTTGGTTAGGCTAGGGGGAAACATGCTTGTGTAGACCTCACGGGGGTTTCCCCTCTGGTTGGTTTAAGGGAAAACGGGTTTGTAGCTGGACAAGCAGCAACAAAGGCAGAATCGAAGAAAGTTGATAAGCACGCTAAAGCTTGTGCAGAGAACCAACATGTTTTTGTCCCTTTTGCCTTTGACACATTTGGCTCCTTAGCCCTAGAAGCTATCCAATTCCTGACCAGGGTCCAACGGGTCATCCACAACAATTGCTCAGCCTCAGGGGGACGGGGTTTTGTCTTTGGTAGATTAGGGTTTGCAATTCAGAAAGGGGTGGCGGCGCAGCTTGTTGCCCGTCTACCTTCTGTTTTGATGTAACTTGACAAGTACTTATAACAATGAACCAAATTTTCGTAAAAAAAAAAAAAAAAAATTTGCAATAGATTTCAACTGACCTCATGATTTTTTTAATTTATTTTTTATGTGATAACGACAATATATATGGACAAACAAATATAGTTATACATAAACCATTTTTTTATTTTTAAATAAGAAAATCAATTTATAAAATAAATGATTCGAATAAATATTTTTTTTTTATGTAAACGAGTTTTGACAAAGGGAGTGACGGTTGCGGCAAAGTTAAGAAAATCAATAAATAAATGATTTGAATAAATAATTTTTTATGTAAACTTGTTATGACAAAGGGAGTGACGGTTGCGGCAACGGCATCAAGGGGAGTGGTGGTTGTGAGTTGTGACGATGATATCGACGAGGCGTCCATGGCAAAGGTGGCTATGATATGTCATATGGTGCCAATGATGGTGGTGACTGAGCGGAAGATACAAACTCTGTTTAGTGAATTCGTTTAGAATTTAGAAAACAAAATTAATCTATTTTACTTAGGAATTTGTTCACAAACATAAACGGGTGTTCACGAACATAAATGAACGATCACATACAAAGATGAACGAGCAAAATGTGTGTTCATGTTTGTCCGTTTAATTAAACGAACAAGAAACTTGTTCATGTCCGTTTATTAATTCAACGAACAATGAACTTTCTGCCGAACAAGTTCACAAACTGTTCATAAACATTCGATTCGTTTACAAACCGATTTTTACACGTATATCATACTTGCAACAATTAAAAATTTTACATATCAATATATTCTTACGACACACATGAGAGAAATTCAGTACAAAATTAACTTTAAGTGAAATCTGTATAAATACTTATACTAATGTTTTCCATGGCTCGGCTCGTTAATTTTATGAAGCTAAAAATTTGAACTCCAGGTCGGTTCTTCAAGTCAACTCGAGCTCAATCGAGTCGGCTGGCTAATTATTTAATTATTGATAACAAAGAAATAAAAACACAAATATAATTTAACTAGTTTTTGCCCCGCCCGCGTTGCGGGGCAATAAGGCAAATATTTCTCTCTCATAACATGTATGTCTGTACAGAGAGCAAAATCGGAATTATATTTTGAACATGAGGCGAAATCATGATTTTAAACTGAGAGCAAAATCATAATTTTGAGCTAGGGGGAAAACATAATTTTATTTTGAACTGTGGGAAAAACGTAATTTTGAGCTGAGGGCATAATCGTAATTTTGAGCTAGAGGAAAAAACAACATTTTATTTTTAACTGGGGGTAAAAACGTAATTTTAAACGGAGGGCGAAACCGTAATTTTAAACTGGGAACAAACTTAAAAAAGAGTTTTTGAACCGAGGGCAAAAGCGTATTTTGAGCTAGGGCAAAATTATAATTTTATTTTGAGCTGGGGGCAAAAACGTAATTTTAAACGAAGGACGAAAGCATAATTTTAAACTGGGAATAAAATTAAATAAAAAATGAGTTGATCCGATAGGGAAGTGACAGGCAGCTAATAATTTTGAGCTAGGGGGAAAACATAATTTTATTTTGAACTGGAGGCAAAAACGTAATTTTGAGCTGAGTGTAAGGACTCTCAAAATTTTCTTAAAAATACCCGTAAGTATAAACCCGAGCCCCTGAAACCCTACCATACAAGAAAAACCAAGAAATCAATAACTTAGGGTCTCAGGCGGGCCGCGTAAGAGACAAGGCACATCTTACGCGGGCCGCGTCAAACCTGTGTTGACCGGATAAGTGTTCCGGAGCGACGTAGCGACCACCTGGCTAACCTACTCATGACTGGTCAAGGCTAGTCGTAGACTGGGCGGCTAGGCGGGCTGCGTAAAATTAAGCTTAAGGCTTACGCGGGCCGCATAAGACCTCAATTTCACCTATAAATAGTCCGTCACTTGCACAATCCACTGGTGTCGATTAAAACTTTCAAAAACGAAGTTGTGATACTCTGAGGTCGAAATTACTTCAATATTAGTGAAGTGCTGCTCCAATACCGGGTATTAACTCGATCGATGCTACGATTCAATGTCCGATCGATTAAAACTATCCAATGGATGTTTAAGTGCTGCCCACATTAGGGTTTATGCTTTGTCATTCGTTGTTAATTCAATGGATGTTTAAGTATCGCACTTTGTCATTCGATGTGAGGGTTTGAACTCGTGAGTTATCGTAAATGTTGTATTAAGTTACTAATCGAGTTGTGTGCATGTTATTAATTTAGGTTAAAAGGCTAATCAGTAGACTAGGCTCTGCTCAAATTAAATCTGCAATGTGAGTCATTCTCTTTTTATCAAATTACTTTCAAAATCATGTTTATTTTCAAAGTTATAATTACAGTGATTAAGTATATGTAGTCACCAAATTACAGCCGGTATGTGGGGTATTGTGCACATTACTGCTGTTTTATCACTTTAGGTGGGCAAACCTAAGTAGTGATATTCGTCACTATTGGGTGAACGGGCTCAATAGTGATATGACCATAGTCACAGATCCGGTCGAGTGACAAATACCGTGGGTAGTTGGTTGATATCTGAAACATTGTAATCTCTCTTAATACTGTAAATTATAACAAAGGTGTCATTTAAATAAATAGAATGATTCACCAGTATTTCCCGCTGACAAAACCTTTTTCAAACATGTTTCAGGTGATCTGTTGTGATCAAGGAAAAGTGCCGTGAAGCACTACAAAGCTTAAGGAAGTGGCTCAATATAAAATAAGGAAACATGTTTTGTAAAAATAAAGATTTCTCCGTGAAATCTTAAGATTGTAAATTACCGGGGTTTTGTCCCGAATTGTGAAATAAAATAATCGGGAAATTACAATTTTAAAAGATCCTGAAGAAACTTTCGCTGTTAAATAAATACCACGGGATTTTCTGTCCCGCGGCTCCTGAAATGGGTCAAACCGGGTCGGGGGCCGTGACAGAAAGAGGTGGTATCAGAGCCACTGATTTAAGCCAAATAAGTATTTAGAAATACTTAATTTTTTTTTCTACTTGTCATTTTGTGATTATGTGTTTTATTAATTGAATATTTGTGTACAGTATGGGTAAGCAAAAGCTGTCAAATATCTATCTTAAATTAGATAGGTCATCAAACGAGAAGGGAAGTTCGTCCCAAACAAAATCCTCAAATCGGTCTGTAATTCCTGATGAAGGAATATTTGTGCGAAAGGCACAATATGAGGAACCACTTTCTCCTAGTAAAAGAAGTCTGATTATTAGGAAAAGTAAAGAGAAAATAAAGAAATTCCAAGAAAAGAAGATTAAACAGGAAACCCAGGAATTAACCAGTAAATCACCTTGGGAGGACAAGTTAGATGAGAAATGGGCAGATCTTTATATGCTAGCTACTGTAGCAGTTAATGCAAATCTTTAAATAATTTTACCCAAGTCTTAGCACCTTTATCAACTACAGTCCAGAAACTTTATTTCAGTAAATAAATAAATTTAAAATAAAACCTAGTGTGTTTTAATTTTCATTTGTTTTGTAGTTACCCAGTCTGAAATAATATTTAAAGGTTTTCTATGAAATTTTGTTATAATTTTTAAACTTAGTAATTGTGTGTATTTTGTATAACAGCATGAGTGACTTGTCTGACGCCCTTCAGAATTTAAATCTCTATCCGGTAAAAATAGAGGTTTCCAGAGATTTCAATAGGTATATACCTGACATAGAAGAACCTATTGAATTCAATGCTCCACCTCCGGAGAAACCCAAGCCCAAGAAAAGGAGGAGATTTGTGGGATGGAGGCGTGTGCGTAGGAGGAAGCCTGCCACTAGAAAGATTCCCAAAATAGAAAATCCCTTAGACAAAGGAAAAGGAATTGAAGAAAGGGAAGAGTCTAGGCAGATGGGAATGCAGTTTGAAGAATATTCAAAGCAAATAGAAATGGAGATTGGAGGAGGTTCAAAACAAACCCAGATAGAAATGGGAGAAAGCTCTAAACAAAATCAGGAAATGACATTACAAGAAGAGTTAGATTTTATATTGGCAAGCTGTGATACTATTCAGCCTGTCAATAAAAATGCTTTTACTCATCCTATTGAAACTCAACTTCCAATCAATTTGGAACTAGCAATCCCAGAACCTATAGTCCACACCCAACCTTTAGGAATGGACGAATGGTGGACGAATGATTGGCAGTTCCAAAACCTGCTCAACAGTCCTTATTCCTTTCTTCCTCAATTTGACCCAGAACCTATACCTAATCCACCTATGAGTAATGAGAATTTAGCTGAACTTCGCCACTTTGGCGAGGAACTGGTGGATGCCGGAAATAGGATCAGGGAAGTAGGAGAACAGATCTCCTGGAAGTATGATGAGACGGAACGCCGTTATTAAAATATTAGCTGACGAGGGATAAGGGGTTTATGGGGAAACTGTGGTTGTAAAATAAATAAGTAGGATATAGTTGATGAAATAACTTAAAATAAAACTTTGTTAATGGTGTGTATTGATGCATACTATATAAAAATGTGAATCGAAAAATCGATAGTTTTGGCTATATGTGTGTATGTGAAATTTGCATGATTATTTTATGTTTAATTGTTATTTATTCGATACTAATAAATTATATATATTAATGATCAGATGGAAAACGTTAACAATGAACCAGTTAATGAGGTTAATCAATCTGAACAACACCCGGGGGATCAATATATGACTAGGCAAGATATAGAAAATATCGTTGCTCAAGGGATAGCCAATGCTATTCCAGCAATAGTCGCTGCTGTCTAGAAACCTGCTGAACCTCAACAAATCATTCCGAGTAAACGTATTTCTGAAGATAACTTCAGTAATAGCGTAAATGGAGGCAATGATCATACTAATCATAATAATGAACCACGACAGGATCCACTCCCTAAGAAAATGAAAGCTGCAACGCCTGGTTGCACTTACAAAGAATTTCTTGCTTGCAAACCTACTGAATTTGCAGGCAATGAAGGAGCAACTGCGGTACTGCGTTGGTTAGAAAAAACCGACGCAGTAATCACAATAAGTAAATGTGACAAAGACGATCAGGTTATGTACGCGTCAAATCTGTTCAAAGAGGGGGCGCTAGAATGGTGGAACACGGTGTTACAAGCAAAAGGAAGAATGATGGCGTATGCTATGAACTGGGAAGAATTTAAGAGTCTTGTAGAAAGAAAATTCTATCCCGAATATGAAAAAGATCAAATGGCAAATAAGTTCTTAAACCATAGAATGATGGGTGTAGATTGTCGCGGTTATACTTCGACATTCTTTGAATATGCTAGAGTGGTACCAACGCTGGCTTCGCCAGAACCGGTACTCATTTCTCGCTACATTTGGGGACTGATTAGTGAAATACGTAACATCGTTAAGGCTGCGAGACCTCGTACTATTGACGATACTGTGGAATTAGCTAACACCCTAACTGATGAACTGGTACGCACAAGAGATGAAAACAAGAAGAAGGAACTGGCTCAGAAAATTACCCAAGGATTTTGTAACAACTCCTATCAAAAAGTCTTAATTATTATTTTAAATTATCCAATAGGAAACCCTAATTAAGACACCCAAGTGATTCTGCACAAACCCTAAAATTTTCAGAACAATCAGAATCAGGATCAGGGCCCCTAAAACTCAGAGGGGGTAAACCCTAGTTACGATTATCTAAATTATGTGCTGTCAAATTCGAATTTTTCAATTTCATCAACTCAGCAGGCCTAGTCCCACACGTGGCAACCCTATGACCATTAGGTGTCCCTTACGGACCGTAAGGGATAAGTCTTACGGTCCGTAAGCAATGTCAAATTTTGGCTATAAATAGCAGACATTGGCACTTGATATTCTGCGTACGTTCGACGAAGAAATTCGTTTTAGGCACTGAGTTACGTTCTGTTTACCACAATTAACACACACGGATCACTAATCGACGCCGCAATACAGGGTAATAACTCGATCGCTGCTACGATTCAATGTCTGATCGATTAAACTATCCAATGGATGTTTAAGTGCTGCCCACATTAGGGTTTATGCTTTGTCATTCGTCGTTAATTCGATGGATGTTTAAGTATCGCACTTTGTCATTCGATGTGAGGGTTTGATCTCGTGAGTTATCGTAAAAGCTGTATTAAGTTACTGACCGAATTGTGTGCCTGTTATTAATTTAAGTTAAAAGGCTAATCAGTAGGCTAGACTCTGCTCAAAATTAAATCTGCAATGTGAGTCATTCTCTTTTTATCAACTATTTTACAATACCTCAAATTATTTTCAAAAGTTATAATTACAGGGACTAAGTCGTGGATATCTTGAATCACTGGCTAGTGGGGTATTGTGCACATTACTAATTTTCTCCCAGTTAGGTTCATTGACCTACTAGGGATAATCATCACTATTTAGGTTCATTGACCTAATAGTGGTATGACCATCGTCACCATTGTGACACGGCGCCAGATAAAAATAAGATAGAAGCCATTGTAATCGCTCTTATGCTGTAATTAATAACTATGCATCATTTTATGTAAATAGAATGATTCACTCAGTATTTCCCGATGACAAAACCTTTTTCAAACATGTTTCAGGTGATCTGTTATGATCCAGGAAAAGTGCCGTGAAGCACTATAAGCTTAAGGAAGTGGCTCAGGATAAAATAAAGAAACATGTTTTGTAAAATAAAAGATTTCTTCGTGAAATCAAATGATTGTAAATTACCGGGGTTTTATCCCGAGTTGTGAAATAAAATAATCGGGAAATATTTCAGTTTTAAAAAGATCCTGATAATAAACTTCCGCTGTTAAACTCAATTAATTAAATACCACGGGATTTCTGTCATGCGGCTCCTGAAACGGGTCAAACCGGGTCGGGGGCCGTGACAGAAAAAGGTGGTATCAGAGCCACTGATCGAGCCACTGATTTAAGCCAATTAAGTATTTAGAAAATACTTAATTTTTATTAATTGCTATTTTGTGATTATGTGTTTTATTATCTGACTAATTTTGTACAGTATGGGCAGATCTTTATATGTTAGCCACTGTAGCAGTAAATACAAATCTTTAAATATTTTGATTCAAGTTTTAGCACCCTTATTAAATATAAGCCAGAAACCTGATTCAGTAAATAAATAAATTTACAAATAAAACCTAGTATGTTTTCATATTCGGTTGTTTCGTAGTTACCCAATATGACATAATATTTAAAGGTTTTCTATGAAATTTTGTTATAAAATTTTAAAATCAGTAATGGTGTGTATTGATGCATACTATTAAATATAAAAAATGGAAATCGAGAAATCGATAGTTTTAATTATATGTGAAATTATATAATTGTTTTGTGTATAATTATTATTTAATCAATACTAATAAAATATATATATTAATTATCAGATGGAAAACACTAATAATGAACCAGTTAATGAGGTTAATCAATCTGAGCAACAACCGGGGGATCAATATATAACTAGGCAGGATATAGAAAATATCGTTGCTCAAGGGATAGCCAACGCTATTCCAGCAATAGTTGCTCAAGGGATAGCCAACGCTATTCCAGCAATCGTTGCTGCTGTTAAAAATCCAATCGAACCGCAACAAATCGTTCCTAGCAAACGTATTTCTGAAGATAACTTCAGTAATAGCGTAAACGGAGGCAATAATCATACTAATCATGAGAATGAACCACGGCAAGCTCCTCCCCCTAAGAAAATGAAAGCTGCAACGCCTGGTTGCACTTACAAAGAATTTCTTGCTTGTAAACCCACTGAGTTTGCAGGCAATGAAGGAGCGACTGCGGCACTGCGTTGGTTAGAGAAAACCGAGGCAGTAATTGTCATAAGTAAATGTGCTCAGGATGATTAGGTCATGTACGCATCAAACCTTTTCAAAGAAGGGGCGCTAGAATGGTGGAATACGGTGTTACAAGCAAAAGGAAGAAGGATGGCGTATGCTATGAACTGGGAAGAATTTAAGAGCTTTGTAGAAAGAAAATTATGTCCAGAGTATGAAAAGGAACAAATGACAAATAAGTTTCTAACCCACCGGATGGTGGATGTAGATTGTCGAGGGTATACTTCGACATTCTTCGAGTATGCTCGAGTGGTACCAACCCTGGCTTCGCCAGAGCCGGTACTTATTTCTCGTTATATTTGGGGATTGATTGCCGAAATCCGTAATATCGTCAAGGCTGCGAAACCTCGCACGATTGATGATGCGGTGGATTTAGCCAATACTCTGACTGACGAACTAGTACGGACAAGAGAAGAAAATAGAAGGAAGGAAGTAGCCCAAAAGATTACCCAAGAATTACGTCCGGGTGACCATAACAATTTCAAGAGAAGAGGGAATGGGTAATCTTCCACTAGCCCATTTTGCAATTCTTGCAAAAGGAAGCATTTTGGAAGATGCAAAGGATATTGCAATTTTTGCAAAATTCCGGGGCATCAAGAAGAAGACTGCAGGAGGAAGAAATTTTCAGTCTGCTACAACTGTGGAGAAGCTGGACATCTTAGGCCAGATTGTCCAAAACTGAACAAACCATCTGACAATAAAGCCAAACCTGTAGAAGGAGCAAAAAGGAATGTAAGAGCCTTCCAACTGACTGCTCAGGAAGCAGAGCTCATTCCAGATGTGATAGCTGGTACGTTCTTAGTTCACAACGTTTACACAAAAGTATTATTTGACTCTGGTGCAAACCAAAGTTTTATAAATACTTCATTCTGCCAAACTCTTAACTTACCTTTAATCAGCATTAGGCAAATTTCTACAGTAGAAACGGCAGATGGGAATTCAGTTAAAATAAATAAGGTTCTGCAAAATGTAGAAATAGAACTTTTAAGTCATAAATTTTCTGCAACCCTATTATCTATGAAATTAGTTGAATTCGATGTTGTGTTAGGAATGGATTGGTTAGTAAACAACCATGCTCGAATTATCTGTGATAAGAATTCCATAGAAATTTGTGCGCCCACTGGAGAAGTAATAATGATTACAGGAGATAAGCCATGTAAACCCATAAAGTTCATATCAGTAATGAAAGTTGCTAATTATGAACGAAAGCAAGGAATAGTATATATGATTTCAGTAATCATTAATACTAAAGATAAAGAACTTAAGGAAATTTTTGTAGTTTCAGAATACCCAGATGTATTCCCAGAAGAGTTACCAGGGTTACCACCAGATAGGGAGGTAGAATTTAGGATTCATCTAATTCCATGAACTATACCGATAGCCAAGGCACCTTATCGGTTAGCACCCACAGAAATATTAAAACTGAAAAAGCAATTAGATAAATTATTAAGTAAAGGTTTCATACAACCTAGTTTATCCCCGTGTGGGGCACCAGTGTTGTTTGTTAAGAAAAAGGATGGTTCGATGAGAATGTGTATTGATTATAGGGAATTGAATAAGGTTACAATTAAGAATCGATACCCATTACCTAGAATTGATGATCTATTCGATCAATTCCAGGGAGATAGATATTTTTCTAAGATCGACTTACGTTCCGGATATCATCAATTGAAAGTACAAGAGGAACACATACCTAAAACTGCTTTCAGGACTAGGTATGGTCATTACGAGTTTACAATCATGCCCTTCGGATTAACGAATGCACCTGCAGCATTCATGGACATGATGAATAGGATCTGTAAACCATATTTGGATAAATTTGTAATTGTCTTCATCGACGATATACTTATTTATTCCAAAAGTCAGGAAGAACATTGTCAGCACTTGCATTCACTCTTAACTTTGTTAAGAAAAGAAAAGCTGTATGCCAAATTCTCAAAGTGTGAATTTTGGTTGCAAGAAGTGCAATTCTTAGGACACATGGTGAATCACGAAGGCATTCACGTAGATCCTGCTAAGATAGAGGCAATTACCAAATGGAAGGTTCCGCAATCCGCAATGGAAATTAGGAGTTTTGTAGGTTTAGTCGGATACTATAGACGGTTTATTAAGGATTTTTCCAAGATAGCTATACCATTAACTAAGCTAACCTGTAAAACAGTTAAGTTTGAATGGGGACCTAAACAAGAAGAAGCCTTTAGGATCTTAAAGCATAAATTAATAAATGCCCCAATCCTAGCCTTACCAGAAGGAACAGAAGATTTTAAAGTATATGGTGATGCTTCAAAGCTAGGATTTGGATGTGTGTTAATGCAACGCAAAAAGGTAATTGCGTATGCATCAAGGCAATTGAAAAAGCACGAAGAAAACTATACCACTCATGACTTAGAATTAGGAGCCATAATTTTTGCCCTTAAGATTTGGAGACATTATCTGTATGGAAGTAAGTTTACTGTCTATACGGATCATAAGAATTTAAGATATATATTTGGGCAAAAAGAATTAAACATGAGGCAAAGGAGATGGATGAAAATCCTAAGTAACTACGACTGTGATATTCAGTATCACGAAGGAAAGGCTGAAGACGACTAGAAATCGCCAGAAGAGTTATGCAGACAATAGATGCAAGCCGTTAGAATTCCAAGTTGGAGACAGAGTATTGTTGAAAGTTTCTCCTTGGAAAGGAGTTGTTAGATTCGGTAAGAAAGGAAAGCTAAGTCCAAGGTACGTAGGACCATTTCCAGTGATCCAATGTATAGGACCAGTTGCTTATCGTTTACAACTACCAGGAAAGTTAGCTGGAGTACATGATGTATTTCATGTATCCAATCTCAAGAAATGTCTATCAGACGAATCTTTGGTAGTACCTCTCCAAGATATAAAGGTAAACGAAAAATTAAAATTTGTAGAGAAACTTCTTCAGATAGAAGATAGAAAGTTCAAATTTCTCAAAACACAAACGATTAGTGTTAGTTCAAGAAAAGTGGGATTCAAAGATAGGACCCTAATACACTTGGGAACTGGAATCAGAAAAGAAGTGAAAGTATCCTCAATTATTCCAGTAAATCTCGAGGACGAGATTTTTATTAAGGTGGGGAGAATGTAACAACTCCTATCAAAAAGTCTTAATTATTATTTTAAATTATCCAATAGGAAACCCTAATTAAGACACCCAAGTGATTCTGCACAAACCCTAAAATTTCCAGAACAATCAGAATCAGGATCAGGGCCCCTAAAACTCAGAGGGGGTAAACCCTAGTTACGATTATCTAAATTATGTGCTGTCAAATTCGAATTTTTCAATTTAATCAACTCAGCAGGCCTAGTCCCACACGTGGCAACCCTATGACCATTAGGTGTCCCTTACGGACCGTAAGGGATAAGTCTTACGGTCCGTAAGCAATGTCAAATTTTGGCTATAAATAGCAGACATTGGCACTTGATATTCTGCGTACGTTCGACGAAGAAATTCGTTTTAGGCACTGAGTTACGTTCTGTTTACCACAATTAACACACACGGATCGACGCCGCAATACAGGGTAATAACTCGATCGCTGCTACGATTCAATGTCCTATCGATTAAACTATCCAATGGATGTTTAAGTGCTGCCCACATTAGGGTTTATGCTTTGTCATTCGTCGTTAATTCGATGGATGTTTAAGTATCGCACTTTGTCATTCGATGTGAGGGTTTGATCTCGTGAGTTATCGTAAAAGCTGTATTAAGTTACTGACCGAATTGTGTGCCTGTTATTAATTTAGGTTAAAAGGCTAATCAGTAGGCTAGACTCTGCTCAAAATTAAATCTGCAATGTGAGTCATTCTCTTTTTATCAACTATTTTACAATACCTCAAATTATTTTCAAAAGTTATAATTACAGGGACTAAGTCGTGGATATCTTGAATCACTGGCTAGTGGGGTATTGTGCACATTACTAATTTTCTCCCAGTTAGGTTCATTGACCTACTAGGGATAATCATCACTATTTAGGTTCATTGACCTAATAGTGGTATGACCATCGTCACCATTGTGACATGTCACCATTGTGACACGGCGCCAGATAAAAATAAGATAGAAGCCATTGTAATCGCTCTTATGCTGTAATTAATAACTATGCATCATTTTATGTAAATAGAATGATTCACTTAGTATTTTCCGCTGACAAAACCTTTTTCAAACATGTTTCAGGTGATCTGTTATGATCCAGGAAAAGTGTCGTGAAGCACTACAAGCTTAAGGAAGTGGCTCAGGATAAAATAAAGAAACATGTTTTGTAAAATAAAAGATTTCTTCGTGAAATCAAATGATTGTAAATTACCGGGGTTTTATCCCGAGTTGTGAAATAAAATAATCGGGAAATATTTCAGTTTTAAAAAGATCCTGATAATAAACTTCCGCTGTTAAACTCAATTAATTAAATACCACGGGATTTCTGTCCTGCGGCTCCTGAAACGGGTCAAACCGGGTCGGGGGTCGTGACAGATTTCGTGTGGGTAATAGTAGCAACTTTAAGAAAAGAGGAACATGGCAATATTCAAATCCTCCATTCTGCAGGAATTGTAAAAAGAAACATTATGGAAGATGCAATATAACCTGCAACTTTTGCAAAACTGTAGGACTTCGTGAAGAAAACTGCAGAAAGAAAACCATAATTTGCTTTAATTGTGGAGAAGCAGGGCATTTTAAAACAGAATGTCCTAAATTGGCAAAACCAGCCGATAACAAAGCCAAGACAGCCGATGGAGCTACTAAGAAGAATGTTCAAGCTTTTCAGTTAACTACTCAGGAAGCCGAGATGATTCCTGATATGATAGCTGGTACGTTCTTAGTTCACAACATTTACGCCAAAGTATTATTTGACTCTGGTGCAAACCAAAGTTTTATAAATACTTCATTCTGCCAAGCTCTTAATATACCCTTAATCAACATTAGGCAGATTTTTACAGTCGAAACGGCTGATGGAAATTCAGTTAAAATAGATAAGGTTTTTTGTAAAATGTAGAAATAGGACTTTCAGGTCATAAATTCTTTGCAAACCTATTACCTATGAAATTAGCTGAATTTGATGTTGTGTTAGGAATGGATTGGTTAGTAGCCAACCATGCTCGAATTCTTTGTGATAAGAATTCCATAGAAATTCAGGCACCCACCGGAGAAGTCATTATGATTACAGGAAATAAACCACGTAAGCCCATTAAGTTCATATCAGTAATGAAAGTTGCTAGTTATGAACGAAAGCAAGGAATAGTATATATGATTTCGGTAATCATTAGTACTAAGGGTAAAGAACTTAAGGAAATTCCTGTAGTCTCAGAATACCCTGAAGTATTCCCAGAAGAATTACCAGGACTTCCACCAGATAGGGAGGTAGAATTTAGAATTCATCTAATTCCAGGAACTATACCGATAGCTAAGGCACCTTATCGGTTAGCACCCACAGAATTGTTAGAACTGAAAAAGCAATTAGATGAATTACTAAGTAAAGGTTTCATACAACCTAGTTCATCCCCGTGGGGAGCACCAGTGTTGTTTGTAAAGAAGAAGGACGGTTCAATGAGAATGTGTATTAATTATAGAGAATTAAATAAGGTTACAATTAAGAATCGATACCCATTACCTAGGATTGATGATTTATTCGATCAACTTCAAGGGGCTAGATATTTTTCTAAGATAGATTTACGCTCCGGATATCATCAATTGAAGGTACAAGAAGAAGACATACCTAAAACTGCTTTCAGAACTAGGTATGGTCATTACGAGTTTACAGTCATGCCCTTTGGGTTAACGAATGCACCTGCAGCATTCATGGACATGATGAATAGGATCTGTAAACCGTATTTGGATAAATTTGTAATTGTTTTCATAGATGATATACTTATTTATTCAAAAAGTCAGGACGAACATTGTCAACACCTGCATGCACTCTTAACTTTGTTAAGAAAAGAAAAACTGTACGCCAAATTCTCGAAGTGTGAATTTTGGTTGCAAGAAGTGCAATTCTTAGGACACATGGTGAATCATGAAGGTATTCATGTAGATCCTGCTAAGATAGAGGCAATTACCAAATGGAAGGTTCCGCAATCCGCAATGGAAATTAGAAGTTTTATAGGCTTAGCTGGATACTATAGACGGTTTATTAAGGATTTTTCCAAGATAGCTGTACCATTAACTAAGCTAACCTGTAAAGCAGTTAAGTTTGAATGGGGATCTAAACAAGAAGAAGCCTTTAGGATCTTGAAACAGAAATTAACCAATGCTCCAATCCTAACTTTACCAGAAGGAACAGAAGATTTTGTAGTTTACTGTGACGCTTCAAAACTAGGATTTGGATGTGTGCTTATGCAACGCAAAAAGGTAATTGCGTATGCATCAAGGAAATTGAAAAAGCACGAAGAGAACTATACAACTCATGATTTAGAATTAGGAGCTGTAATTTTTGCCCTTAAGATTTGGAGACATTATCTGTACGGAAGTAAATTTACTGTCTATACAGATCATAAAAGTTTAAGATATATATTTGGGCAAAAAGAGTTAAATATGAGGCAAAGGAGATGGATGGAAATCCTAAGTGATTACGACTGTGATATTCAGTTTCACGAAGGAAAGGCAAATGTAGTTGCAGATGCCTTAAGTCGTAAGTACCATGAGAAACAACGAAGAGTCCGTGCTCTCAGACTAAATCTACAATTAGATCTAATGGAACAATTGAAGAATGTTCAAGCTACAACAATCCAGGATGATGCTGAAGGAATGAATGGACGAATAAAAGAGTTAGAACAAGGAGCTGATGGAATTTGGAGATTCCACAAAAGCAGATTTTGGGTACCTAAGCAGGGAGAATTAAGAAATAAGATTTTAGAAGAAGCCCATAAATCTAGGTATACCATGCACCCAGGAAACAATAAGATGTACCAAGATTTAAGAAATAATTTCTGGTGGATAGGCATGAAAAAGGATATAGCTAGATATGTTTCTAAGTGTCTTACTTGTTCACAAGTTAAGGCAGAGCACCAGAAACCTTCAGGTCTACTACAACAATTAGAGATGCCGGTATGGAAATGGGAGCTTATAACAATGGATTTTGTTATTAAGTTACCCAAGACCAGAAAAGGTAATGATGCGATTTGGGTAATTGTGGATCGATTAACCAAATCAGCTCACTTTCTACCTATGAAAGAAACCTTTAGCATGGAAAGGTTGGCCAAGTTGTATGTAAATGAAGTAGTATCTTTACATGGAGTTCCACTCTCCATTGTATCAGATAGAGATAGTCGTTTCACTTCTCATTTTTGGACAAGTTTCCAAGAAGCAATGGGAACTCGACTAAAACTAAGCACTGCATAACATCCACAAACAGACGGACAAAGTGAAAGGACAATCCAAACTCTAGAAGACATGCTCCGAGCATGTGTGATAGATTTTGGTGGAAACTGGGATGATCACTTACCTTTAATTGAATTCTCCTATAACAATAGTTATCATTCAAGTATTGAAACTGCCCCATTCGAAGCATTGTATGGAAGAAAATGCAGAACTCCAGTTTGTTGGGCAGAAATAGGAGAAAGTCAATTGTCAGGTCCTGAAATAGTGCAAGAAACGACCGACAAGATTACACAAATCAAGGAAAGACTGAAGACAGCTCGAGATCGTCAAAAGAGCTATGCCGACAATCGACGTAAGCCGTTAGAATTCCAAATTGGAGAAAGAGTACTATTGAAAGTTTCTCCTTGGAAAGGAGTTGTTCGATTCGGTAAGAAAGGAAAGCTAAGTGCAATATACGTAGGACCATTTCCAGTAATTCAATGTATAGGACCAGTTGCTTATCGTTTACAACTACCAGAAGAGTTAGCTGGAGTACATGATGTATTTCATGTATCCAATCTCAAGAAATGTCTATCTGACGAATCTTTGGTAGTACCTCTCCAAGATATAGAGGTAAACGAAAAGTTAAAATTTGTTGAGAAACCTCTTCAGATAGAAGACAGAAAAGTGAAGTTTCTCAAGCACAAACGACTAGTGTTAGTTAAAATAAAGTGGGATTCAAAGAGAGGACCTGAATACACTTGGGAGCTGGAATCAGAAATGAAGCAAAAGTATCCTCACTTATTCCAATAAATCTCGAGGACGAGATTCTAAATAAGGTGGGGAGGATGTAAGGACTCTCAAAATTTTCTTAAAAATACCCGTAAGTATAAACCCGAGCCCCTGAAACCCTACCATACAAGAAAAACCAAGAAATCAATAACTTAGGGTCTCAGGCGGGCCGCGTAAGAGACAAGGCACATCTTACGCGGGCCGCGTCAAACCTGTGTTGACCGAATAAGTGTTCCGGAGCCACGTAGCGACCGCCTGGCTAACCTACTCATGACTGGTCAAGGCTAGTCGTAGACTGGGCGGCTAGGCGGGCCGCGTAAAATTAAGCTTAAGGCTTACGCGGGCCGCGTAAGACCTCAATTTCACCTATAAATAGTCCGTCACTTGCACAATCCACTGGTGTCGATTAAAACTTTCAAAAACGAAGTTGTGATACTCTGAGGTCGAAATTACTTCAATATTAGTGAAGTGCTGCTCCAATACCGGGTATTAACTCGATCGCTGCTACGATTCAATGTCCGATCGATTAAAACTATCCAATGGATGTTTAAGTGCTGCCCACATTAGGGTTTATGCTTTGTCATTCGTTGTTAATTCAATGGATGTTTAAGTATCGCACTTTGTCATTCGATGTGAGGGTTTGATCTCGTGAGTTATCGTAAATGCTGTATTAAGTTACTAACCGAGTTGTGTGCATGTTATTAATTTAGGTTACAAAGCTAATCAGTAGACTAGGCTCTGCTCAAATTAAATCTGCAATGTGAGTCATTCTCTTTTTATCAAATTACTTTCAAAATCATGTTTATTTTCAAAGTTATAATTACAGTGATTAAGTATATGTAGTCACCAAATTACAGCCGGTATGTGGGGTTTTGTGCACATTACTGCTGTTTTATCACTTTAGGTGGGCGAACCTAAGTAGTGATATTCGTCACTATTGGGTGAACGGGCTCAATAGTGATATGACCATAGTCACAGATCCGGTCGAGTGACAAATACCGTGGGTAGTTGGTTGATATCTGAAACATTGTAATCTCTCTTAATACTGTAAATTATAACAAAGGTGTCATTTAAATAAATAGAATGATTCACCAGTATTTCCCGCTGACAAAACCTTTTTCAAACATGTTTCAGGTGATCTGTTGTGATCAAGGAAAAGTGTCGTGAAGCACTACAAAGCTTAAGGAAGTGGCTCAATATAAAATAAGGAAACATGTTTTGTAAAAATAAAGATTTCTCCGTGAAATCTTAAGATTGTAAATTACCGGGGTTTTGTCTCGAATTGTGAAATAAAATAATCGGGAAATTACAATTTTAAAAGATCCTGAAGAAACTTCCGCTGTTAAATAAATACCACGGGATTTTCTGTCCCGAACGGGTCAAACCGGGTCGGGGGCCGTGACACTGAGGGCAGAATCGTAATTTTGAGCTAGAGGAAAAAACAACATTTTATTTTGAACTGGGGGCAAAAACCTAATTTTAAACGGAGGGCGAAACCGTAATTATAAACTGGGAACAAAATAAAAAATGAGCTTTTTAATCGAGGGCAAAAACGTAATTTTGAGCTAAGAGCAAAATTATAATTTTATTTTGAGCTAGGGCGAAAACGTAATTTTAGCTAGGGGTAAAATTATAATTTTATTTTTTAGCTGGGGGCAAAACCGTAATTTTAAACGAATGACGAAAGCGTAATTTAAAAATGTGAATAAAATTAAATTAAAAATGGGTTGGTACAATAGGGAAGTGCCAGGCAACTTGCCTGGCACTATTCCCTGAAGTTGGAAAATGTTGCCTGGCACTATTCCCTGAAGTTGGAAAATGTTTGCCTGGCACTATTCCCTGAAGTTGGAAAATGTTGCCTGGCACTATTCCCTGAAGTTGGAAAATGTATATGTAGGTAACTAGTAGGAATACCCGCGCTACGCTGCGGGGTTTCGATCGATATCTATTTTGGTTCAGTATACCAGCTGAAAGAAATATGCTCAAAAGAATATCGACACATGTGTTGGACCGTGTTCCGACCCTGAAAAGTCAGTCAAGGACGTTCATCTTCGCATATAAAGGCGGAATCAGTATACACGAAGTAACAACAGCTATTCCTTTCAATTTCTTCTCTTTTATTGCTTTCTGAATGTAATTTTGACAAAGTTTCGTTCCACAGCAAATGATCAGGTCTCGCTCCAGAGTTCACAACTAAATGATCAGGTTCGCTTATGAAGACTATATATAGGCCATGTGGTTTCGCTCTTATAACCTTGACATATAAGCGAAACCCCTAAGAACCACATAAGCGAAACCACCCTAGATACCTAATGAGCGAAACCACTATCTAACCACATGAGCGAAACCTCACTAATATGTACATAAAAGCGAAATACTCTCCTAACCTATGTACACATAAGAGAAATACATCATTATACCCTAATTTTGACATTTAAGATCCAATCTAACTTTCTTAGACCTAAGACTCAATGCAGACGAAGTCAACAGACATTCCGTGCACCAACAGACTCCCCCTTGGATGTTGACGAAGTCTTCAGCTCCGAGTCTTCAGTCTTGGTCTTTTCTCCAACTCTCTGTCTTCTCATCATAAGCACTCTATCTTCACAAGTTCAGGATCTTGTCCTGACTTCATCTTCAGTCTTCCCCGTTAACTGTTGATCCAGACTCCCCCTTTCACAGACTCCCCCTCTCAATATGCTAGAATCTGAGGTCTTGATCTGGTTCAAGCTTTGATATTTAGCTTCCATGGGAATGATGAAGTCCAAAACATATTACCCTGCACATCCTCTACCTCAACATAAGTTTCACAAATTTATAACAATTGAATTTAAGAAACTTACTGGTAGACATCATATATACAACAAACATACTAGTTACATCAAGTTTAAATGAATGACCTTGATTAACTAAACACACAATCTTTCAAAACATTTGTATATGACATTCAAAGTTTTCAACATATTCTCCCAATCCAATGTAGTTCATCATATTTGGCACTCGAATTTTGAATATCAGCTTTTCAACATCAGTTTGTCGAAAATCTTTTTGGATTTTTGTTTTTGAATGAAATGCAGTAAACAAATATATACAAACAATATTTTTGGTGAGTTTGTGTAAGAGGATCATATCAGTTTATGAGACAAATCACAAGCACCGTTAAGCTATTGACATTTTAAGTTCTAAACGATTCACTTAGATTGTCAGTATACTGGTCCATTTAAATTTTCACACAAAGTTCAATTGCTTCGAGATACGAGTTTAATGTCTTAGATACTTAAACTTAATCGCGTATCCCACCTCAGAATATACTCCCGTATCCAGATCCCAATATTCAGTCTTACAGGCAATTATAACACAAATGATATCTGTAAGGGGTAATAAATTATGAAAAATCATGAGAGCTCAGGTCAGAACTACCGTTCAGCAGAGAGATCATGACTCAACTTCTCTGTGTGTCCCCTTTAGAGGATCTTTTTTACAACAGCATTGCTAAGCAATTTTATTGTCTTATCATTGATGCTGAGGGTGATGCTATGTTTCAAGCATTTGCAGAAAGTATTATTCGAGGACTAGGTCAGAACTACCGTTCAGCAGAAGTCCTGGAATAATACCCCAGATATCACTGAGTATAAAGACCTAGTATATCAGAAAAAGGAATCTTTCAAACGAGATTTCGGGGGTTACCCATATATCCGAGAGATGTTACCCACGATATAAGCAAGTTTGAATTTAGGTTTATATCTCGTCACAATCTACTAAATGTGCAAAAACCTACTGACACATCATCAGTGAGACCGTTTATCACTTTTTAACTTTCCATATCTTTAGCATGCTGTGATCGTTCACTGATTTACTATCATTTCCTCTTTTTCACCACAAAACTCATGTTTGCTTTTTCAATGTTTTTGGCATTTTCAAATTTTCTATTTTTTTAAAAATTTTTCTCCCCCTAAAATCAAAATATGTTTCAATTTTGATTTTCTGAGAAAATTTGAAACCAAACTATACAAGAAACGTGACAAACTGATATCAAATCGCTTCAATTCGCCATCCACTTGGCATAAACAATCAGAACTCCCCCTGTCAACAAACTATTTTCCCATTATGATTTCAAAACACTTAAGTTTGTTTTAATCAAATGGTTTTTCCGGAAAATTAGTTTTGTTTGACTTTTCACAAACTCGGGGATCATTTCATCACATTGTTTTCTTTTAATCATTTGACAGATTTTACAATTTCAGTTTTAAAACTCAAACATCACTTGTAGAAAATCAAGTACAACTTAATGTCCCTGATTTACCACATGTAAGGCGAAAAATCACCAAAGTGAAATTTCTCAAGAAAGATGCCGATTCATGTTCCACGCTTACCAACCTGGGAACTCCGGCAAGTCAGGTTTTTCTATTTGAAAAGTTTCACCCAAGCCTGACCAGACTTGGGTGATTTTGAATTCTTGTTCAACAATGATGGAAAATTTGCATCATCCATTGTTAAACCTGAATTCTCAGATTTTACCTCAACAACGGGCTCTTCTGGCTTTGACGAACCAGAATCATTGCCTGAATGTGGCTTGTCTGACTTTGATACGTCAGATTCATCGCAGACAAATTTCTTTTTCTCCTTTTTCTCTTTTGTCCTCAGATTTGCATCTGAAGAATTCAATTTACTTGGCTTTGCAGTCGAGTGAGTTGATTCATCAGAACTTTTATTCAATCTGTCCGGTGAACCCGAAGACAAAATTTTCTCCAGATATTCTCTTGCCTTCTTCCTCTTCTTCCTCAATCTGTCTTTCTGCCCCTGAGAAAGCTTCACCTTCTTTTCTTGAACTTTAGGTTCTTGAACCTTCTGTTCTTTGGGCTTGACGTTGACTGGTTTCTTTGCCATTCTTTGAGATTCAACCCTCGATCTTCCCATTGATCTCCTTGGGCAATCTCTGGCAATATGTCCTCTGATATGACAATTATAGCATCTTCTTGTTTCATAATTCCAATTCTGGCAGTTAACAGCAATGTGTCCTCTCACACCACAGGTGTAGCACACTCTGTTATCATACCATTCACCACTTTCACACCATATGCTTAGATCATAACATTGTCTGGCTTTGTGGTAATCATCACTCTTCTTGAAAACTGGTTTTGGCTTTGAAGCACTGTGGTCAAACCTGCACCACTTATTACCAACATTTTGTAAGTTTTCATTTTTAGATTTTTGTGGTTTTTTATAATGATTGGATGACTTATCTGATGAGCTTTTATTTTCATTTTTAGGATTTTTCAAATTTTTATCTTTTTGTTTCTGTTCTGCATTCTTCTTAACAGGTTTTTGCTTAGAGCATTCACCTATTTCAGTAGACTGCAAAACAGTATTTTGAAAATTTTCTTGTAAATCTAAAAATATTTTTCTTTTCTTTTCTTTTTCATCATCAGATATTTCATCACAATTTTCAATTTTGACTTTGTCAAAATTTGTGACATTGTCACTTATTGGAACAGCATTGATTGGTTTTGGACACACGTATGGTGCAGAAGTCACAAAACCTTCCAATTTATTCTCAAGCTCGGTAATTTTATTTCGAGCAATTTCAGCTTCATTTTCAAGCCGAATGATTTTCTTAAGATGAGAATTTATATCAATCTGTTTTTCAAGATTATTTTTAAAAATAACAGATTTTTCATCTTCTAAAACCTTCATTTGACTTTGAAAATCTTTTTCAATCTTTAATTTTTCATTTTCAAGATCTTTTTCTTTTTCTTTCAAAATTTTGTTTTCTAATGTCACTCTCAACATTCTTCAAAAATTTGTCATTTTCAGATTTTAGTTTTTCGCAGTTCAAGCGCAAATCAAAAATCTGTTCATTATCAGCTTTCTTCTTGTCTTTCAAATTTTTGTTTTCCAATGTCAAATTCTCCACATCTTTCAAGAGATTGACATTTTCTGCTTCGGATTTTTCGCATTTTGAACACACAACTTCACTTTTTGAAGTTTCATCCTTCTTGGATTCTTCAATTTTTGTCATTCCTTCTCTAATCCTTTTGATTAATTCAAGAAACTCAACCAAACTTATATTTTCTGAGTTTCTTTCTATTTCATTTATTAACTCTTTCTTTTTCTTTTTCTCTTCTTCATCTCCCCACCATTTCTTCTGCCAATAATCATCTTCCTCTTTATACTCCTTGATTATGGCTTCGATATCAAGCGTTTTGTCATCAATTGCAATATTTCCATATTCATCAAGATAACACTCTCTGTCCGGATCCCATCTATTTGCTCTCCTCGCTTCCAGATAGATACCAGAAATTCTAATGATTTTGTTTTCAGCTATCATTTTTCTGTATCTATACTTCTGCTCTTCAGTTCGGTTATCTTTCCACGGAATAGGTTCAGATTTTGCCATGATTTTATAACCTTGAATTACCTTGGAATATTCTGCAAACAAACAAACAAGCAATCAGTTCAAACAATATCAAGTAATCTGAAATACACTGACACTCGATTGTCGTTAAATGATCTTGACACGAAAAATTCACTTTCAAGCGAAATATGACACTCGGGCGAAATCAGTCTTTAACCAAACTATGTTCACTGGAGCGAAATCAAATAACAACACAATGAGCGAAATCACTTGATCCAATGAGCGAAATCTGATTGAACTTATGAGCGAAATCAGATTGGACAAATAAGTGAAATCAATATGTTCCAATGAGCGAAATAGCTTCAATGTCCAAATCAGCGAAATTAGATATGTCCTTTTGAGCAAAACCCTAGTTATGTCTGTATAAGCGAAACTAGGTTATGTCACAAAAGCGAAATATGATTTGATGACACAAAAGCGAAATCAGTCAATGACTGATAAGCGAAATCAGCTATATGTGTCCAAAAGAGCGAAATTAAGCAATTACTTCGATGTCCGTAAAAGCGAGACCTAGTTTTTAACGGATTTCTACCATTTTTAAGTCGAGTTTAATCCTGAAACTTTCTAGGATTTATTAATATTGTATTTTACACGTTATACTCGAATTTCAGACCATTTCAACCGTAGGAACCAGTTTAAATCGAAAAAGTATGAGAGAAATTGAGTAGAAGTAAGAGAATCGTGTAGAATCAAGCTGTAGTAGTATGAACTCCTCGTCCTGAAGCTCTGATACCACTTGTTGGACCGTGTTCCGACCCTGAAAAGTCAGTCAAGGACGTTCATCTTCGCATATAAAGGCGGAATCAGTATACACGAAGTAACAACAGCTATTCCTTTCAATTTCTTCTCTTTTATTGCTTTCTTAATGTAATTTTGACAAAGTTTCGTTCGACAGCAAATGATCAGGTCTCGCTCCAGAGTTCACAACTAAATGATCAGGTTCGCTTATGAAGACTATATATAGGCCATGTGGTTTCGCTCTTATAACCTTGACATATAAGCGAAACCCCTAAGAACCACATAAGCGAAACCACCCTAGATACCTAATGAGCGAATGTAACACCCCGAAAATATAAAACCTTAAACTGAAATTAGTAAGGTTTAAATAAACGAGAATTTACTAACTAGGAATTTTTACCTAATTAGTTAATAGTCTAGAAATAACCATAAAGTAGAGTTAAAACTCACTAAAATCAATGTTGATCAAGTGGAGGGGTTTAAGTTGTCAAAATTGAAACTTTAGTTCTAATAAACAAGTAAAACATAAACTTAATACCCCACTTGAAATCCCTGGTCGACCAGAACATCAGGGGCGACACCCACCTTCAACCAAACCTAGAATTCTACTAAAATCCACAAAATTGAAGGAGCAAATCTGGTCCAAACGAAAATCCGAGCATAGAATCGTGATCCTCATCACAAGAGGATTACAAGGCATGTAAAATTTAAGGATTTCTCTCAACTTGAAATTTTAAGGAATTTGGGAAAAATCTGGAATTAGGGTTGCATGTGTATGTTATGAAGATTGAGGAATAACTATAGTGTCTAAGGACAAACCCTAGATCAATAGAAGTTGAAATCATAAGGAATTTTGGGTAAACCCATAATCACCATGGTAGGTGATTAGTGGGTCATGTGTATTTGGATGAACACTAGAAAGTAGATTTTAATCTAGTGTAAATTAGCAATCTGGAAGTGATTTCAGCAATTAGAAGCTAACATTCATGTAAATTGGTTGATTTATATGAAAATAGGGTTAAATGATAAACTAATGAGGTGATGTTTAATCATGTAAAAATCTGCTTATGAAGTGTTTGTTGAAATGCCTCTATGGAGGCTTAAAAACTGAAATTTTGAGTTAAACGCATAATCATGATGTTCGGTGTATTATGCGCATTATGATTTGAAAAGAGAGTTCTAAAACGTGTCTTGAATTGAACTCTATAGGACAAGATACCGGAACGTCGAGTGGACAAGCCGGTGGTGACTCACGGTTGAAGGGCGTGCGCTAAGGTATGTAACTTGATCCGTTACATTTAGTAGATTTTGATGATTGTATTTACGTATTTGAATTTTAGAACAAACATGGTTGGAATTAAGCAGAGAGGTACTATATTACAATGTTTGTCAAACTTGGTTGGAATTCGATGGTAGTCGTCATATGGGAGGATTTCTCTAGACGAGCCAACGGGTCGAATAAACATGTAAAGCATGGTTAATGTTTTGGAGTATGATGATTTGCTCTTTGATATTGGTTTAGGTATAATATGTTGGAAATATAAGAATTTGATGCAACGGTTTCTTAGAAAAGCGGAGTCCGAGAAATTGGTTTGAGTAAGATAAACAAACCAAACAAAAACATAATTTTCCAGGAACTACCGTAAATTACGGTAATACCGTAATTTACGGTAGAGGTCATGTGTCTTACGGTGGTTTCCCACTGATTTACGGTGGACCAAGGACTTCCAGCACTTACCGTAAATTACGGTAACACCGTAATTTACGGTGGGACCTGAAATCTTCTATTTCCCTTTATTGTTAATTGATGTTGAATCATATGATTAAGTCTTATATGTTTAAGTCAAAACTAATATTTTATTGGTTTTTGACCCTAGGTAACTAGATGGACTTTACGGACGGAGATCAAGCAACGTCAAAGAACCGAACACAACTCATGAAGCTTCCGCTATGTTTTAAATCTTTTGTAGTTCTTGTGTATGGGTTGTAAACACGTGTTTTGAACATCTTTTTTAAATGTTCCAACTTAGTTATTAGTGACTAAGCTTGATGTAAGTTATGAACTTTAATATGAAAGTCAGGTTTTGTAAACAATATTTTACTAGAAATGGTACAAACTATTATAAATATCAAGGGTATAATTTAGGGTGTTACAAGTTGGTAATCAGAGCTCAAGGTTGTCAATAAGTGTTCGGTTCAAGCTTGATTGATCGTCCGGTAAGAATTGACTTATTTTGTTAATAAATTATGTACTATGTATAAAATGAGAAATGAACAAATATGCATGAAAAGAGTGTGTAAGCTCACTAAAAAACAAGAAATGCATGAAACAAGAATTATTAAATCAAGTCACGGACTTGATTGAATAGAAACAAGAATGATCAAATCAAGTCACGAACTTGATTGAATTGAAACAAGAATGATTAAATCAAGTTATGAACTTGATTAAATCAAAACAAGTAAAGCATGTGTTATAAATGGAATGTTTAACAAACTATGTAAACATTTCAGAAATAGAGATGGCTGATGGAGGTAATGATAATGCGGTGCCAAGAGTCACCGAGCAAATGAAAGAAGTGATTGCCGAAGAGGTCGGAAAGGCGATTGAAAACAGCTTGTCGGGCTTTATTGATAAAATCAAAACACAGTTTTATCAATAGTAGAATAAAGAATCAAGAAATTGGAAGATGATTCCAATTCAGCAAAGGAAAAGCATGGTGGACGAAAGCCTTGTTCATACAAGGAATTCATGGCCTGTAAACCACCATTATATAATGGAGAGGTTGATCCAATTGTGTGCCAACGATGGCTAAGTGATATCGAAGGAGTATTCGAGAGATCTCATTGTGATGAAAACGACTACGTAGCTTATGGTACGGGTCAATTAAGAAGTCAAGCGAAAGATTGGTAGGACAACAAAAAGAAGGAGATTGGAAGTGAAGCGGCTAAGGCCATGACATGGGAGGAGTTTAAGACGCCGTTTCTTAAACACCATAGTCCCAAAGCGGTCATAAATAGAATCAAGGAAGAGTTTATGCAACTCAGACACAAGGGTGAATCCATAGACAAGATCACGGGGATGTTTATGGACAAGATAAAGTTCTGTGATGATTTGGTGACAAACGAAGAACAAAAAGTCTATTACTACCATAACATGCTAAGTGCGGAGTATAGAGAGTTCATAACCCCTTCAAAATACGAGACCCTTACCGAGATTGTCAATGCTGCTCGGGAAAGGGAGATCGAATTGAAAAAGAGCATAGAACAGGGTGAACGAAGGGCACAAGATGCGAATCCAAGCCCTACTAAGAAGGCACGAACAAACGAAAATGCAAAGAAATCTGAGACGAAAGGCGGGTCGCCAAGTTGTAGAATCTGCGGGAAAGGTCATAAAGGCGAATGTCGTTACAAGGATAAGCCTTGTCCCATATGCAAGAAAACGGGACATATGGCTATATCATGCCCGGAGAAAGTGACGGTTTGTTACAACTGTTATCGAACGGGTCACAAGAAGTCGGAATGCCCGGAACTGGTTGAAAAGAAGAATGGGCAAGAATCAAAAAGTGAAGCCCCGAAAGCAAAGGCAAGATCTTTTCAACTAACTACCGCAGAAGCAAAGGTCGAACCTGACGTGGTCTCAGGTATATTTGCTGTAAATTCAATTCCTGCACACGTGTTATTTGATACGGGTGCGAATAAATCCTTTGTTTCATATGGACTTATTCGACATCCTTCATTTATTCTAACAAAATTACCTGTGCCTTTAGAAGTAGAGATAGGTAATAACAAAAGCTTTATTGTTTGTGATGTATGTGAAAATTGTAAACTGAGCATCGATGATGAAGAATATTTGATAAATCTAATCCCTATGTCGATGGGAGAATTTCAAGTAGTCGTTGGGATGGATTGGCTATCTCGACACCATGCAAAGGTCGTGTGCTTCCGTAAAGAGATAAAACTAACATCTCCGAGCGGGAAACATGTCACCATTTATGGTGAAAAAGGAGGCAACCCCATAGTATGCTCAATGTTGAAAACTCACAAGCTAATGAAGCGAGGATGCAAAGCATTCATAATATACGCTAATGAGCCCGAGAAAGAATCACGAAAGATTGGAGATGTACCGGTAGTACGAGATTATGAAGATGTTTTTCCGGAAGATTTACCGGGGATACCGCCTGAACGGGAAGTAGAGTTCGGGATCGAATTGATTCCGGGCGCGAAACCCGTAGCAAAAGCCCCGTACCGACTTGCACCGTCGGAACTACAAGAGTTGATGTCCCAAATCCAAGACCTGCTTGACAAGGGATTCATAAGGCCGAGTGTGTCTCCTTGGGGCGCACCGGTATTGTTCGTGAAGAAGAAAGACGGGAGCATGCGTATGTGTATTGATTACCGGGAGTTAAACAAACTCACGGTAAAGAACCGATACCCGCTTCCGAGGATAGATGATTTATTCGACCAACTACAAGGTGCGAATTGGTTTTCCAAAATTGACCTTAGATCGGGGTATCACCAACTAAAGGTCAAAGAAGAAGATGTGCCGAAGACGGCTTTCCGCACGAGATACGGACATTACGAATTCCTCGTGATGTCATTTGGGCTAACAAACGCACCCGCTGCTTTCATGGACCTCATGAACCGGGTTTGCAAGCCAATGTTGGATAAGTCGGTCATCGTGTTTATCAATGATATCCTGGTGTACTCGAAAAGTGAAGCTGAACACGCACACCACTTACAAGAAGTGTTAGAGACACTTAAGCGAGAGAAGTTATATGCAAAATTCTCTAAATGTGCCTTTTGGTTACGAGAGGTTCAATTTTTAGGCCATGTCATAAATGCCGACGGAGTATTGGTGGATCCGTCAAAGATAGAGGCAGTGTCAAAATGGAATCCCCCGAAGAACCCTTCAGAAATTAGAAGCTTTTTGGGGCTAGCGGGGTACTATAGGAGATTCATTCAAGATTTCTCTAAAATTGCGTCACCACTAACCAAGCTAACTCAAAAGAAAGCAAAGTTTATTTGGGGAATTGATCAAGAAAAAGCGTTTCAAACGCTAAAAGAAAAGCTAACCCAAGCTCCAGTACTGACATTGCCAGACGGAGTCGAAGACATGGTGGTTTATTCGGATGCTTCATTATCGGGGCTCGGTTGCGTGTTGATGCAACGGGGCAAGGTAATAGCCTATGCCTCGAGACAATTGAAGATACACGAGAAGAAATATCCCACGCATGATCTCGAGTTGGCAGCGGTGGTATTTGCATTAAAAATATGGAGGCATTACTTGTATGGGGTAAAATGCACCATATTCACCGACCACAAGAGCTTGAAATACTTCTTCGATCAGAAGGAGTTAAATATGCGACAAAGGCGATGGTTGGAAACGGTGAAAGACTATGATTGTGAAATACATTATCACCCCGGAAAAGCAAATGTGGTGGCGGACGCTCTTAGCAGAAAAGCGGATTATGTCCCGATACGAGTACGATCAATGCAACTCGTGGTAACCTCGGGTATACTTGAACGAATTCGAGAGGCGCAATTAGAAGCAGTAAAAGAAGAGAATTGGAAGAAAGAAAGAATAATCGGTCAGTTGAAGGATTTGTCGGATGGGAATCACGGGTTGAAGACTCGATCCGGAAGGATATGGGTCCCACATACTTGTGGAGTAAAGGCGCTTCTACTTAACGAAGCTCATAAATCTCGTTATTCGATTCATCCGGGTGCAACCAAGATGTACAATGATTTGAAACAAAATTATTGGTGGCCCGGAATGAAGAGGGACGTGGCGAAATATGTGGAAAAATGCTTGACATGTTTACAAGTCAAGGCGGAGCACCAGAAACCATACGGCAAACTTCAACCGTTAGAAATTCCGGTTTGGAAATGGGAACATATTACAATGGACCTGTTAACCAAGTTGCCTAAGACAAATCGTGGTTTTGATGCCATATGGGTAGTGGTGGATAGATTGACGAAAAGTGCTCACTTCATTCCGATTCGTGAGACTTATACGTCAGAAAAGATGTCAGAAGTTTATACCAATGAAATCATAGCACGTCATGGAGTGCCAGTGTCCATCGTGTCCGATAGGGATACCCGGTTTACTTCGAATTTTTGGCGAGATTTCCAAGAGCAAATGGGGACCAAATTGCTCATTAGCACTGCGTACCATCCTCAAACGGATGGACAAAGTGAAAGAATGATACAAACATTGGGGGACATGCTACGGGCGTGTATAATCGACTTTGGAGGCAGTTGGGATGTACACTTACCGTTAGTCGAGTTTTCATATAACAACAGTTACCAATCTAGTATTAAGATGGCACCATACGAAATGCTTTACGGTAGGAAGTGTCGAACCCCGGTATGTTGGGGTGAAGTGGGTCCACGTGAACTCGCCCACCAAGATATAGTACGAGCCACGAATGAAAAGATCGATAAAGTTCGGGCACACTTGAAAGCGGCTCAAGACAGGCAAAAGGCGTATGTTGATAAAAGGAAAAGGCCGATTGAATTCCAAGTTGGTGACATGGTCATGCTAAAAGTCTCCCCATGGAAAGGCGTTATTAGATTCAGAAAAAAGGGGAAGCTAAGCCCAAGGTTTATTGGACCCTTTAAAATTATCGGGAAAGTTGGCAAGGTAGCTTACCGCCTTGAATTACCGGAGGAGCTAAGTGGAATCCATGGCACGTTCCACGTGTCGCAATTAAGAAAGTGCCTAGCAGACGAAACGACCTATATCCATTATGATGACATCGAAGTGGATAATAGTCTGAATTACGCTGTGAGACCGTTGGAGATTCTAGATCGAAAAGTCAAACACTTACGAAATAGACAAATCGATCAAGTCAAAGTCAAATGGGAGCATAGGAAGGGTTCAGACACTACATGGGAGTCCGAAGAGGAGATGAGACGTCTTCACCCTACTTTATTTGGTACGTACTACGGTTTCGGGGACGAAACCCTTTTTAAGGGGGTGGACTTGTAACACCCCGAAAATATAAAACCTTAAACTGAAATTAGTAAGGTTTAAATAAACGAGAATTTACTAACTAGGAATTTTTACCTAATTAGTTAATAGTCTAGAAATAACCATAAAGTAGAGTTAAAACTCACTAAAATCAATGTTGATCAAGTGGAGGGGTTTAAGTTGTCAAAATTGAAACTTTAGTTCTAATAAACAAGTAAAACATAAACTTAATACCCCACTTGAAATCCCTGGTCGACCAGAACATCAGGGACGACACCCACCTTCAACCAAACCTAGAATTCTACTAAAATCCACAAAATTGAAGGAGCAAATCTGGTCCAAACGAAAATCCGAGCATAGAATCGTGATCCTCATCACAAGAGGATTACAAGGTATGTAAAATTTAAGGATTTCTCTCAACTTGAAATTTTAAGGAATTTGGGAAAAATCTGGAATTAGGGTTGCATGTGTATGTTATGAAGATTGAGGAATAACTATAGTGTCTAAGGACAAACCCTAGATCAATAGAAGTTGAAATCATAAGGAATTTTGGGTAAACCCATAATCACCATGGTAGGTGATTAGTGGGTCATGTGTATTTGGATGAACACTAGAAAGTAGATTTTAATCTAGTGTAAATTAGCAATCTGGAAGTGATTTCAGCAATTAGAAGCTAACATTCATGTAAATTGGTTGATTTATATGAAAATAGGGTTAAATGATAAACTAATGAGGTGATGTTTAATCATGTAAAAATCTGCTTATGAAGTGTTTGTTGAAATGCCTCTATGGAGGCTTAAAAACTGAAATTTTGAGTTAAACGCATAATCATGATGTTCGGTGTATTATGCGCATTATGATTTGAAAAGAGAGTTCTAAAACGTGTCTTGAATTGAACTCTATAGGACAAGATACCGGAACGTCGAGTGGACAAGCCGGTGGTGACTCACGGTTGAAGGGCGTGCGCTAAGGTATGTAACTTGATCCGTTACATTTAGTAGATTTTGATGATTGTATTTACGTATTTGAATTTTAGAACAAACATGGTTGGAATTAAGCAGAGAGGTACTATATTACAATGTTTGTCAAACTTGGTTGGAATTCGATGGTAGTCGTCATATGGGAGGATTTCTCTAGACGAGCCAACGGGTCGAATAAACATGTAAAGCATGGTTAATGTTTTGGAGTATGATGATTTGCTCTTTGATATTGGTTTAGGTATAATATGTTGGAAATATAAGAATTTGATGCAACGGTTTCTTAGAAAAGCGGAGTCCGAGAAATTGGTTTGAGTAAGATAAACAAACCAAACAAAAACATAATTTTCCAGGAACTACCGTAAATTACGGTAATACCGTAATTTACGGTAGAGGTCATGTGTCTTACGGTGGTTTCCCACTGATTTACGGTGGACCAAGGACTTCCAGCACTTACCGTAAATTACGGTAACACCGTAATTTACGGTGGGACCTGAAATCTTCTATTTCCCTTTATTGTTAATTGATGTTGAATCATATGATTAAGTCTTATATGTTTAAGTCAAAACTAATATTTTATTGGTTTTTGACCCTAGGTAACTAGATGGACTTTACGGACGGAGATCAAGCAACGTCAAAGAACCGAACACAACTCATGAAGCTTCCGCTATGTTTTAAATCTTTTGTAGTTCTTGTGTATGGGTTGTAAACACGTGTTTTGAACATCTTTTTTAAATGTTCCAACTTAGTTATTAGTGACTAAGCTTGATGTAAGTTATGAACTTTAATATGAAAGTCAGGTTTTGTAAACAATATTTTACTAGAAATGGTACAAACTATTATAAATATCAAGGGTATAATTTAGGGTGTTACAGCGAAACCACTATCTAACCACATGAGCAAAACCTCACTAATATGTACATAAAAGCGAAATACTCTCCTAACCTATGTACACATAAGCGAAATACATCATTATACCCTAATTTTGACATTTAAGATCCAATCTAACTTTCTTAGACCTAAGACTCAATGCAGACGAAGTCAACAGACATTCCGTGCACCAACAACATGTTTTACATCGACCGAAAACCATAAAAATAAATTTAAATTGGACAGGGGGACGAATTGATTTTAAATTAATTATAAATAGAAACGTAAATGTTATCTTAAATATAGCTTTAGTGAAAAGAAACCTAAAACTAAAACACTAAACATAAAGAAAACTAAAAATAAAAATAATAAAGTTCAGAAAAAAAATCAAGAAAGAAACAAAAAAGTCAATAGGATAAAAGCACTATCCACATAAACTTGCTAATTGTAATTTGTATTAAAGCGTAGACCAACTGAAAACATAAATAAAAATAAGCATGAAAGCAAATTATATTTGACACATATTTCCGAAGAAAATTTGCGTCGAATCGTAAACAAACTTAAATTTATACCGACGCTTATATAAAAATAAGCACGTAAGAAAATAGTTACGGCGTGTTGCGGCGGTGTCGAAACGTTAAGTGACTCGAATTTATAGCGTTTAATGAAAACGTATTATATTTTAACCGGCTCATTTATAGAAAAAAAATTACATCAAAACGTAAACCAACAGAAAATGTACATAATAATAAGCATAAGGAATATATTATATTTGACCCAACTTATTAATGGGAAAAATTTACGTCTAAGCGTAAATCAATTTAAATTTATAGAAACATGTACATAAAAATAAGAGTAAATTGCCATTTTAGTCCCTAAGGTTTTGTCCAAATTGTCATTTTAGTCCAAATAGTTTTTTTTCTCCTTTGGGTCCCTGACTTTTCTATTTTCTTGCCATTTTGATCACATTGCCTAACTCAGTCTAAAAATATGGTTATAACCAGGGGTATTTTTGGCATAACTGTTGTGTAGTGATAACCAGGGGTAGTTTACAACATAATTTATAAACCTCATAATAATTTAATGCCAAAAATACCCCTGATTATAACCTGGTTTTTAGACAAAGTTAGGCAATGTGATCAAAATGGCAAGAAAAACGAAAAGTCAGGGACCCAGAGGAGAAAAAAAAACTATTTGGACTAAAATGACAATTTAGACAAAAACTCAAGAACTAAAATGGTAATTTACTCTAAAAATAAACACGTAATGTTTGGTTACAAAATTTTTAGAAAGTTAAGAGGTTGAAATTGTTAATATTAAAAGTTAAAGGGGTAAAAGTTTAAAAATAACAATAAAGACAAAAAAGAAAAAGTTAAAAAAAGCTACTACTGTACATCCCCTTTGCATTTGTTAGATATAGAAAATATTAAAAGTTAAAGGGGTAAAAGTTTAAAAATAATAATAAAGACAAAAAAGAAAAAGTTAAAAAAAGCTACTACTGTACATCCCCTTTGCAAAAAAGAAAAAGAAAAAGTTAGATATAGAATAGAATGTGATACGTTATGGGACTTCTTGCAAGCCTTTTTTCCTCTCTCCATAGAATGTTGTCTATACTCGCTAGAAACAATTATTTCAAACATTTTCTCACAATAAAGACTAAAGTAAAACCGAAAATGAAACTGATTTCTCACAATAAATTCTAAAGCAAAACTGAAAATGAAACTGAAAAGTAGTTGCAACTTTTTTTACGCCTAACGAATACTATACAATCCAGTAACCCAGACAAATTCAATGACGAAAGACCATCTACGTGTTATGTACCAATTGGGATTTCCTTAGAAAAGAGAGAGAATCCAGAAGAACATTAGAAAGATGATCAGATTAATTCATATTTTTCATTCATGATCCTTCTAGTAAACTAACCATCTACATATATAGCAAAACAAAGAAGACATGACCTAAACTACCCACTACTTAACTTATTAACCTAACCCACTACTACAAAACGTGTAGGAGTTGGAATTGAATTAAAGACTCAACTGAAAGTAATAAACTAAACCACACATGACCAATTAATTAACTAAAATGACCATGCATGACGTTCCATTCCCTGCACATGTCGGCTACATAACAATCTCTCCCCCTCGAAACATCCTTGTCCTCAAGGATGAACCTGGATGGAACTTGTTGCGCCATGGAGGCCGCCATTCGACGCGCCCGACAACATTCAGAGATGTCGGAACAGAATACCACGGTGGGCGCCACTCATGCCTCCTGACTGCACCTATGAATGGTGTCATTTTCATTTTTGTCATCGTTGAAATCACAACAGTCTTAAACATGGTTGCAACTGTGACCGGAGTAGCAACCTTGATTGTGGCTCTTCGTCTTGTCGGCACTGGGGATGGTGGTGGGTTGAGTGATGGTGTCGATGGTGATGCTATGGTGGCGGTAATGGTGGCTGGAACCAGAGTTTTAGTGGTAGAATCGGGTGGTTGTTGTGGTACTTTTGGTGGTGAGGCATGTGGTATTGCGGCGGAAACCGGTGGTGGCATGAGAGCGGTAACTAGAGGTGGTGGTGTTGTGGTAGCGGCAACGATGGCGGGAGCTTGGAACCGGGGTCGATTTTTGAGAATATCGATCATCCGAGCAATACATGACTCGATTTGATCAAACAACTCGTGTTTGGATAGAGTTTGAGCGTCCATTGATGTGGATCAAGGCTGCTCTGATACCAATTGTTATGTACCAATTGGGATTTCCTTAGAAAAGAGAGAGAATCCAGAAGAACATTAGAAAGATGATCAGATTAATTCATATTTTTCATTCATGATCCTTCTAGTAAACTAACCATCTACATATATAGCAAAACAAAGAAGACATGACCTAAACTACCCACTACTTAACTTATTAACCTAACCCACTACTACAAAACGTGTAGGAGTTGGAATTGAATTAAAGACTCAACTGAAAGTAATAAACTAAACCACACATGACCAATTAATTAACTAAAATGACCATGCATGACGTTCCATTCCCTGCACATGTCGGCTACATAACACTACGCTCTATGAACACAGACAACGTTGGTGACCAGGTTCGTCCACCATTTCAGAAAAAAAAAACCCATCACCTAAAAGTATGAAACTGGAGCAAAGGGTACCAAATATACAACATACACACCAAAATTTGAAATTCAATACCACATGTGCTTAGACTATTGGGTATGGGGCGGAGGTTGGGGTGTGAGTTGGGTAAAAACACTCAAGTCACCACCCCAGGTGGGCTTGGGTTTTGGCATGGCCCCTTGGGCGGGGGTTTCAGCCCGGGCGTTGGGCATGCCTAGCGGTCCTATGTGGCCGGCTCTTGTTGGCTAGGTCATAGCGGCTATCTTTAAATTTAAAAAAAAATTAACCGTTTGGCCAAGCCAAAGGGTTCACCCAACTCGCTATAAAACCCTCAACCCCACCGCCTGTCCACATCGCTACCCCAACCCAAGTCACTCCACCTACCCGAACCCGCTACCCACACACACTTGATCGATGGCCTCTTGGACACACGAGGAAGAGCTAGCACTTGTCACGAGCGTTGTTGACGCGATGAAGGGCCGCCAACCCGGTGAGACCCGTTACTGGCCGGAAGCTTTCGCTAGCTACCGGCACAACGTGGGGAACGACCGGCACAATTTAAACGTGTGCCAACACAAGTGGCTCGAGCTACGACCGAAGCTCGATCGTTTAAAGCCTACTACGACAGCATCCCGGGCGGTGATATAAGTCACAAAGACCGGGTGGCGGTGGCCAACATCGAGTTCCGGGGCAAGAAGCGGAAGCCGTTTGACAAGCTCGCCATTTTCGAAATCTACCTAACGCTTTAGGCTTTTTTTTATTTTGTAATCCATTTTTTTTGTACAATTTTGTAATTTAGGAAATTTTAATAATAATTTTAGGTTTTTTTTAATTTTGTGTGTATTTGTTAATTTTAGTTTTCTTTTTTAATTTTAATAAACCTGGCCAACTCACGCAGCCTAGCCACGCCCCGCCATACCCCACGGACACGTCACTCACCAACGGGAGGGCTCGAATTCCACGTGTCAACCCATGCCCAAAACCCTCGCCCCACCATACCCCACGGTCTTATTTATTTTGTGGTTGTCAATGTAAAGAGTCATTATAATTTCTTACTATTGGAGTTATATGCATATTTAATGAGTCGTATACGGTTGACGAACAGAAGCGATAAGGGTCATTATAATTTCTTACTATTGGAGTTATATGCATATTTAATGAGTCGTATACGGTTGATGAACAGAAGCGATAAGGTTTTTATGATACAAGAGAAAAAGAACGTCCTGACAAATTGGATTTTAATAATTTAAACTGGTTCTTTTTGACCAATAATAATTCAAACTCAGTTAAAATTAGTCACAATAATCCGAACTTTTCCATTTTATTTGTACAATAGTTCGCTGTTAAAAAAACATAACGGAGATAAGTTTTTTTTCGAAATTACAAACCGAAGTTTTCGGGTTTTTTATCAGAACGAGAATACGAGTCGATTGATATAAAACTTACGTCGAAATAGTGCTCTAAACGACTTGATTTTTGTTAATTAAAAGTTCAAATGCCTAAATTGAAGCACCGTTTTCGTCGTTTAGAGTATTGTTTCGATGTAAGTTTTACATCAATAGACTTGTATTCTCTTTCTAATCAAAAGCCGGAAAACATCGGTTTGTAATTTGAAAAAATACTTAACCCCGTTATATATTTTTTAACGACGGACTATTTTCCAAACAAAATGAAAGAGTTTGGATTATTGTGTGTAATTAACTGAGTTGAGATTATTGTCGGCCAAAAGAGTCCGTTCGAATTATTAAAATCCAATTTACCTTTACTAATATACTTTCATTTATTCTTTTAATTTTTTTAAATTAAATACAACGTGACAAATTAACCATTTTATAATTAAAAAGGAAAATTTATAATCTAAAAAATATATACGTAGGCCTTCAAAGCATCATGAATTATTTGAGTTTTGTACTTTAGTTGAATTGAATTGAATATTTTTTGAGCCAGTATTATTCGTTGGTGGCCTGTGGCTATCATCAACATTTCATGTCCATTTCGAATTCGACATTGAACATCAAACCGGTGAAGCTGATTGGTGTTCCAATATTTTGGATAGCGGTGTTTTGTTTTTTTTTATTTTTGTATCCTTCATCGTTGCTTGTTATATTAAACCATGGTGTGATTGACACTTAATTTTTCTAACGAGTTTATTAAAAATATTGAAATTGTATTTCTATATTAAGGTTTTGCCTAAATATGGTGATATTAGTAGGATGGTAAATTGGTAATTTCTTATGATTAGAATACGTTTTAGATTGTGATTCTAACCTTTAATTACACATTGCGTGTTTAGGCTAGCTTGTTTAATTAAATAGACCGTGTTCAGGTTGTACACATTATGTGTTTAGGCTAGCTTGTTTAATTAAATAGATTTTCTTTGGTTAAAAAATAGGCAAAATTCTGTATGCGTAGTTTAATTAAATAGATCGTGTTTGGGTTGTACTAAAACTAAACATGTCAACCTATCTATTAACCATTTAAAATCAAAATAGGAAATATATAACTTAAGATCAACATGACTTACATGAGTTGTATTTAAGTTTCACTAGTTTAGTTGTGTTTAGATTTTATTAAAAAATTTTAACTCATAATAAATTAACGGGTTCATTTACAATTTATGAGAAGAGAATTAAATGGTGTATTTTCTTAACGGCAAATTTGGATCACTGAAGTATCACTGTAGTATCATCGTGCCACCAGAGTAACTACACGATCATACCCATATCCACTAGGCTATAATGCCTATACACCAATTTGTAGGAAACCTAATAAATCTGGACCCCCATGTGGGAATCGAACCTAAGACCTAATGGTCCCTAATATTTATCTCACCCCCAAGATGTTTTGATGTTGTTGGGGTTAAGGACACAATTGTTAAAAGAATAAATTTGACATTTAAAATAATGTTGTCCGGACAGTATTAGTTTTTTTGTGATAGATCCAGGATTTTTTATCAACAAGCCAAGTTAGGTTAGAATGGTTGGATCAAAGCAACTCACGTCATAATGGGTAGAACTAATTGTTAGGGTGAGAGGGGCCTCTCTTACGCACACCTAATCAGGTTATGCCACGTCAACTCTCCTCACACCCTCAATTTTATGGCGGCACTCCCCTCTTAGGGGACTTGCTTTTTTATTCAAAAAGAAAAAAAAATTTGTTTTGATTGGTTGAAAAGAGGGTGGCCCACCATCTCCCTCCCTCCTTCATGCGGTGACTCCTCCCCGATCCCCCTCCCCGATTTGCCTCACCGCAGGGATGGCGGCGGTGTTCCCGCTAGGGGAATTGGGTCACCGATCCCCCTCCCCGCTGGTGCCCCGTATACCCTTATGATTTCAATCAAAATATAAGTTAAATGATTATCGCTCAATCATTGTGGTTGTATTCATTTGTTGAGTTTTAAAGCATTTTTTGTTAGCCTTTTGTCACGTCTTGTCTGAAAAGAATTACTCTGTGACACTTTTCTCTCTTAATAAATTCAAATTTCAAATCCAATATTGACAACTTGTTAAACGCAACAGGTATGCTAGTCACCCTCTAGTCTTTGATCTTAGTAGTGCAACAATGAATTTTTATAATTTCCTGCTTATACTTAACCTTTACTTGGGGTTCACTTCTAGGGTCGGCCCTAAGCATGGCCGAGTGGGTGCTGCCTCAAGGCCAAAAACATAATAGGGCTCGTCAGTGGCGGAGCTTCGTTAAGGTGAGGTCTGTTATCACTTGGAGGTATGTTAGTGTGAGAATAAAAGAGAGAAAAGAGTGAGAACAGAAGAGTTAGAAGTTTTTTCGATTGACGATTTACCTGGTTTCGGTTCTCTGCAACGAAGACTTCAAAGAAAGAATAAGAAAGATATTTAAAAATTATTTTAAAATTAATGGCTAAAGGTTAAAAACTAAAAGTCACTCACATAGACTGACTATATGAGCCATATTTCTACTAGATAGACCTTCAATAACTTTTCTTATTATTTCGTCACAAGTGTTTTTTGTTGATTAATTTCTGATCTTTTTTATTTTATTTCACGATGAATTGTATTCTTATTAGTTTATTTTAGTTAGATAAAAAAGCTATATCATTTCAATGTATTATTTTATTTGTTTATACATTTAAATATACTTAGTATTTTTTTTACAAGTGCTTTGATCTTCTTTTAAGTACACATAACTATTGAATAATTATTCAGTGTAAAGATTTAAAAAAAAAAAAAAAAAAAGATACTTTGATATAAAACTCAAATCAAACATTAAACCTTCAAGCTACATTGTTTCTTAATGCCTTCGCACATAACCATACAACATGATATTATTAAAGAAGTATTAAATTGTTTGATAAATTAATATATTTAAAAAAAAAGAAAAACGAATTATTAAAAAATGGTAAAGGAGATATATGATTTTAAAAAAGAAAAAAAATAAAAATATGTTTTTAAAAATAAATATAATAATAAACTATATTATAGTTTTTTAATATTATATTATTTAATATTATAGTAGTTTTTATTATATTTGTTTTAAGTTTTAGCATATTTTTATTTTATTTCACTATTTTTAAAACCTTATTTCCTTTCTCATTTATTTTTTCTTTTATTAATTCTTTTTCCTTTTTTATATATCATATTTCCTTCATCAATTAATTAGATATTTCTTTAATAACCAACATTCGTTAATTTGTTTCTAAAAACTTAAGTATGTAATTGTATTTAATTTTTTTCCTCGACATTCCAATATGAGTTTTGTTAAAAATGAAGTTGTATTCAAAATAGAGTATTTATTTGGTATATTAAACGGTATGATTATAACTAAACAGATTCTGATGGTTTGGCTTTATAGATAACATACTTCCTTACTTTCAAATAACGTTTTTTTATATTATTATTAGCTCTGTATCACCGCAACGCGCAACACCAGCAAAACTATACATATGATTGGAGAAGCTTGATGAATAGTTATTGCCTTTCATTGGACGAAGTGGACGGTGGTTTGTTGTGGTTAGCAGAGGTTGGCGGTGGCCCAATCTGCGAATGTCATGTGGCATACACTAACCTGCATATTTTTTTCTGTTTCACAATTCGGTTTATTTTATCTACAAACGGAAATAAAAAAAAACACAAAATGTGACGTGGTGCATAGGCTTTTTGTATTTGGATTGAGGGACTCGGGTTTAATTCCCGCTCTTTACAACCTTCTTTTCCTTTCTTCATTTCCCATTTTCTTTTTCCTTTTGGTTTTTAATACAATTCAAATTCAAAATATGATACTGATAAAGGTTTTAATACAATTCAAATTCAAAATAAGATACTGATAGAGTCTCCACCACGTTACCCGCTCTAACATGCGGGCAAAATGTATGGTCTAAAAAACTAAGCACATAGTTGTGCTTAATTTTTTTCCAAAACATTCTTGTATATTTTTTTGTTATAAACAAAGGTCCTCAAAACGGTACATGATGAACTAAACCAACTATAAAGGTTTGGTTTTCTAAACAATAGTTTTATTTTCAAATAACGTTGATTTTACATTGTCATTTACTTCGTTTTACCACAATGTGCGTCGTCAACAAAGCTAGTATACACTAACACATACATCAACCATAATTAAATTCATTGATTGCATTTTTTATTATATATATGGGAGGGTTAAAATAAAAGAGTGAACGTTAGGAATGATAGGAATGTAGAGCATGCCAAGTGTCAATGAAAAATAGGGTAAAAGTGTCCAGAAAAAGTAAAAATACACAAATGCCACTTACAAGCAAGTTCCCTGTCTTTTTAAATGTACGTAACTTTTTTTATAAGTCAATTAGAAAAACATGCAAGTTCCCTATTTTTTAAATGTTCGTAACCTTTTTTATAAGTCAAATAAAAAAAATTATACAATAAGATAATTGAGCTTAGTAATGCTTTACTTTTAAAAGAAAAATCGAACACCATATGTGTGAAACACCATGTGTAACCCTTTATTATATATAAAGAGACCATTGGTGTGTAACCTTTTATTTCCAACATATACATTTACAAACTTGGGAGAATAGTGTCAGGCATATGCTTGGCACTCTCCTATTAGACCAACCTATTTTTAATTTAATTTTATTCCTAGCTTAAAATTACGGTTTCATCCTTTGTTTAAAATTACGTTTTCGCACCTAATTCAAAATAAAATTATATTTTTGCCCTGGCTCAAAATTTACACTTTTGCCATCAGTTCAAAAACTCATTTCTAATTCTATTCCCAGTTTAAATTTACGGTTTCACCCTCCGTCTAAAATTACGCTTCCCCCCCCCCCCCCCTCAAAATAAAAATATGTTTTTGCCCCTAGCTCAAAATTACGATTTTGCCCCCAACTCAAATTTACGTGTTTGCCCACAGTTCAAAATAAAATTATGTTTTTCCCCATAGCTCAAAATTATGATTTTGCTCTCAGTTTAAAATTATGATTTCACCCCCAGTTCAAAATATTTTTACGATTTTGCCCTCTGTTCAAAATTAAGATTTTGCTCCCATTTCAAAAATTACGATTTCTCTCCCAGTTAAAAATTATGATCTTGTCATCGTTTTACTTTTTTTTTTTGCAAAACTATAGTACTGTTTTATTTTGCTTGGTTGACTCAATGTAACTTTTACTGTGTCAAGCAGTTGTCTAACGCTCGCTCATTGGTCCTGACAAATTAGTATTTTACTCCCAGCTCAAAATTACAGACCTGTTATTGTTTTAATTTTTTTTAGCAAAACTATGGTAGTGTTTTCGTTTAATTGGTTGTCTCGATGCATTTTTTTTAGATCGTTTTATAAGTACTATGTACAAGTAACCTAAATACATGCATACATGTTATGAAACTAAGAAATATTTGATTTAACGCCTCGCAACGCGAGCGAGCATAGGTGTAATTTTTATTCCTCAAGGCATGCCTGGTACATGATCATTTGTCCTGAAAAATTACAATTTTGCTCCCAGTTTAAAATTATACTCTTTCTATCGTTTTAGTTTTTTTTTAGTAAATGTATGGTAGTGTTTTTGTTTTAATTGGTTGACTCGATGTAAATTTTTTTTTTGAGATCGTGTTATGAGTAGTATGTACAAGTAACCGAAGTATAGATATACATGTTACGAGAGAGAAATATTCGGCTTATTGCCCGCAACGCGGGCGGGGCAAAAACTAGTTATATATAAAGAGACCATATGTAATCCTTACAGCCCTTTAATCCCCTCTTTGACGTAGCGCGCTTATCACCGTACGATACCAAAACCGATGAACAAGATTGCTTCTGATATTTATAAGATTTAAATCTTTTTTATTTAAACCCTATATATATAAATACACGTACATACACAATATTATAATACCTATAAGGAGGAAAAAAAATGTAATTTTACATAATTTTAATAGTTTAAGTAATTACAAATTTTAAACATACGATACAATCTTTTTAAACATAGTTATCAATTTTAAATGGCCATAATTTTTTGATACATGTAGGGTGAGATTCTGAGGAAAGCGATCATCTTCGTGAAAAAAAAATCTTATATATATATATATAGGAGAAGGATCCGTTAGGAACCACCCTTTATTGCGAGAACCTCGAGAACTAGTGTGAACACAAACAGTAATACCTAAAAGAATCTAAAAAACACAAAAAAAAAAAAATTTTACTTTTTTTTGTGGAAAAATCGCTATATTTTGTTTATAAAAAAAATTCAAATTTTTTTTTTTTAAGTAACAGTTATCCATACACATGTGCATTTGTATAATTTCTTTGACAAATTCCGTATTTCATTACAAATATTAGACAATTGCACTTTCATTTACACTATCACGTGTAATACACTACTTTTTACGTTAACAATATTAGAAATGCACATGTGCATCTATATATATCAACATGAAATAAGGTGTGTAGGTACACTACTTTCTCTTTCATCTATTAATCCATCCATAAGGGGAGGGGGGGTGGTTACTAGTGATAGGATTCTATCACTCTCACTATCCAATCAAATCATGCCATGTCAGCACCCAATATTCTATCACTAGTGATAGAAATGTAGTGGGGGTGGTATCACTAGTGATGGGATTCCAATGTACAAGTATTAATGCACAATGTACAAGATACTCATTCATCACCCAATACTTCAACGCGTTATATATATAACTCGTTATACTCTATCACTCGTTATGGAATTGGGCGGGGCGGTGTTCCACGAGTGATACTATTGTATCACGGTAAATAACGTATCCACCCCGTGTGGCCTAATACACAAACATGCACATGTGCATTTTTGTCATTTCTTTGACAAATTTCGTAATTCATTACAAATATTAGACAATTGCATTTTCATTTACACTACCATATGTAATACACTACTTTTTACATTACCAATATTAGAAATGCACATGTGCATCTATATGTATCAACATGAAATAAGGTGTTTTGTTACACTACTTTGAATACACTTTCCCTTTCATCTATCATACCATTCATAATACACTACCATTACCTTCTACCATCCATAATACAATACCATTACCTCCTACCATCGATAATATAATACCATTACCAATATTTTCACTTTATTACATGTATATCAACACTATTTATACCATCCAATCAACATATTACACCATAAATTTACAGCTATAACCAAACCATCAACCACTAGATATAACTAACCAAAAAACATGTATATGGGCCTACTTCTCCATTCAAAATCACAAACTTTTTGTAACAAAACACGTTATATCATGGTTATACATAATGATGCACATGTGCATTTTGAATATTGGTAATGTAAAAAGTAGTGTATTATGGATGGTATTGTAAATTAAAGTACAATTGTCTATTACTGATAACGTATTACGGAATTTGTCGAAGTAAGGGGTTAGAGTGCCAATGAGCTATATATATATATATATATATAGGGTAGGGTTCATGCGAGAACCACCCTTATTGCGAGAACCGCGAGAACCAATGTGAACAGGGGGCAATTTTGTAAATACATAACAAAAATTAAATCACCTATCACTTCTCCTCCTACTGGACTTCAAACAGCAATTAAATCCTCTTTTTTACTCAGTTCACGTCCGACACTCCAAAAATCTACAAACTTCATCATCCCAGTTCATATCCAACACACCAGAATCTCCAAAATTCGCCATCTAAATCTTACCATTCATCGTGTATTCGTCGTGTAATCGAACTTAGGGCAATAAGAACATAATAATCGATCATATATTCGTCATCTGCTCAAAATTAGGGCAATAAGAGCATAATCATCGAAGACTCTGTCACAATTAGGAAGAATCTAAAGAACAAATGTCCAATTGACAGATTATTCAGTGTCGCTACACCGTTTCATAAAGTTGTAAGTTTATACTCTTTGTTTTGCAGTTTTATATGATAACATGACGCTTAATCGTCGATTTAGTTTTTTATATGTTAATATGACGCTTAAATCATCGTTTCATATCTGCACTAGTGAAAATTGTGTGATATATATGATTGTTGAGGGATTAGGGGTGACTGTTGTGATAGAACTATATGTAATGTGGTATTTATGTGTTTTTTTGTATGTAGTTTTGTTACTGATTAATGTTAGATATGATTGGTGGTAATACGAAATTTGATTTGGTAAGGGTTAGGGTTTTTTATTGAAGCAAACTTGTGGATCATCCGTGTTAATGCACATGTGCATAGTTATGCACATATGTATATTTTGCCAGATTAGGTTAATAAGGTCAATCATGTTGATGCAAATGTGTATAATTATGCATATGTGCATAATTTGTCAGGGTAGGTTAATAAGGTCATTCATGTTGATGCACGTGTGCATAGTTATGCCATGCACATGTGCATAGTTTGCGAGAATTTTTTCAACTTGCACGTTTATATGTTAACACGACGCTTAATGGTCGATTCAGATCTTTTATATGTGAATATGAGGCTTCAATCTTAGTTTCATATATGCATTAGTGTAAAGGTGTGATGTATATAATTTTTTAGGGATTAGGGGCGACTGTTGTGATATTAAGATCTGTAATGTGGTATTTATGTGTTTTTTGTATGTAGTTTTGTTATTGATTAATGCTAAATATGATTGGTGGTAATAAGGAATTCAATTTGTTAAGGGTTAGGGGTTTTTTTATTGAATCAAACCTGTAGATAAGGTTAGTCATGTTAATGCACAAGTGCATAGTTGTGCACATATGCATATTTTTTCCATATTAGTTTAACAAGGTCAGTCATCTTGATGAAAATGCGTATAATTATGCACATGTGCATAATTTGATAGAATAGGTTAATAAGGTCAATTATGCACAAAAATCGTTTCCCAGATATATTTAAAATGGACTGCTGGCGGATCGGTACAATCAGGATAATAGAAACTTAATGGGGGTTTGGAATTGGTCGAGAAGCCCAAGCTCGGCCGAAGAATTACTGGAATGGCACGAGTTGATCGGGCTCCTTGATATTTTCACTTTGTCCGATGGCAAAGATGGTTGGGAATGGTTGGGAGGTAATGACTCTGATTTTTCGGTCAAGACTGTCAAGAACTTCCTGTATAGCGGCTCCGATTTCAGCAGCAGGCACGATGTGAAATGGTTGAAATGGGTCCCAAAAAAATAAATATTTTTTGTTTGGAGGGCGGTTTTAGATCGTATTCCCACGCTGATTGCACTTCGGGATCGGAACTGTTGGGGCAGAGACGTGAAATGTTGTCTGTGCGAAGATGGCGATGAAACAGCTGAACACCTTCTTTGTTCGTGCAGGGTAGTGTCGACTGTCTGTTATCACATCAGTCACTCAGTTAGTGGTGCAAGGTGAGTCCTTGTATTCTGTTTTCAGCTAAAGATATCGTAATTGCCTCTGAGTTTTGCAATCTGGATAGAGAAGTGAAAGAAGATTTACATGGCATTATGTTTGTGACAAGTTGGTTTATATGCTTAGCTAGGAACAATAAAAGGTTCTCAGAGACTCAAGTTGAACCTGGAGAGATTATCCGTAAAATTAAGTCTGTCAGTTTTTTTATGGTATAAGAATCGGTCCAAAAATAGGTTCGTGAGTTGGGAAAATGGTGTAGTTTCGATATAAGGTTGCTGCTAGTTTTCGGTCTTTAGGTTCTTGTGTTGAGTTGTTGTTTTTCGTTTTGCTGTAGTGGTTGGTTCGGCCGCCTCTGTTTTGGAGGTTGGCTTCTTGGCTTCTGTGAATAACATTTACATTTAAAAAAAAAACTTATGCACATGTGCATAGTTTGTCATAATAGTTTTGTTACTAATTAATGTTAAATATGATTGGTGGTATTACGAAATTTGATTTGGTAAGGGTTAAGTTTTTTATTGAAACAAACCTGTTGATAAGGTCAGTCATGTTAATGCACATGTGCATAGTTATGCACATATGCATATTTTGTCAGATTAAGTTAATATGAATGTATTACGGCATATGCACACATGAATTATTACCTTAAAACATAAACATTGTACATATTGTATGTAATATGTTTACTTCACATGTGCATACATGAAATAATTGATGTAATATATGTAATGTATGCAGGAAAAAAATATTCGAAACTGCTCATGGATTGACAACAAGGACGTATTTGATTAATAGGTTGACAGATGAAAAATACTTGGGAAAATGATGGACGAAGAGGCGTTGAAACAGGAGGAGTGTTGGAAGATAGTTATGAAATGGAAAGAAGATCAGAAGGTGTGAGGAGAAGGTGTGAGGTTGTGAGATAATGCGAATGTTATGTAGGTAGTTTGTGGATATGTAATTTATAAAGACAATTTCTTTTTTGTTTTCTTGATGTCTTTTGATTGTAATATGTGGGTAGTTTTTACGATAACGGTTGATATAAGAAGTTTGACGTATATGATGTTTATATGGTGGTTGATGGGTTAAAAACTCTATTTGATTGTTCAGGTATATTGGTATGTTTGTTAATATTTGATGTATTATGTTGTTTGGTATAGAAAATGTTGGTATTGCACATGTGCAAAGTTTGATATAGCGTATCATATTAGGTATGTGGTACCCTATTACGTATGGGGTACCACATTGCATATGATGATGTATATGTAAAGGAAAATGGATTACATGTAGTTAAGATATTCATGTATGCACATGTGCATTGGTCGAAACAATAACAATATGTAGTGAAACATTAAACATGTATGCACATGTGCATTGTTTGAAACAATTACCATGTGGGGTGAAACAGTAAACATGTATACACATGTGCATTTTTCAAAACAGTAACCAGGTTGGTAATATATGTTAGGTGGTCAATAATGAAATTACATACCCTTATGTATAATAAGTAATTGATATCAGAGTATCATGACCACAATCATAAAATATGAATACGTATACATACAGTGCAAAATGATTGTAAACAAAAAGAATAATGCTTAGAAACTGTTTGTCATTATATATAGGATAATCAAGAATGGTTGAATGTTGTATGACGTCTGGATGAATGTCTACACGCCTAGATGAATGTCTACGAGGTTGCTCAGGTTCATATATATATGTAGGGTCTTTAGCATCATCATCAACATCTTCATCAGTATCATTGGAATCAACGTCCTCCCAACTGTTAATTGTACTGTTTATAATAGGGATGTATTCAGCATCAACATCGGGTATCCAATATGGTGCGCCATTACGTGTAGAAGTCGTAATTGTTCCTGTATAAATAAAAAGAAAAACATATAAGATTGTGATTAATATGGTATATGGTGTGATTAATATGGTATATGGTGTGATTAATATGGTACATGGGTGTTATCAACATGATGCACATGTGCATGATCGGTGACGAGTATGGGTGTTATCAACATAATGCACTTGTACATGATCGTTATATTGATCAAGCAGATAAACAAAAAAAATGAACAATTTATATAAACAATGATACAGAAACATAGAGTAACCAAGAAAATGTTAAATAAACAATGACATAGTAACATAGAGTAGTAAAGCATGTTAAAACTAGAAAAACAAACAATGAACAATGATAAATAAACACTGATATAGGAACATAGAGTTATCAAGCATGTAAAAACTATTTCTGTATACCACCTTTAGTCTCCTATCGTATTGCAATTGTTGTTGGTCCAGATTTGTGGGTGATGTAGCAGTCGATGTTGAAGTATTGTCATCGGAAATTGAGTATTCAGCGGAAATTGAGTGTTCGGCTACAACGACATTTTCTGATGTGGACATAGATTCAATAGTATGGATATCAAAAAATAGGTCTTTTTATAAGCTGAAGTTGACCTAACTTTGTTAATGTCATTATCAGATTGACGAGGAGGGTATATATGTGATGAATCAGAGGATGCCATCTGTATTACAAAGGGGTTACAAGTGAAATTATGTTTATTTGTATATGGATGACAAAAACAATATAATCGGACAAAAAAAGGATGTAGTTTGTTGTGATTACCGGATAAATGATGTATTCAACTGAGTAATCGTATAAGTCAAAACACATAATGGGGATGTGTTCAACAGTTTCTTGCTCGTATCGGCAACCCGGGCACAAGGTGTTGCTGATCTGAATTCCCTTTTTTTCCAGATCCGTCTTTGTCGTATTTGTCGGTAACCTGCCTTCGACGCCTTTCCATGCTAACATATTAGCTTTAGGTGTAGCCCAGCCATTCCAGGTCATTACAAAGCCACTCGACGGGTCCCCGCTTGTGACACACAAATACTCTCTAACGGTTTTAACATTGAAAATCAGCTTATTTTTTCGAGTGCCAACCCCACCCATATTGACCCGTCTTCATTCTGGTGTCTCTCGGCAACGCTAAAAGCTACATAAACTCCACCAATGCCTCCACGGTTGTCGGATTGTTCTTCCATTGCCAATCCCACACAGTCACATCCCCTATTTTTTTAGTTGTCCGCCACATAAGCCCCTTTGTTTGCTGCCATCCTGTACATGATTGGATAGTCATCTATAAGGCACTTGTTCATAATCCATACATCAACGACATAATCTAATTTTCAACATAATGCACATGTGCATATAATTTAATACAATATCATTTACAATCAACATAATGCACATGTGCATATAATTTAATACAACATCATTTACAGTAAATATAATGCACATGTGCATATCATTTAATAGAATATCATTTACAAAGTATATACGTCATTTACAGTCAACATAATACATTTGGTCACAAATCGAATGAACTGCAACTCTTGATGTTCTGTATTTGTAGATGTATTGTGACTGTCAACTATATTATCAGCAGATTGACCAACAATGTCAGCATCAGATGTATGAGGAGGATTATTAGAGAATGTATGAGGAGGAACATCAGATGTGTGAGAATCGACACTTGATGAATCAGAGGATGCCATGTAGATATGAGGAGGATTATAAGAGAATGTATGAGGATGAACATCAGATGTGTGAGAATCGACACTAGATGAATCAGAGGATGCCATGTAGAGGGTGTAAATGGTGGGTTGTCGTTGTGAATGCCACTGGAAACACCGTGACCGGATGCCGCCGCCGTGAACTCCGGTGAGTTACGTGAACACCGTCGGCCACCGTCGTCGACCACCGTCGTCAATGAATACCAAGTTCTGATCCGATGAATGAAACCCTAACTGTGGATCTGAACAGAGTTGTGAAACAGAGGGGGCGTGTTTTTATAATAAATATCACATAATTACAATTTTGCCATGTGTTCACACTGGTTCTCGCGGTTCTCGCAATAAAGGGTGGTTCCTAACGGATCCTTCTCCTATATATATATATATATATATATATATATATATATATATATATATATATATATATATATATATATATAGGGGAGGGTTCACTGGGAAACACTAAAAAAGTGGGGAACGGGGGAACACTTTTAAAAATTATACTTAACATGTTAAAAAAAATATTTTTCTAATTTTTTTTCGACGCTTTTTCTTATAAATACAAGTAGAAACATTTTTTATAAAAAAATCAAAAACTAAAAATATAAAAAAATGTTTAAAAAACAGTTATATCTTATAGAATTAACTTAACATGATAAAAATAATTTTTTTTTTTAAATTTTTCAGCGATTTTCTTTATAAAAAGGAGGAGAAACTACTCGAGTAAAAAAATAATTTTTCTAAAAAAAACATTTTTAGCCTTTTTTTAATTGTTTTTTTTTAATATTTTTAGTTTTTGATTTTTTTTATTAAAAATGCTTCTACAAGTATATATAAGGAGAAGCGTCGAAAAATTTGTTTAAAAAATTAATTTTTAACATGTTAAGTTAAATTTTTAAGAGTGTTCCTCGGTTCCCCACTTTTTTAGTGTTCCCCAATGAACCTCACACTATATATATATATATATATATATTTGAACGGCCAACGAATCCTCCAAATGGGCTACTGGCGAAATTCACCACATCGGGATACACTCGCCTCCGAACCGGGGAAAACCCTCACCTAGGGCCGAAGCCCGTGAACACTCGCCCGAAGGCACGACAGTGCGGTAAGGTAAAATCCGCTCAGTTCAATGAGCTATATCTTCAAAGGGTAAAATTAGAGTTTACTCTTTTAACTATCTAGGGATCGCTAATTTGCCAACGGAATCTTTGACAAAAATACTAAAGATTGGTTTATTAAATTAAATTTTGTGGACGGCAATCTTTGACGGAAATACCGAAGATTAATTTATTATACTAAATTTTGTTGACAACAATCTTTGACAAAAATACAGAAGATTAGTTTATTAAATTAAGTTTAAAATAAATTTAACAAGAAAATTTTGAAACGTAATAAATTTCTCCAAAATTTCATTTTGCAAATTTAGGTTTTCCTTTAATCACACGATAACTTTAGTAGTTGTTTTACCTAAAGTTTAATCACATGATACATTATGGCACACATTAATGGAAAGCATGGAATTATTTTAGCGCCCTTCCATTCCTACGGGACCCCCAAACTCAAACGACCATTCGACGAAAAACTCAAACCCTTGTTTAAGGGTAGATAGGCTATAACGCGAGCCCTCACCTTTAAACGAGCGTTCGACGAGCCCTCTCCTATTTAAAAGTAGGGGCTAGGGCACAACCATGGCTGGCCCTGAAGGTGGGCGGGAAGGACTAGCGGCCAGGGCACGATATTTCGAAGGGCACGTTATTTTTTTTAAAAACTCCGATATGCATTTGTAAAAATAAATAAATTAATAGGGCATACTCATATAAACACCAAAATAGGCCCACTTACAAAAATATATTTATGGTTTGGATTAGTTATTAGCGTATTGATATTAGGTTTAGACCTTTAATGAGCCCAATACCCAATTTCGTTAAGGCCTAAGGACATTTTTTTTGAGCTCGAACAGGGTACATGAATTCTCAGGGTCGGCCATGGATACAAGCCCTAACATTCAAACGACGGTGCGGTGCAACCTCAAATAGCCATTTGAAAACGGTATTTAATTTGATTGTCATGGGATAGCACTCACAAGCCTTTTTAGTGGCGGTGGTCATCACTAGTGATGGAATTCCATCACTCACAACCATTTTTTTTTGTTTTTATAAAGTTTATAAAAAAAATCTTACAAGTTTATAAAAGAAACAATTTTTTTTGATGACAAAGACCAAACCTGCCAGTTTTAAAAGTTGAAATTAAAAGAAATAAGATTTAAATAAGTTTTGTAAATAACTATAAACCACAGGGACTGAATGTGTTAAAAAGGAATCAAAGTTTTCAAAAACACCAGATCCATCTTCTTCGACTTGCACCGAGTTTTCCGGCGAAGCCAACAAATTTCCGGCGAAAAACATCACAACGTACAAGTATTAATACACAACGTACAAGTCATACACATACAATCCAATTTTTATAACGCGTTAAGTTTTCCACGCGTTGATTCTTTCACGCGTTGTGGAAGGTGGTGGCGGCGGTGTGCTATATGGAACAACGAGTGATGGGGGTGCCATCACGGACCACCCCTAGTCCCCTTAGCTTATAAAAGGGGATGGGTTAACTGGCATTTTTGTTCCCGTAATTTGTTCACTTTTGTCATTTCAGACCAATTTTAAAAAATTCACCAGTTTCCTTCTTTACATACTAGAAACGTGCCACTTCAGTCCAAAAATTAAAACTCAGTTAAGTCAGACAGCTTAAATGAAAGGTATTATTGTCAATTCATATATCTTTTATTTTCACCTTATTTTATGAATTGATAATAATATCATTCATTTAACCTGTCTGACTTAACTGGGTTTTAATTTTTAGACTTAATTGGCACGTTTCCAGTATGTCAGAGAGGAAACTGATGTATTTTTAAAAATTGGCCTGAAATGACAAAAATGAACAAAACAAAATGACAAAAATGGCAGTTAACTCAAAGGGGATATATGCCACATTAACCCAAAGTATTTTATAAAGAGACACGAGAGTGTGAAATTGAAAGGGTTCCATGAGTTCGATTCAAGAAAAAAATACCAGCCCCACTTCAAGGCCACATAAACCATATGCTAAAACTAGCCAAAATCCTCCATTCAAAAGGTTTTCTTATCACCTTTGTCAACACCGAGTTTAACTACCAATGCCTACTTAGATCACAAGGGCTTGAAGCCCTACATGGCCTCCCTTCCTTTCGGTTCGAGACCATCCCCGATGGCCTTCCACCTCCCGAAAACACAAACGCCACACAAGATATCCCGTCTCTAGCCAAATCTGTTGAGGAAACTTGTTTGGGTCCATTTAAAAGTCTTGTGACCAGAGTGAATGCCTCTTATGCACCGGTGACTTGCATCGTGTCGGACTTGCTTATGGGCTTCACCCTAGTTGCGGCCGAAGAACTCAGTATCCCGGAGATTCTTCTTTGGACCAGTGGTACTGGTTCTTTAATATGTTACAATCAAGAGTAAATTGTCATTTTAGTCTTTGAGGTTTGACTAAAATTGCTACTTTAGTCCAAATGGTTTTTTTCTTACCATTTTGTCCAAATAGTTTTGTTTTCTACCATTTTAGTCCATGACTTTTTTCATTTTCATCGACCACCACCACCACCTCGCACCACCCACCCCATCACAACCTTCTATCATCGCCACCACTTGCCTACACCGTCACCACCCACCCACCCCACCACCATCACCACCCACCATTTCCACCACCATCAGCCACTTTTACACCACCCACGTCATCAACCAACACCGTCGCCATCATCATAAACCAACAACCACCTCCATCATCTTAAGTGTAAACCGGCACAACACCATCCCCATACTATTGCACCTGCAAAAAAAGAAAGAAAAATATGGTTTTACCAAAATTCACCTAAGTTAACTAAATTTTTTGACTTGAGTTAGTGGGTTGGAATAAAATAGCAAAAAATGACAAAAGTTAGAGACTAAAATGACAGAAAACAAAACTATTTAGACTAAAATAGCAAGAAAAAAACTATTTGTACTAAATTGGGAATTTTGGTTAAACCACAGGGACTAAAATGGCAATTTACTCTACAGTCAATATACAAATCTTTTGGAATATGCCTCTAAAGGGTAACTAGATTTGTTGATGTCGCGCGTTGCCATAAAACGGAACAAATGATAAGGTAAAAGAAATGTTATTTGAAAAAGAAGCATGTTTTCTAGAAAGCCTAACCGTCATAATTGGTTCAGTTTATTATTGTACTGGTTTATGATACCAAACAAATACTCTATTTTGAATACATGTTTATTTTTAACAAAACTTATACGAGAATGTCAAGGGAAAAAATTTAACGAATATAAGTTTTAAAAAAAAATATCAAATTAACTAAATAGAAAATATGATTTAAAAAAAATAATTATTAAAAATAGAAAATAAATGACAGAGAAAATATGGTTTAAGAAAAGAAAAAAATAAAAATATGTAAAAAGTCAAATGAAAATATAATAATCATGTATTACAATATTAAAATAATAAATATTTTAAAAAGCTATATATCATTATAAAAATAAAATTACTATTCATGGTTGTTCGTCAACAATATATACTAGATTTGTTGACGTCGCGCATTCCGGTTTTTTATAATTCAAAAATAGGACGAAGTTCAAAGATATTTCTTGGTTAGACTGGTGTAAATTTGTAATTATGTAAGGTTTGTTAGTGTTTCGGGCCCCTCGGTTTGAGGTGGGTTGGTCGTTTTTAATGAAATTTACCTTTCAAAAAATAAAATTCTTTGTAAATTGGGTTATTGGATTTTAATAATCCTAAGTTTCACCTGTTGGCCAATAATAATCCCAACTTTAAAAATTCCCTCCAATAATCCCAACTTGTAAAAGTTTGACCGCCAACTGGGCTACCCCAGAAGGTTAATTTGACCGCCATTGATCCTTTTTAAACATATAAGAATTTGGTCTTCTCAATAGATTCAATTACACCTAGAGACTCCTTAATTGGTTTAAGTGCACCTATGTTAGAAAAGGATCAATGGTGGCCAAACTTTTACAAGTTGGGATTATTGGAGGGAATTTTTAAAGTTGGGATTATTATCGGCCAACAGGTGAAACTTAAGATTATTAAAATCCAATAACCCTTGTAAATTTCTAAAAGCTCGTTGGTGCGACAATGAAAGAACTTTGTGTTTACAATCGTGGGATTAAATGAGATTTAATCTCGCCGGTGCAGAAAAGTGTAAAACATGATACAATTTTAGAGCTAGTGTGTGATTGAGTTTCGTCGAGTTTGTTCGAGATTTGATTAAGTGTTGACGTGTTGAAGCTAATTGTTCGTTTGCCAACTAGTTGAAGATTGAGCCTTTATCATATGATGGTTAGAGTAGAGATGATTAGTCTTCTTGGTCCCTCTTCCGAGTAGGTGACTAGTTGGATTTTCAAAATAATTTGGAGGTTCTTACATTGAGGGGGAGATCGGAAACAAAAGTCATCGGGTAATTGGTGGATTCGTGAAGATACAAGATTGGATCTTGAAGATTCGAGATGAAATGATTTCAGACACTCAATTAAAGACTTTGATTAAGATAGTGGATGCACATTTTTGGAGTTTGGTTTGTTATTAACTTATCGAACCAAACTTCATGTCTTTGTGGAATTTGAAGTGTTCGATGTTGAGCAATGGAAATCTGACGTTTCGTTCTTCTGTCGGTTAAGTTTGAAAATCAAAGAACATAGTTGTCGTTAAGCCGTCACTAATTATTCCATCAATGATTCCTCAGTAATATCTGTCACGACCCTCGACCCACCCTGGACGGAATCGGGAGTCGCGAACAGCCTAGTGGTACCGGTGATTATTTTGAAAACGTTGCAGCGGAAATTTCATCAGGACCGTGAGTTAGGAAAAATATCAGAGTTTATAAACACCGGATTTTATTTATTTAAATAGATGGGATAAACCCATGTTTTACAATGGTAGCTTTAATAAAGATAAATTTGATTATATAAAACAATATTTCTAAATTTTGATTTATTTAATAAAATAAGCCACTTCTTGATGCCTTTTAGTGCCGTATCCATCTCTTACTCCAATCTACTGTAATTACCTGAAAAGTGTTTTAAAAAGGTTTTGTCAGCGGGAAATACTGAGTGAATCATTCTATTTACTAAAATGACACATTTGTTATAATTTACAGTATTAAGAGCGATTACAATGTTTCTATTATCAACCAACTACCCACGGTATTTGTCACTCGACCGAATCTGTGACTATGGTCATATCCCCCAATTGGCTGCCCCAATGGTGACGATTATCAAGTAATGTATACAAAACCCCACATACCGGCTGTAACTTGGTGATTACAAAGACTTAATCCCCGTAATTATAACTTTGAAAATAAACAGGATTTTGTAAATAGATTTGATAAAAAGAGAGAATGACTCACAAACTGTGAGAAAAGAAGAATGACTCACATATAATCATGCAGATTCATACGGCCAAAGTTTAGTCTACAGATAAGCCTTGATATATTGTAGATTTATACAGGCAGAGTTTAGCCTACTGATTTAGCCTTTTCAACCTAATTTTAATAACATGCACACAATTCTGGGTTAGTAATCAATCCAGCAATTACGATAACTCACGAGATCAAATTCTCACAATGAACGACAAAGTGCAATACTTCATCCATCGAATTAACGATGATCCGTCAAATTAATGACGAACGACAAAGTATAATACTTATCCATCGAATTAACGATGATCCGTCAAATTAATGACGAACGATAAAGTATAACCCTAATGTGGGCGGCACTTAAACATTCATTGGATATATTGGTCGTCGGAAAATGAATCGTAGCAGCGATTGTGCTAATACCCTGATTGCGGCGTCGATTAGTGAATCGTGTGTGTTAATTGGAGTATTTCTACGATATCTCAGTGCACAAAGTGAATTTGAGCGTCGTTCTGAAGCCAGAATTCAAGTCCCAAACTCCTGTATTTATAGGTGAATTTTGTCCCTCAGGCGGCCCGCGTGAGTTTTAAGCTAACTTGAGGCGGCCCGCGTAAGAACTATTTTTATGCATAGGGTTGCCACGTGTGGGACTAGCTCAGCTGAGTCGACGATTTCTGAAAATTCCTTTCTGCCTACGTTTTAAGTGGATAATCGTAACTAGGAAATACCCCCCCTGAGTTTTAGGGGCCCTGATCCTGATTCTGATTGTTCTGAAAATTTTAGGGTTTGTTCAGAATCACTTGGGTGTCTCAATTAGGATTTCCTATTGAATAAAATAATAATATAAATAGGACTTTTTAATGAGGGTCGTTACAATATCCATCGGTAATCTATTGCCAATCAGATTAACAACGGTAATATTTATGGCGGTCAAGCATGGACAGATCGAGTTCTGTCAGTAACCACCCTTAACGACGAATTTTCTATGGATTGGCCTGTTAGTAATACATGTTCGTTTTGTAATGTTAAGTCTTTGAAAATACTTGTACACCCTCTTGGTCTTGTACATATACAGGTTTCTAAAGATGTAGCACAAAGGGCATTCGATGATATGTATCCTTATAGATAATGTAGTGATGTGATCTTACTTTCTCATGTTTTCTATATCCATTTGACGAGTTTATATTGCAAATTCCATTACATTATGATACTTATTCATTTATATTGCATATTTATAGGTTTAGATGGTGTTCGTGAAAAGTTTGGATGAAAACACTAACTCAGAAGCAAAAACTCGGAAGGACGGGCCGACATATGAGTTAGGGAGCCATAACATATGAATCTTTGGTGTCCTTGCAAGTTGAATTAAAAAACGACCTTACTACAAGTCATACTCATTCAAAACGGTACGGGCGTATTATCCCAAACACAACTTATCCGCAAAGTCATTTCACCAACTATGTGCTTTTGAAGTGGGTACGAGCCGTACTCACTTAAAGCAGTACGACCCGTACTGGCCCAGATTGGTAAAAAAAACTCTAATTTCGCCTATTTAAGCAATCATGAAGGCCACGAATTTGACTAGAAGACAATAGGGAATGCCCAAGGCGTGATTTTGGAGGAACTTAGATCATAAACGAAGACATCTTGAAGCCTGGATGAAGATCTGTCACCCTGTTATTGTTTATTCGCATTAATCAGCTTGCTTTGTCATTCATTTTTCGTTTATACAGAAGAAAGAAACCCCATAGCTAGAAAGCAAACCAACATTTTTAAAGTTAAATCAACAAGAACTACATCTGCAAAGTAAACAAGGGTTTTTTTTAAAGGCCAACGAATCCTTCAAATGGGTTACTGGCGAAATTCACCTCATCGGATTACACTCGCCTTCCGAACCAGGGAAAACCCTCACCTAGGGCCGAAGCCCGAGAACACTTGCCCGAAGGCACGACAGTGCGGTGAGGTAAAACCCACTCAGTTCAAGGATTGAACTAGCGATCGCCGCCTACTCGCCTAGTCTCTCATCATCACCAGGTGTCGCAGAAACTAAATGCTGGGGGCAGGAATTGAACCTGTGTCACTTGGAACAACAAGTCTCTCACTTACCACTCCATCACTAACTCATTGTCTAGTAAACAAGGGTTTTGATTTGATTTTCAATTTAATGAACACATGGCGAGTTCTGTGTGTTGACCAACATATGTAAACGGAGTTTGGTGTGGTAGGTTGGTGATCGGCTTGAAAGTTGTGTGAACAAAAAAAAGTCAACAACGTAAAAACTAATAGTAAAATAATAATATAATAACATATTATATACATATCAATATCAATGGCTAGTGTGGTTTAAATCTTTTTGAAATAATAATGTGGTGGTCACGGTGTCTACGTGGACAACTACTCTAAGATGAGGATGATTTTAAATTAGAGAAGATAGCCCCTCAGCTTCAAAGCCAATCAGCATGAACCCATCAATTTTTCAGCTTGAACAAGTTTAGTTCTTCCACTTTGACCAACTACTCATCCATACATCCACATTTATAAGGGGCTGTTTGGTAGCCTCTGAATGGTCATTAAGAGACTACCTCTTAATGGGACCATTAAGAATTTTACCAATGAGAATGTAGAAGAATGTGACATGTGATGATTTACCATTCAGAGGTTACCTCTTAACCATTCAGACTTGAGGTTACCTCTTATTCATTCAGAGGTTTTAAACCATTAAGAGGTAGCATCTGAATGGTCATTAAAAGGTTACCAAACAGCCCCTAAGCTTAAATAACCTGCAAACAAACAGAACAAGTTATGTGTTTCTTAAGCACTAGTAATAAGACCCGTGCGTGTTGCGGCGCGGGCACTTCGCAAATATCGAACGGATTAGTCCAAGCGTTATGTGATGTGGTAACCATATGAAAACACACGTTTTGACGTATCCGATTGAACTCAATGTATCCTATAGTTGCATTGCGATTGGATCAAAAATCGAATTTATATCGTACAAGCATAACGTATTATACGCGACTCGACTAACTCGAATTTATATCGTCAAGCCAAAAACTCTCGAGTGGGTCAAAGTGGCATTTACAAAGTTCATAAAAAATTAAGTGGTTAAAAATTGTATTTCCTAAACTTAAGGGCTAAGAAAAGATAAAGATAAAATTTAATAAAGTTTTAGGGTAAGAAGGAAACTATAACAAAGTTGGGGCTCAAAAGGAAACTAACATAAAGTTGGGGTGTCAAAAGAAAAGTATTTGTAAAATGAAGTAGTAGTTTAGGGACTAAATTTGTCACTTTATGAAACTTTAAAAATACCTAAGAGGCTAAATTTGAAACATTGTAAAAGTATGGGGAAGGGGGAGAAAGCCGGTGGGATTTCCACCCAATTTCTCTTTTAAGAGTATGTATAATGTATAATTGTGTTTCCATGTGCTGTACAATTATTGGAGTACTCGTTGACCAACTATCTATTATTTATGAGAGGGATCTCTAATACCCCGGTTGTCATATAAATGATAAACACACGTATTACGATTTTTCAACATCTATTCTTTATAATCAGTCGATATCAGTTCAGTTTGTTATCGTATTTGTATGATGCAGACATTCAGTATGATAATCTTTATTTGTTTTACATCAATCGAAAACTATAAAAACAAATATTGGTATCAGTACCAATGTTGTTCTAACGGTATCGGTTCGATTCGTCATGGTACTGGTATCCGAACTAATATTAGGAGTTGTAGAAATGAAACAATATAGATTATAGACAGGGGCGGACTTACAATAGCCCAAGGTGGGCGAGCGCACCCCCGGGAAAAAAAATTAGTGCTATTTTCCGTTGAAAATCTCGTCCGCACCCCTTGGATTTTTTCGTCCGCACCCCTTAGGTAAAAAATGTTATCGATTTATATTTTAAATTTTTTTAGTAAACTCTAATTAAAAAAAACTACCTAAACTATATAAACTTATACTACCCAACTTAACCCAAATACCCGATACCTTAACCCACTATTTCATTAAACATAATTAGCCCACTAATTACTAGCCCATTAATCAAACTCAACCTAAGTTCAAACTATAATAATTAAAATAAGCCCAATAGTCCCTTAGAATTCCTCCCGCCCTCCCTCTCTTGGGTCGTCTCCTGCCAGCGATCATCGAACACAACAGCAACCACAACAGCACGTCATCAGCAGTCGCGAACCACTGCCTTCCGACACCAAAGGGTAACAAAATTCTTAAATAGGTTTGAAATTTCATGTGTTTTGACGTTGTTTATAGTTGTTTAGATGATTTTTAGGGTGATTACACACGATTTCTAGGGTTGAAAATTAAAATTGAAACATTATGTTATGGAGCGATGAACTTATGGATCAATTTGTTTGTGATAGGAACCATGAGTATGGACGTTATGGCGCGATTTCTTTTGTTTTACATGACCCGACCTGACACGACCCGAACCGACCCGATACGAACCCATTTTTTTTACTTATATACCTAGGGGCCTAAAAGTTTTTAAAATGTTCTGCACCCCCATGGGAAAATTTCTGGGTCCGCTACTGATTATAGAAACCGGAAACCAAAAAAGAATATAGGTAACGATAGTGATTTTGTTTGATTCAGAACGCTACGATATCGATATGATGTCTGTTTATCAGAATAAAAAAACCATTAAAATGAATATTGAAACCGATACCAATGTTGTTCAGTTTAAAAAATTAATATAATAACATAAAAAATATCGAAACAGAAACCATAAAATGAATAGAGGTACCGATACCGATGTTGTTCGATTCGTTACGGTACAGTAGCGATGCGATGTCAGTTTATCAAAATTGTAAACTATAAAAATGAATACCGGTATCGATACCAATGCTGTCCGGTTTAAAAATATTAATATAACAACATAAAAAATATCAAACCCTAAACCATAAAAAGGAATAAAAGCACTGATAGTGATGTTAGATTCGATACAATATGATACCGATACCAATGGTGTTTGGTTTAGATACTAATATAATAACAGAAAGTCCTATTTGAGTCCTTGTGATTTGTGCAGTTTAACCATTTGAATCCAAAAATCAAAACTGTCTTGATTTGAGTCCCTGTGTTTCTAATTTTAACCATTTGAATCCAAAAGTAAACAACATCCAAATCAGAAACATTTGGTTTTTGGATTCAAATAGTTAAAATTATAGACCACAAGGACTCAAATCAAGACAGTTTTGATTTTTGGATTCAAATAGTTAAACTGTACAAATTCATAGGGACTCAAATAGGACTTTACTCATAATAACATAAAAAAAATTCTGTTACTATTCACGAAAGGTTAGAAACCATAAACTGAATACAGGTACCGGTACCGATGTTGTTCGATTCGTTATGAGACGGTAGCAATACGATGTCAGTTTATCAAAACCATAAACCATAAAAATGAATGTTGGTACCGATACCAGTGTTGTCCAGTTTAAAAAAGTTAATATAATAACATGAAAAAATCAAAACCGAAAACCATAAAAATAAATACATGAACTGCTTCTGATGTTTATTAAAAACGAAAAGCACACAAAATGAATACCAATACCGATATGAGTATTGTTGGTTTAGAAATTAATATAATAACATAAATAGATTCTAGAATTATTTCAGGCTTTCAGCTCATTATTGTATTGCTTCAGAAGGCTTAAAAAAACTTGTCAACCGCCCAAAGTAGATGTATTAGTTAATTGTTCATTTCCTTAGTCGGCAATGCAATTAAAAGTTAAAACGCATGTGCTTTGTTGTGTTCACTATTTGCCTATAAAAAGGGGTATATGCCACACTAACCCAAGTGTGTATTTGAAAAGGTTCCATGGGTTCGAATTTAGAGAACAAGCCACATGCAGTGTGCATACCAGCCCCACTTCAAGGCCACATAATTCCTATGCTAAAACTAGCCAAAATCCTCCACTCAAAAGGTTTTCTTATCACTTTTGTCAACACCGAGTTTAACCACCAACGCCTACTTAGATCACAAGGGCTTGAAGCCCTACATGGCCTCCCTTCCTTTCGGTTCGAGACCATCCCCGATGGCCTTCCACCACCCGAAAACACAAACGCCACACAAGATATCCCGTCTCTAGCCAAATCTGTTGAGGAAACTTGTTTGGGTCCATTTAAAAGTCTCGTGACCAGAGTGAATGCCTCTTATGTACCTGTGACTTGCATCGTGTCGGACTTGCTTATGGGCTTCACCCTAGCTGCGGCCGAAGAACTCGGTATCCCAGAGATTCTTCTCTGGACCAGTGGTACTGGTTCTTTAATATGTTACAATCAATTTACAAATCTATTGGAAAAAGAGTTGATGCCTCTTAAAGGTAAATTACATGTATATCAAATTATACTTGCAACAATTGAAATTTTTACATATCAATACATTCTTATCACACACATGATGGGAATTCAGTACAAAATTAACTTTAAGTGAAAACTGCATAAATACTTAATGATACGTTATATGATATTTTTGAATTAAACTTTCAAACTTTTTCTCACAATAAACTTGAAAGTAAAAATTGAAAAGTAGGTACAACCTAAACAGCAAATTTGAAATTTAATACCACAGGGGAAGGTTCATTTGAGAAGAAATTTAATATGAGAAGAAAAAGAAGAAAGGGCATATTAGTAAAATACTATTTCATTTATAACTTATATCATTAATTTTTCTCTCTTTAATTAATTAGTCAATTAATCATTAATTATCCTACATATAATCTACAAAACCTACACATTTTAAAATTTTCCTACATATACCCTACACATTATAGAATTTTATCCTACACAGTCAAAATTTATCCTACACACCTCAAAAAATATCCTACACAACTCGTAATTTGTCCTACACAACTAGTAATTTATTCTACACTTTAAATTAAGTTGTTTTTTAATTTGGAAAAAGTATATATTTTGAAAAGGAGTTACAAATTTAATTTAGTTAGTTATTAAAGGGGAAAATACAAATTAATGATTTATGTAAGTTTACCAATATACCCTTACATTAAAATTAAATGCAAATATTAAATGAAGTAAAATGAAGCATTCTTATTGGTTGAAACTTCTTTTTCTTTCTTCTTACAAAAAATTCTTCTCATTTGAACCCTCCACTAATACCACATGTGCTCATTTATTTTGTGGTTGTAATGTAAAGACACTGTGTGATCGTAATTTCTGAGTTACTATTGAAGTTATACGCATTTTCAATGAGTCGTGTACGGTTTGTTTGGCTGGTATGAACCGGTTTTTTTAGGCATATAACTTCAATGGTAATTAGTAAGTTATGGAGAGAAATAACCCATGTCATCATAAAAACTAAAACTGTCTTCACTCTATATCTTATTCCCGAACCATTGGGTGACAGCCCAGTGGCCACCGACACCCGCCTTAAAACCGGAACGAGGGCCCTAGAGGTCTCGGGTTCGATACATGTATCGGACCCCTCCTTGATGGTTATGGGGATTTACTGCCAGGAAGCCTTGTCGGGTGGTGACTTGGGAGGGGAGAACCCCTCCGCGGTCGGGGGTACCGTGCAATTACCCTTTTTTATATCTTATTCCCACACCGCTAATCTTATTTCCACACTTTTTTTCACTCTATCTCGCTCTCTCTCTCTCTATATAGAGTGGAGGGGGGATGGGAATATTAACGCCCTTTTTAAATTGATTGTCTAGCAAAACATTAAAATTAAAACTGGGTGTAAATTTCTAAACATTAACCTTCAACACACTTAGCTAGACAGGTGGTATTTCCATCCCGAAGGGTTTACTAATTGACATATTTTAGTTTTTTTTAAGTGTGCTATATGTGTATATGACACATTTACAAAAAGTTTTAAATGGGTGTTAATAAGGAGCTACTTTAGGTATAAAGCATACAAGCCTTTCATTACATAAGCTAGAAAATAGGAAGCAAATGGTACCTTAAACGAAGTAACATACATAAAGCTAATAGGGTTAGTTTAATCACTTTGGGGTCTAAACCAAATTCTAAGATCAGGGCTGATGAATATTTTTTGCTTAGAGTTTTAAAATATGGGAATATGATAGACACATATTTATATACGATTTTTAAAAGTCATAAAATCACACGATTCGAATATAAACTTTAAAAGTCATAAAATCACACGATTCGAATATAAAGAGAAGAAATGTAACACGAAATGAACGAAGGCAAACACTAAAAATAAACGAGGCCCCTAAAATATGGACCACAAGGTAACTTATATTTTTATAACTTAAGTCGCCTCTGAAGGCTAATAACTTCATTTTTCTTTGATCTACAGATCCAAGTTATTTAGTAAATGGTTATTTGGATACAGTTGTAGATTGTATCCCAACCATGCCGGGTATACGTCTAAAAGATTTCCCTCCTTTCATTAGAATTATCTACCCTGGCGACGATTACATGGTTCAATTTTTATGCACACAAGTAGAGAGAGCGAAAAGAGCTTCAGCCATCATTTTCAACACTTTTGATGCACTAGAACATGATGTTTTGGATTCACTTGCATCAATGTATCCTCCTTGTTATGGGATTGGCCCTTTACATCTACTCGAGAAAAATATTGCTGATAAGTCTCTTGCATCCTTCAAATCAAACCTTTGGAAAGAGGAACCTGAATGTCTAAAATGGTTAGACTCCCAAGCACCATCATCTGTTATTTATGTGAATTTTGGTAGCATTACAGTGATGACGCCTCAACAACTAGTCGAATTTTGTTGGGGACTTGCAAAGAGTAATTATTCATTTTTATGGATAATACGGCCTGACCTTGTCATTGGGGATAATGCTATGCTCCCACCAGAGTTTGTAACCGAAACAAGTGATAGAGGGATGTTGGTTGGATGGTGCCCCCAAGAAGAAGTTTTAAATCACCCGTCAATTGGAGGGTTTTTAACGCACAGCGGATGGAACTCGACACTTGAAAGCATTTCTAGTGGCGTGCCAATGATATGTTGGCCGTTTTTCGCGGACCAACAAACTAATTGCTGGTGGAGTTGCAACAAATGGGGTGTTGCCATGGAGATTGACAATAATGTAAAGAGTGATGAAGTCTCAAAACTAGTGGTTGAGTTAATGGAAGGAGAAAAAGGGAGGGAAATAAGGAAGAATGTCATTGACTTGAAGAACAAAGCTCAGGAGGCATGTATTGCTCCTTCAGGGTCATCCATGACTAATTTGGAGAAAGTAGTTCAACTAATGCATACATTTTCAAAATGATATGTAATCTATTTTTTATGAGTTTGTGCTTATGCTATGCTCTAATAGAGATACAATAAAAATGTATTTTATTTTTTATTTGTATCGTAAGGTGATATGAAAAGTATTTTCATGCGTCACTAATAAGATCCTTTACCACATTCTTCTTATACCTAGATCTCTTATGCAGTTTTTTTAAAACTTCATATCCTCCAGATTTAGGGTATTGCGGAGTAAAGAACTTCAAAATTGTTATTCTTGTGAATATCCTTAGTGATTGGTATTTTTTAAAGAAATGATTAGGAACAATTCTACCTATCTTGACAGTCCCATGGACAGAATGACATATGTTGATCAAGTGAATTATTTATATCATTAGATATAACCAGTGAGATTCCCCCACATGATGAGACTGGAATTCGGTCATTATCGACTTGGTTTGTTACGGTACCAACACTCACTATAATATACAAAAGAGAAAACTTCAATAAAACACTATCGTGATATGCTCAATAAAACAGTGAATTTTTTAATAACACTAGTTATTCTAGACGACTTCCTAACATTTTGTTCTCCATTAGTGACACTCTCAGATAAGCTTGATTCTTCTTGCTCGTGAATAGGACCGTCAACCATCACAACTCACAAGTTCATCAACAGCCATTGTATGACGTTGTTGCTCGCCTATTCCAGTTGATGGATGTTGTGCATCAGTAGTCACTACAATTCTAGAAGAATCACCTAGTTGCTGACTATCAGTAGTGCTAAAATCATCTACTACCCTCTTTTTTCATCATTGGGTGTATGGTCACTTAAAGAGTCATAAAGATTGAAAATTTTAAAGTGTTAACATCCTTTCTATTTTTAAAATCGGCAGAAGTTTCATACATTTATTTTTATATGGAAAAACATATTCATAAAAGTCTACATCTCTAGAGAATATAAACCTTTTTTCATCCAAACTTTATATCTCTTTTTCAAATTAGAATACCTCATAAAAACACACTTTTTTGCCCTTTCTTCAGACTTATCATTGTTTGTTAACACAATGCAAAAATATAAACATCTAAATACTCTTAAGTGACTTAACGAGGGTTCAAAACCAAACAAGAGCACATAGGCAGATCTACCATTTAAAATAGAGGAAGGTGTTCAGTTAATTAGATAAGATGTAGTTAAGACACATTCTGACCAAAATCTTAAAGAAATATTAGCCTGAAAAAGTAAAGCTCTGGCAATATTGAGTAAATGCCTATGTTTTTGTTCAACCAACCCATCCTCTTGTGGGGTGTAAGAACAAGAGGTTTGATGTACAATATCTAATGAATTTGTAAAAATCAACATTTTAGAGTTAACAAACGGTACTAACAATTGTTATATCAACCGAAAGATAAAACCTAAAAAAAACATGATATGCCCAAATGGGTATATGGACACGTGTTTATATCTATAGAAAACCATTGTTGGAGAAAGTAACAATTCAGTTTAGTCAAATAAAGTCAAACCACTGATGAGTCTAAAGTCTAACTGCTGAAGGGTCTTGTAAGCACTGTCGGTGTTTAAAGGGATAAGTACTGATGGTTAACAACTGCTGATGGTAACAACTGATGTTGGAGTGTAATCAGTGGATAGTAAATCAGTAATTAGAAAGCAGTGGTTAGAGGTGCAAGGATTGATACTTATTTTCTTATACGTTCAGGGGGCTTTATGAAAAGTTTCTTCAACAGTTTGTTGTAACAGACTTTGGCGACTCATTATAAATAAGTGGTTAGGGCTAGATAATTAGAGAGTTAGAAATTTTTCAATTCGTTGTAATTCCGTTTCTTGTATTCAATCATTCGTTAACAATAATCGTGGTTGTTTTTTAACAAGTGGTATCAGAGCCATTGGTGGCTGGATTCTAAGAAATTGATTTTCGATTCCGCAATCAGAGAACAAGGATGGTGTCAACGAAGTTCGAATTGGAGAAATTCGATGGGAAGAATGATTTCAGACTGTGGCGTGTGAAGATGAGAGCTCTTTTGGTTCATAATGGTGTTGTTGATGCACTGAAAGGAGAAGATAAACTTCCTGTTGAATTAACTGATAAAGAGAAGAAGTATATGCTCGAGAAGGCTCATAGTGCAATTATATTGAGTCTTGGTGATCGAGTTCTTCGTGAAATATCAAAAGAGTCATCTGCAGCAGGGATTTGGGCAAAGTTGGAGTCGTTATACATGACGAAGTCTTTAGACAATCGGCTATATTTGAAGAAGAGGTTGTATACGTTTCACATGTCATCAGGAAAGAGTCTTGAAGATCGTACGGACGAGTTCAACAAGCTGATTTTGGATCTTGAAAACATAGAAGTGGTACTGGATGATGAAGATCAGGCTATAATATTTCTCACATCTCTACCATCATCATATGAACACTTTGTGGACACTTTGATGTATGGTAGAGATTCACTATCCATGGAAGATGTCTTGTCTGCCTTAAATTCAAAAGAATTGAAAAAGAGATCAGATTCTAAAGAAGAAGGTGGAGAGGGGTTGTATGTGAGAGGAAGATCAGATCATAAGAATTTCAGTAACAGCAACAAGAGTTCTAGATCAAGATCCAAGTCAAGGTTCAAGAGAAGATGTTTTGTCTGTAGTTTAGAAAAACATTTCAAGAAAGACTGTCCAAAATTCAAGAAAAGGAAAAGTGAGGGAAATTACTCAAGGGGGCAAAACAGTCATGTTGATTCTAATGAACAATCAGAGGGTGGTTATGACAGTGTTGATGTTCTTATGGTTACCAGTGAATGTAATAAAGAAAAGTGGGTAATGGATTCAGGGTGTTCATTCCACATGATACCTCTGAAAGAAGCCTTTAAAGAATTGAAGATGGTGGATAAGGGGTCTGTAAAGCTTGGTGATGACAGGCCTTGTCAGATTCTTGGAATTGGCACAGTGACAATGAAGACAGAATCTGGAATTACATTTGATCTCAAAGATGTGAGGTATATTCCTGATCTTAAGAGAAGTTTATTATCTCTTGGTACATTGGAAAAGTTGGGATTCCATGTTAGTCTTAGAGATGGTAAAGCTAGAGTAATAAAAGGGTCTATGGTAATGTTAAGTGGTACTAGAGTCAAGAACAATATTTACATGTTGGATTGTAAAATTGTTGATGGAGTAGCCTCTTTAGCAAGTGAAGAAGGAAATGATGAAGCCATGAAATGGCATAAGAGACTTGGTCATATATGTCAACAAGGTCTAATTGAATTGTCAAAACAACAAGTTCTTGGTGAGTTAAAGAACTGTGATATAAGCTTTTGTGAAAGCTGTGTTTTGGGCAAACGGAAAAGAGTGAAGTTTAGTAAAGGGAAACATATTTCTAAGGGAGTCTTAGATTATGTTCACTCTGATCTGTGGGGGGCCTGCTAGAACAGAAACTCTGGGGGTGGTAGATATTTCTTGATAATCATAGATGATTACTTTAGAAGGTTGTGGGTTTATGTTCTTAGACATAAAAGTGATACTTTCAAGAAGTTTAAAGAGTGGAAAGTATTGATTAAAAATCAGACAGAAAGAAAACTGAAGAAACTCAGAACAGACAATGGTTTAGAGTTTTGTAACAATGAATTTAATCAGTTTTGTAAAGCAAATGGGATAGCCAGACACTTAACCATTCCTGGTACTCCTCAACAGAATGGTTTGGCTGAAAAAATGAATAGAACCATTTTGGAAAGAGTGAGGCGTATGTTAGCGACTTCAGGGATGCCTAAGAAGTTCTAGGGTGAAGCTGTGTCAACTGCAGCTTATTTGATTAATAGATGTCCTTCATCATCAATTAAGATGAAGACACCTATGGAGATGTGGACTGGAGTTAAACCTGAGTATAAAGATTTGAAAGTATTTGGTTCTCTGGTGTATTCTCATGTCAGTGATGATAAGTTAGATCCAAGGTCACAAATGTGTGTAATCCTGGGCTATACTGAAGGAGTAAAGGGATACAGGCTGTGGAGGTTGCAAAATCCAAAGGTTATTGTGAGCAGAAATGTTTAGTGCAGAGAAAATGTTCAGTACAAAGATTTTGTAGAGTCTATCAACAAGAATGTATCCAAGAGGGATGATCTTCAGTTTGAGGTGGAACAAGTGTTAGAAAAACAGAAGGTTAATAATGAAAGACTTGGCACAACCCAGAGTGAATCCAGTCGAGGTGATCCTGATTCAACTCAGGTGGAGACAAGTCAAAGTGAGCCAAGTTTAGAAGATTATATCTTGGTGAGAGACAGATCCAAGAGGAGAGTTGTTAAGCCACTGAAGTATAGAGACACTGAAGATATCTCTGCAGTTGCTTTTATAACTGCAGAAAATGAAAGTATCTATGAACCATTAACCTTTGAAGAAGTTGTCAATTCAAAAGAAAACCATAGGTGGTGTCAAGCTATGGATGAGGAGATGGATTCTCTATACAAAAAATGGTACATGGGTTTTAGTAGACAAGCCAAAAGATCAGAAGTTGGTATCTTGCAAATGGATCTTTAAGATTAAAGAAGGTGTTAAGCCAGGAGAAGATCCAAGGAATAAAGCAAGATTGGTGGCCAAAGGATTCACACAGAAGGCAGGTGTTGACTACAATGAGATCTTTTCTTCTGTAGTCAAACACGTTTCTATTAGAATCATATTATCATTGGTTGCAACATTAGATCTGGAATTGGAACAAATGGATGTGAAAACTGCTTTTTTGCATGGTAATTTGGAGGAGCAGATTTACATGTCACAACCAAAGGGATATGAGGTCAAAGGCAAGAAGATAAAGCTTGTTTGTTGAAAAGGTATTTGTATGGACTCAAACAGTCTCCCAGACAGTGGTATAAAAGATTTGATGAGTACATAGTGGGCAGTGGTTTCAACAGAAGTCCTTATGACAGTTGTGTGTATCATAGGGAATATGACAGGGGTAAATTTGTCTATTTACTTCTGTATGTGGATGATATATGCTGATAGCCTGTGGAAGTAAAAGTCAAATAGAAGAAACCAAGAAGTTGCTAATGAAAGAATTTGAAATGAAGGATTTGGAAATAAAAGGTGTTAACACTGTCTCAATCTTCTTATATTGAGAAAGTGTTGAAGAACTATGGAATGGGAGAGTGTAAGCCTTTTATAACTCCTATAGCAACTCATTTTAATCTGTTAAAGAAAGATAGTCCTCAAACAGGTGAGGAGAAAGAATACATGAGCAAAGTTCCATATGCAAACACTGTTGGAAGTATGATGTATATCATGGTTTGCACAAGACCTGATATTACATATACTGTTAGTGCTGTAAGTAGATACATGTGGTAAGAATCATTGGGCAGCTGTAAAGTGGATTCTAAGGTATTTGGCTGGTACAAGAAAGCTTGGTCTAAAATTTGAAGACAAAACTGAGGTAAAAGGTAATATGGTCAGAGGTTATGTTGATTCTGATTATGCCAAGGATAGAGATAATGGCAGGTCCATAACTGGCTATGCATTTTCTTTGTTAGGGAATGTGGTCAGTTGGAAGTCTCAGTTGCAGCATGTTATTGCATTGTCAACAACTGAGGCTGAGTTCATATCTTTAATTGAAGGGATAAAAGAGTCTTTGTGGTTAAAGGGTATGGTTGCTGATCTAGGAATCGAGTTGGATAGTGTGGAGGTGAACTGTGATAATGAAGGTGTTGTTCAGTTGTCCAAGAACATTGTTTTTCATGAAAGAACCAAACACATCAATGTAAAGATGTTTTGGATCAGAGATGTGGTAACTTCTAAGGAAGTTGTGGTCAAGTGGGTTGGAACAGATGTTAATCTTGCTGATGTGATGACCAAGGCTTTGCCACGTGCAAAGTTTCTATTTTGTGTTAATTCTTTAAGTTTGGGCTAAACTGAATGATTACTTAGGTGGAGATTATTGGAGAAAGTAACAATTCAGTTTAGTCAAATAAAGTCAAACCACTGATGAGTCTAAAGTCTAACTGCTGAAGGGTCTTGTAAACACTACCGGTATTTAAAGGGATACGTACTGATGGTTAACAACTGCTGATGGTAACAACTGTTGTTGTAGTGTAATCAGTGGATAGTAAATCAGTAATTAGAAAGTAGTGGTTAGAGGTGCAAGGACTGATACTTATTTTCTTATAAGTTCAGAGGGCTTTATGAAAAGTTTCTTCAACAGTTTATTGTAACAGACTTTGGCGACTCATTATAAATAAGTGGTTAGGGCTAGATAATTAGAGAGTTAGAAATTTTTCAATTCGTTGTAATTTCGTTTCTTGTATTCAATTATTCGTCGATAATAATCGTTGATTTGAGTTTTCTGGGTCAATTTCTGGTTGTTCTTTAACAACCATAAAAGTGAATATCTTGTTCAGTTGGAATCGACGTGGTACCGATACTGTTGGGGCGATATCAATTCGGTTCGTCATAATATTGGTACAATACCTACACTCACTATAGCTTACCATATAAAAAAAGTACTCTATTTGAACATGTATTATTTATTTGTATTGATATTCACATATTTTGTTATAAGTATTAGTAAAACTTATAATATTTGACATATATATAATTTCTTGAAAACTAATGTCTTTATAATTTAACAAGTCAGGATACTCTAATAGTACTCTCTGCCTATGTCGAGTACTCGCAACTCCTTAGTCGACCGCCAAAAAACGCTTAACGAATTTGTTGTAACAACAGATGTTTCATATTTATTTTTTAAAAGAGAACATACAATTTTTGTATGTGATAACTTGAGTGAGCCTGAACTAAATCTTGAAAACTCATTTCAAGGTTTTGCTTCTTTTGATAACTTGAGTGAGCCTGAACTAAATCTTGAAAACTCATTTCAAGGTTTTGCTTCTTTTTTTGTCTTATACGAAAACTACAGCAAAACCCTTTGAAATCACCCAAGAGCCGGCCACTATGCAACCAATCCTATCCAGTTATGATATCTGCATCTATTCCAAATTGAAATTGCCGTACTGATGAGGAAATGAAATTGCCGTATTGTTGAGGAATTTGCAATAGATTTCAACTGACCTCATGATTTTTTTAATTTATTTTTTATGTGATAACGACAATATATATGGACAAACAAATATAGTTACACATAAACCATTTTTTTATTTTTAAATAAGAAAATCAATTTATAAAATAAATGATTCGAATAAATAATTTTTTTTATGTAAACGAGTTTTGACAAAGGGAGTGACGGTTGCGGCAAAGTTAAGAAAATCAATAAATAAATGATTTGAATAAATAATTTTTTATGTAAACTTGTTATGACAAAGGGAGTGACGGTTGCGGCAACGGCATCAAGGGGAGTGGTGGTTGTGAGTTGTGACGATGATATCGACGAGGCGTCCATGGCAAAGGTGGCTATGATATGTCATATGGTGCCAATGATGGTGGTGACTGAGCGGAAGATACAAACTCTGTTTAGTGAATTCGTTTAGAATTTAGAAAACAAAATTAATCTATTTTACTTAGGAATTTGTTCACAAACATAAACGGGTGTTCACGAACATAAATGAACGGTCACATACAAAGATGAACAAAACATACAAAGATGAACGAGCAAAATGTGTGTTCATGTTTGTCCGTTTAATTAAACGAACAAGAAACTTGTTCATGTCCGTTTATTAATTCAACGAACCATGAACTTTCTGCCGAACAAGTTCACAAACTGTTCATAAACATTCGATTCGTTTACAAACCGATTTTTACACGTATATCATACTTGCAACAATTAAAAACTTTACATATCAATATATTCTTACGACACACATGAGAGAAATTCAGTACAAAATTAACTTTAAGTGAAATCTGTATAAATACTCATACTAATGTTTTACATGGCTCGGCTCGTTAATTTTATGAAGCTAAAAATTTGAACTCCAGGTCGGCTCTTCAAGTCAACTCGAGCTCAATCGAGTCGGCTAGCTAATTATTTAATTATTGATAACAAAGAAATAAAAACACAAATATAATTTAACTAGTTTTTGCCCCGCCCGCGTTGCGGGGCAATAAGGCAAATATTTCTCTCTCATAACATGTATGTCTGTACAGAGAGCAAAATCGGAATTATATTTTGAACATGAGGTGAAATCATGATTTTAAACTGAGAGCAAAATCATAATTTTGAGCTAGGGGGAAAACATAATTTTATTTTGAACTGTGGGGAAAACGTAATTTTGAGCTGAGGGCATAATCGTAATTTTGAGCTAGAGGAAAAAACAACATTTTATTTTTAACTGGGGGTAAAAACGTAATTTTAAACGGAGGGCGAAACCGTAATTTTAAACTGGGAACAAACTTAAAAAAAAGTTTTTGAACCGAGGGCAAAAACGTATTTTGAGCTAGGGCAAAATTATAATTTTATTTTGAGCTGGGGGCAAAAACGTAATTCTAAACGAAGGACGAAAGCGTAATTTTAAACTGGGAATACAATTAAATAAAAAATGGGTTGATCCAATAGGGAAGTGACAGGCAACTAATAATTTTGAGCTAGGGGGAAAACATAATTTTATTTTGAACTGGAGGCAAAAACGTAATTTTGAGCTGAGGGCAGAATCGTAATTTTGAGCTAGAGGGAAAAACAACATTTTATTTTGAACTGGGGGCAAAAACCTAATTTTAAACGGAGGGCGAAACCGTAATTATAAACTGGGAACAAAATCAAAAATGAGTTTTTTAACCGAGGGCAAAAACGTAATTTTGAGCTAAGAGCAAAATTATAATTTTATTTTGAGCTGGGGGCGAAAATGTAATTTTAGCTAGGGGTACAATTATAATTTTATTTTTTAGCTGGGGCAAAACCGTAATTTTAAACGAATGACGAAAGCGTAATTTAAAAATGTGAATAAAATTAAATTAAAAATGGGTTGGTACAATAGGGAAGTGCCAGGCAAGTTGCCTAGCACTATTCCCTGAAGTTGGAAAATGTTGCCTGGCACTATTCCCTGAAGTTGGAAAATGTTTGCCTGGCACTATTCCCTGAAGTTGGAAAATGTTGTCTGGCACTATTCCCTGAAGTTGGAAAATGTTTGCCTGGCACTTTTCCCTGAAGTTGGAAAATGTTGTCTGGCACTATTCCCTGAAGTTGGAAAATGTATATGTAGGTAATTAGTAGGAATACCCGCGCTACGCTGCGGGGTTTCGATTGATATCTATTTTGGTTCAGTATACCAGCTGAAAGAAATATGCTCAAAAGAATATCGACACATGTTTTACATCGACCGAAAACCATAAAAATAAATTTAAATTGGACAGGGGGACGAATTGATTTTAAATTAATTATAAATAGAAACGTAAATGTTATCTTAAATATAGCTTTAGTGAAAAGAAACCTAAAACTAAAACACTAAACATAAAGAAAACTAAAAATAAAAAGGGTAAATGGATTTAAACACCCCCAACTATTGCCATTTGGCCCCTGGCACTCTTAATTTTGACTTTGGCTCACACCACTCCCAACTTAACACTTAGGTTGCTGTGTCACCTCGTCGTTAAATAAACACTAACTGGGTTAGTTCTTTTTGCTGACATGGCCAATATTTGCTGACATGGCATGATGATGTATCCAAATTTGCTGACGTGGCATGCTGATGGATCCAAAAATCTATAAAATGTGACTAACAAGACTCGAACCCGAGTCTGTATAACCAAGGACCCATGGGCACTGGCCAATTGAGCTAACTATGATTTGATGATGTATTGTATTATGTGATATACTCATATACATATATCGTGAAACGTTATAAAATTTATTATAAATACCCACACACAATTCAGCAACCCATTTATCATCATCATCCCCATTTATCCCATTTATCATCATCATCCCCAACACAGATTCAGCATCCCGATTCCAACAACCCCAAACCCCCTCTGCTCTCTCGATTCTGACCGGCGACCGGAGTGACTCCGGCGCCCCTCCCACTCCGGCGGACGCACAAACACCCCCAAATACCTCCACCCCTCTCGATCTCCCTCCCGTGAAGAACCGGCGGCACACCGGCGAAGGTGGTGTTCATAGCATCCGGCGACGTCCAGAAGCACCGGCGACGGTGGTGTTCATGGTTTCCGACAAGCTTTCTGGGAGGAAGAAGATAAGATGAGGAATTGGGGATCCAAACAGATCATTGGTTTGCAACAAGTTTATAGATGAATTGGAAATTAAGTGCAGAAGGTGATTCAGGAAATGACAAGACATTGAGACATGAGAAAAGTCAGATAAGTGAAAGTGATGTTCTGTTCTTCAATGGTGAATGAAAAAACGGTTGAAGTTTTGTTTGAGTGTGTTGATAGTAATGAAAATGGTGAATCTCACGTTGCTGATAATCATGTTAAACTACTATATTCCTGAAACATTTTTTTTTTTTTAATTTCATCGGGTTTGATTTTGCTCAGGGATTCTAGGGTTTGATATGTAATGATTTTGGCATTTTTATAAGGTGTTCATGAATCCTTTTACAAGTCAACATGCCACATTGGGTGATAATAGACACGTAGGATAATTCAAATATTGGCCAGGTCAACCTTGCCATCTCATAAAAAAACAAGCCATGTCATCAAATATTGGCCACATCAGCATAAAAAACTAACGTAGTTAGTGTTTAGTTAACGACGGGGTGTCATGACACACTATGTGTTAAGTTGGGAGTGGTGTGAGCCAAAGTCAAAATTGAGAGTGCCAGCGGCCAAATGGCAATAGTTGGGGGTGTTTAAATCCATTAACCCAAATAAAAATAATAAAGTTCAGAAAAAAAATCAAGAAAGAAACAAAAAAGTCAATAGGATAAAAGCACTATCCACATAACTTGCTAATTGTAATTTGTGTTAAAGCGTAGACCAACTAAAACATAAATAAAAATAAGCATGAAAGCAAATTATATTTGACACATATTTCCGAAGAAAATTTGCGTCGAATCGTAAACAAACTTAAATTTATACCGACGCTTACATAAAAATAAGCACGTAAGAAAATAGTTACGGCGTGTTGCGGCGGTGTCGAAACGTTAAGTGACTCGAATTTATAGCGTTTAATGAAAACGTGTTATATTTTAACCGGCTCATTTATAGAAAAAAAAATTACATCAAAACGTAAACCAACAGAAAATGTACATAATAATAAGCATAAGGAATATATTATATTTGACCCAACTTATTACCGGGAAAAATTTACGTCTAAGCGTAAATCAATTTAAATTTATAGAAACATGTACATAAAAATAAGAGTAAATTGCCATTTTAGTCCCTAAGGTTTTGTCCAAATTGCCATTTTAGTCCAAATAGTTTTTTTCTCCTTTGGGTCCCTGACTTTTCTATTTTCTTGCCATTTTGATCACATTGCCTAACTCAGTCTAAAAATATGGTTATAACAAGGGGTATTTTTGGCATAACTGTTGTGTAGTGATAACCAGGGGTAGTTTACAACATAATTTATAAACCTCATAATAATTTAATGCCAAAAATACCCCTGATTATAACCTGGTTTTTAGACAAAGTTAGGCAATGTGATCAAAATGGCAAGAAAAACGAAAAGTCAGGGACCCAGAGGAGAAAAAAAAACTATTTGGACTAAAATGGCAATTTAGACAAAAACTCAAGAACTAAAATGGTAATTTACTCTAAAAATAAACACGTAATGTTTGGTTACAAAATTTTTAGATAGTTAAGAGGTTGAAATTGTTAATATTAAAAGTTAAAGGGGTAAAAGTTTAAAAATAATAATAAAGACAAAAAAGAAAAAGTTAAAAAAAGCTACTACTGTACATCCCCTTTGCATTTGTTAGATATAGAATAGAATGTGATACGTTATGGGACTTCTTGCAAGCCTTTTTTCCTCTCTCCATATAATGTTGTCTATACTCGCTAGAAACAATTATTTCAAACATTTTCTCACAATAAAGACTAAAGTAAAACCGAAAATGAAACTGATTTCTCACAATAAATTCTAAAGCAAAACTGAAAATGAAACTGAAAAGTAGTTGCAACTTTTTTTACGCCTAACGAATACTATACAATCCAGTAACCCAGACAAATTCAATGACAAAAGACCATCTACGCTCTATGAACACAGACAACGTTGGTGACCAGGTTCGTCCACCATTTCAGAAAAAAAAAACCATCACCTAAAAGTATGAAACTGGAGCAAAGGGTACCAAATATACAACATACACACCAAAATTTGAAATTCAATACCACATGTGCTTAGACTATTGGGTATGGGGCGGATGTTGGGGCGTGAGTTGGGTAAAAACGCTCAAGTCACCACCCCGGGTGGGCTTGGGTTTTGGCATGGCCCCTTGGGCGGGGGTTTCAGCCCGGGCGTTGGGCATGCCTAGCGGTCCTATGTGGCCGGCTCTTATTGGCTTGTTGGCTAGGTCATAGCGGCTATCTTTAAATTTAAAAAAAAATTAACCGTTTGGCCAAGCCAAATGGTTCACCCAACTCGCTATAAAACCCCCAACCCCACCGCTTGTCCACATCGCTACCCCAACCCAAGTCACTCCACCTACCCGAACCCGCTACCCACACACACTTGATCGATGGCCTCTTGGACACACGAGGAAGAGCTAACACTTGTCACGAGCGTTGTTGACGCGATGAAGGGCCGCCAACCCGGTGAGACCCGTTACTGGCCGGAAGCTTTCGCTAGCTACCGGCACAACGTGGGGAACGACCGGCACAATTTAAACGCGTGCCAACACAAGTGGCGCGAGCTACGACCGAAGCTCGATCGTTTAAAGCCTACTACGACATCGTCCCGGGCGGTGATATAAGTCACAAAGACCGGGTGGCGGTGGCCAACATCGAGTTCCGGGGCAAGGAACGGAAGTCGTTTGACAAGCTCGCCATTTTTGAAATCTACCTAACGCTTTAGGCATTTTTTTATTTTGTAATCCTTTTTTTGTAGAATTTTGTAATTTTTAGGAAATTTTAATAATAATTTTAGGCTTTTTTTTTTAATTTTGTGTGTATTTGTTAATTTTAGGTTTTTTTTTTTTAATTTTAATAAACCTGGCCTACTCACGCAGGCTAGCCACGCCCCGCCATACCCCATGGACATGTCACTCACCAGCGAGAGGGCTCGAACTCCATTTGTCAACCCATGCCCCAAACCCTCACCCCACTATACCCCACAGTCTTATTTATTTTGTGGTTGTCAATGTAAAGAGTCATCATAATTTCTTACTATTGGAGTTATATGCATATTTAATGAGTCGTATACGGTTTATGAACAGAAGCGATAAGGTTTTTATGATACAAGAGGAAAAGAACGTCCTGACAAATTGGATTTTAATAATTTAAACTGACTTTTTTTGACCAATAATAATCCTAACTCAGTTAAAATTAGTCACAATAATCCGAACTCTTTCATTTTGTTTGTAAAATAGTTCGCTGTTAAAAAAACATAACGGAGATAAGTTTTTTTTTTCAAAATTACAAACCGAAGTTTTCGGGTTTTTTATCAGAACGAGGATACGAGTCGATTGATGTAAAACTTACGTCGAAATAGTGCTCTAAACGACTTGATTTTTGTTAATTAAAAGTTCAAATGCATAAATTGAAGCACCGTTTTCGTCGTTTAGAGTATTGTTTCGATGTAAGTTTTACATCAATAGACTTGTATCCTCTTTCTAATCAAAAGCCGGAAAACATCGGTTTGTAATTTGAAAAAATACTTAACCCCGTTATATTTTTTTAACGACGGACTATTTTCCAAACAAAATGAAAGAGTTTGGATTATTGTGTGTAATTAACTGAGTTGAGATTATTGTCGGCCAAAAGGGTCCGTTCGAATTATTAAAATCCAAATTACCTTTACTACTATACTTTCATTTATTCTTTTAATTTTTTTTAAATTAAATACAACGTGACAAATTAACTATTTTATAATTAAAAAGGAAAATTTATAATCTAAAAAATATATATTTAGGCCTTCAAAGCATCATGAATTATTTGAGTTTTGTACTTTAGTTGAATTGAATATTTTTTGAGCCAGTACTATTCGTTGGTGGCCTGTGGCTATCATCAACATTTCATGTCCGTTTCGAATTCGACATTGAACATCAAACCGGTGAAGCTGATTGGTCCAATATTTTGGATAGCGGTGTTTTGTTTTTTTTTTTATTTTTGTATCCTTCATCGTTGCTTGTTATATTAAACCATGGTGCAATTGACACTTAATTTTTCTAACGAGTTTATTAAAAAGGCAAATTGGATTTAAATAATCCCAACTCACTGTTATTGGCCAATAATAATCCCAACTCAATTAATCACCAATAATAATCCAAACTATTCACTTTTGTTTGTAAAATACTCCCAGTTAAAAAAATACTAACTAGGTTAAAAATTTGCTGATGTGGCTTGCCACGTCACCTGCCACATCAGTTGCCACGTAATCGAAAAATGCCACGTAGACTGCCACAGCAGCTGCCACGTCATCAAAAAATGCCGCGTAGACTGCCACATCAGCTGCCACGCCATCAAAAAATGCCACGTCATATGACACATCAGCTAAAAGGGCCACATCAGATGCCACATCAGCAATTTTTTAACCTAGTTAGTGTTTTTTTAACTGGGAGTATTTTACAAACAAAAGTGAATAGTTCGGATTATTATTGGTGATTAAATGAGTTGGGATTATTATTGGGCAATAACAGTGAGTTGGGATTATTTAAATCCAATTTGCCTATTAAAAATATTGAAATTGTATTTCTATATTAAGGTTTTGCCTAAATATGGTGATATTAGTTGGATGGTAAATTGGTAATTTCTTATGATTAGAATACGTTTTAGATTGTGAATCTAACCTTTAATTACACATTGCGTGTTTAGGCTAGCTTGTTTAATTAAATAGACCGTGTTCAGGTTGTACACATTACGTGTTTAGGCTAGCTTGTTTAATTAAATAGATTTTCTTTGGTTAAAAAAATAGGCAAAATTCTGTATGCGTAGTTTAATTAAATAGATCGTGTTTGAGTTGTACTAAAACTAAACATGTCAACCTATCTATTAACCATTTAAAATCAAAATAGGAAATATATAACTTAAGATCAACATGACTTACATGAGTTGTATTTAAGTTTCACTAGTTTAGTTGTGTTTAGATTTTATTAAAAAATTTTAACTCATAATAAATTAACGGGTTTATTTACAATTTATGAGAAGAGAATTAAATGGTGTCTTTTCTTAACGGCAAATTTGGATCACTGAAGTATCACTGTAGTATCATCCTGCCACGAGAGTAACTACACGATCATACCCATATCCACTAGGCTATAATGCCTATACACCAATTTGGAGGAAACCTAATAAATCTGGACCCCCATGTAGGAATCGAACCTAAGACCTAATGGTCCCTAATATTTATCTCACCCCCAAGATGTTTTGATGTTGTTGGGGTTAAGGACACAATTGTTAAAAGAATAAATTTGACATTTAAAATAATGTTGTCCAGACACTATTAGTTTTTTGTGATAGATCCAGGATTTTTTATCAACAAGCCAAGTTAGGTTAGAATGTTTGGATCAAAACAACTCACGTCATAATGGGTGGAACTAATTGTTATGATTTCAATCAAAATATAAGTTAAATGATTATCGCTCAATCATTGTGGTTGTATTCATTTGTTGAGTTTTAAAGCATTTTTTGTTTGCCTTTTGTCACGTCTTGTCTGAAAAGAATTACTCTGTGACACTTTTCTCTCTTAATAAATTCAAATTTCAAATCCAATATTGACAACTTGTTAAACGCAACAGGTATGCTAGTCACCCTCTAGTCTTTGATCTTAGTACTGTAGGAACTAGGTTCACTTTTTAATAAAATATATTACAAAATATATAATAATGAGACTCTCGTTATTTGTGGAAAATTCTTCTAGTACAATACTGGTTACATAAACTAAATAAATAAATGTAATATACAATTTAATTGTACCAATCTTGATTCAAGTCGATGTCTTTGGAAACTTCAACCGCACCTACGAGATCGAAACTCCGCTGCAAGACAAGCAAAAATGTTGACGGTTTTGGTTGAGGCACGTGTTCAACACGCTTCCCTTAAAACAGATTCCGCGCCTCCTCTCAGACGGTTCTGTCTCCCAGGGTACAACAACCGGAACAGTATGTGTACTGCCGAAGATGACTCTCATGCCCGAGATAGCACCGGGTATAATATGGTGTTCATACAATTAGGAAAAATATGAAGTTGATAAAAGGATAATTTAGAGAGTGCTCCTCTCTAAAATTTCCATGGAACAAAAGACCTCTGTGTTGTGTGTATCTCTCTTCTACAAGAATATGAACTACCATGTTCATATATACACACATCAAGATATTTTAATCTTGTAATAAAACAAGACATTCAATTTGTAATAAACAAGATATTAAATCTTGTAATTAACAATACAATTAATCAGGTTTTAATCTCTAATTAATGGACTTAAGTGGTTAGTCACAAAACGGTCATATTCATCATGACACGAATTAAATGGTTTGAAACAACTAGTTTGACTAGGTCCAACTAAATCTTTTATTACTGTTGCAAACCTGCGCGCGTGCTAGAACTGATCCGCCAGTCCGCGTGCCACGCTTCAAGGATCTCATGCCACGTCATATGGAGCCGCACGTCACACGGATGCCACTACGCATACCAGGACGCCACTCGGTCATGCGCCGTCCATACTCGTGTGCCACCTGCACTCTCCGCCCTAGCCAATGAGGTGCGCCATGTGCCTAAGGAGCTCGCGCCGCATCGACATGCCATGGCATCCGCCTACGCCACCCAAGGGTACGCCAAAAGCGGACCCGCCATGTATCTGACCACGCGCTCATGGACAAAAATACAAAGGCGGTGTGCGAAGTTCAAAGTGCACTACATAGGGCCTATAGCCCACGGCACGCACGCATATGTGTTTGCCTTTAAGGAAATAATATACAAGGAGTGCTCCTCCTTATAAACCACTTTAAGTTTTGTCATCCCACCTATGTGGGACAAGTTGACAAAACTAATCCATTTTATTCATCTTTGTTTGTTCCAAACATACAACTTCAAGCTTCGATATCTCATTCATCTTAGCTCTATTTGGACATAGTTTGAACACAAACAATAAATAATTATTTATACAACACATATATAAATATTATTGATGTCTAAAATATTTAGTGAAAAACTCATTTTCACTAAAATTTTCAACAATTCCCCACATGAATGGAGATCGATTAAACACACAAAATTCTCCAATGAAACCTCGACAGTCGAGTATTGCAGGATAGGTAGGTTTTGCCTTTGAACCTTCATTTGTGAAGCATACTTAGCCTACTAGGGTTTTGTAGACGTGATGTCCTTGAACAACCCCCCATTTGTGTAAGCGACAATATACATTCACACAATACTTTCCCTAGCCGGGCCATCCCCTCACTATCGTGTCCTATTAAGGACCTGGAACACTTTCCTGGTTCTGCGAGAGCTCTAGGATTGCGCACCCCACAATACCATTCGAAGCGACCCTACTTCTCTCTCACATAGGTGATTCCTTTGAATCATTAAAATCATTATGGCTTACTATGATTTCCACGAATCAATTAGCCATATATTATGCTTAGCCTCACAACAATGTCACTGAATATTATAGGAATGGACTAGGACGTATTTAAACACCCTTGTATAGTTTTAGGGGGATATATGAACACATACACTAGCTTAGTTATGCCCCCACAGTGACTACCCTTTGGTTCATGATTAAGTTGTCCTATTGAACCTATATCATGGGATCTCCAGCCAACTAGGTTAGGTTTCCCTCATGTCCCTTTTTCCATGGGCTTTAGTCTCATTCCACAACCTGATCTCTTATCAACCCACTGGTTGTTGGATCCAAAATTACTTGTTGACTTCGCTAAGTTATCAACAATAATTTTCAGTTTAGATCAGTTGTTCTAACGTGTTCTTGACTCGCTAGACACTTTTGCCTTTTAGTCGATTCATAAGACATATAACTCGTGATCTCAACCTGGATCTAGTTATGTACCTTGTCTTTAGAATGACATGAAACTCAATTCATGGCTAGACACGTTTTCACCATGCCTTTGGTGTGTCATGACTGACATCTTACTAGATTTTGAATCTAACCAATTGGCATTCGAGTCCAATCTACTCGATTGACTCCATATAACTATTGTGTACTCCACTTGGTCATGCGTTTGCAATATGTGCAAGTCACCCCCACATTTAAGTGTAATTGGATAGCATCCAAATGGGGTGATGAAAGGTTCTCCCTTTCATTTCGAGTTTGAGAAAACTTCTCAACTACCATTTCCACATTCAAATACAAGTCACCCCCACATTTAAGTGTAATTGGATAGCATCCAAATGGGGCGATGAAAGGTTCTCCCTTTCATTTCGAGTTTGAGAAAACTTCTCAACTACCATTTCTTCATACCCTAAAGGGTTTATCTCTTAAATAGTGCTCATCCCCCACATTGCTTCCACTTTGAATAAGTTTAAGTATTCCTTTTGGACTAAAATGAAGTTATATTTATAGTTTTGTTTTAGCACAAAATTCATTCTTATGTCATCACATATTTTGAATGTTTAAAGTTAATTTAATCTCCGCCGAGCATATAAATTAACAAGTATTAGTCTAGCATGCTTTAGACTACAATACTCTAGCATGTGAACAGAAGATGCATCATTCTGATTCTTCACAGCCTTAAGAGATAACGCGCTATCTCTTCTGAATATTCGTTTCTTAGTTTAGACACAATAATAAAATTTTATTTCACCATTCCAAAACCATCGGTTTTTAGGAAGGCCTCAAAACCATAGTTAACCCCATCCATTAGGATCATAACTCGTTTGCCTTTTTATCTCCAAGGCTTCACCATTGACTTCCTAAAGACTTAAACATAAGTCTTAATCCAAGTCACTTTGATGAAAAACATTTGTATAAAATCACTTGAGTCTTGAGATATAGCCAATTAGATTGACTCTCAACAACAAAGCATTCACGTATGCCTATAGTGATATATGCGCCTAAGGAGCTCGCGCCGCATCGACATGCCATGGCATCCGCCTACGCCACCCAAGGGTGCACCATAAGCGGACCCGCCATGTATCTGACCACGCGCTCATGGACAAAAATACAAAGGCGGTGTGCGAAGTTCAAAGTGCACTACATAGGACCTATAGCCCACGGCACGCGCGCATATGAGCACGAGTAAGGGTGCTCCGCACCCTTTAGGATCCCCACTAGTGTTTGCCTTTAAGGAAATAATATACAAGGAGTGCTCCTCCTTATAAACCACTTTAAGTTTTGTCATCCCACCTACGTGGGACAAGTTGACAAAACTAATCCATTTTATTCATCTTTGTTTGTTCCAAACATACAACTTCAAGCTTCGATATCTCATTCATCTTAGCTCTATTTGGACATAGTTTGAACACAAACCATAAATAATTATTTATACAACACATATATAAATATTATTGATGTCCAAAATATTTAGTGAAAAACTCATTTTCACAAAAATTTCCAACAAGTAGTGCAACAATGAATTTTTATAATTTCCCGCTTATACTTAACCTTTACTTGGGGTTCACTTCTAGGGTCGGCCCTAAGCATGGCCGAGTGGGTGCTGCCTCAAGGCCAAAAACATAATAGGGCCCGTCAGTGGCGGAGCTTCGTTAAGGCGAGGTCTGTTATCACTTGGAGGTATGTTAGTGTGAGAATAAAAGAGAGAAAAAGTGAGAACAGAAGAGTTAAAAGTTTTTCCGATTGACGATTTACCTGGTTTCGGTTCTCTACAACGAAGACTTCAAAGAAAGAATAAGAAAGATATTTAAAATTTATTTTAAAATTAATGGCTAAAGGTTAAAAACTAAAAGTCACTCACATAGACCGACTATATGAGCCATATTTCTACTAGATAGACCTTCAATAACTTTTCTTATTATTTCGTCACAAGTGTTTTTTATTGATTAATTTCTGATCTTTTTATTTTATTTCACGATGAATAGTATTCTTATTAGTTTATTTTAGTTAGATAAAAAAGCTATATCATTTCAATGTATTATTTTATTTGTTTATACATTTAAATATACTTAGTATTTTTTTACAAGTGCTTTGATCTTCTTTTAAGTACACATAACTATTGAATAATTATTCAGTGTAAAGATTTAAAAAAAAAGAAAGATACTTTGATATAAAACTCAAATCAAACATTAAACCTTCAAGCTACATTGTTTCTTAATGCCTTCGCACATAACCATACAACATGATATTATTAAAGAAGTATTAAATTGTTTGATAAATTAATATATTTAAAAAAAAAAAAAACGAATTATTAAAAAATGATAAAGGAGATATATGATTTTAAAAAAGAAAAAAAAATAAAAATATGTTTTTAAAAATAAATATAATAATAAACTATATTATAGCTTTTTAATATTATATTATTTAATATTATAGTAGTTTTTATTATATTTATTTTAAGTTTTAGCATATTTTTATTTTATTTCACTATTTTTAAAACCTTATTTCCTTTCTCATTTATTTTTTCTTTTATTAATTCTTTTTCCTTTTTTATATATCATATTTCCTTCATCAATTAATTAGATATTTCTTTAATAACCAACATTCGTTAATTTGTTTCTAAAAACTTAAGTATGTAATTGTATTTAATTTTTTTCCTCGACATTCCAATATGAGTTTTGTTAAAAATGAAGTTGTATTCAAAATAGAGTATTTATTTGGTATATTAAACGGTATGATTATAACTAAACAGATTCTGATGGTTTAGCTTTCTAGATAACATACTTCATTACTTTCAAATAACGTTTTTTTTTTATATTAGTATTTGCTCTGTATCACCGCAACGCGCAACACCAGCAAAACTATACATATGATTGGAGAAGCTTGATGAATAGTTCTTGCCTTTCATTGGACGAAGTGGACGGTGGTTTGTTGTGGTTAGCAGAGGTTGGCGGTGGCCCAATCTGCGAATGTCGTGTGGCATACACTAACCTGCATTTTTTTTTTTCTGTTTCACAATTCGGTTTATTTTATCTACAAACGGAAATAAAAAAACACAAAATATGACGTGGTGCATAGGCTTTTTGTATTTGGATTGAGGGACTCGGGTTTAATTCCCGCTCTTTACAACCTTCTTTTCCTTTCTTCATTTCCCATTTTCTTTTTCCTTTTGGTTTTTAATACAATTCAAATTCAAAATATGATACTGATAAAGTTTTTAATACAATTCAAATTCAAAATATGATACTGATAGAGTCTCCACCAAGTTACCCGCTCTAACATGCGGCCAAAATATATGGCCTAAAAAACTAAGCACATAGTTGTGCTTAATTTTTTTCCTAAACATTCTTGTATATTTTTTTGTTATAAACAAAGGTCCTCAAAATGGTACATGATAAACTAAACCAACTATAAAGGTTTGGTTTTCTAAACAATAGTTTTATTTTCAAATAACGTTGATTTTACATTGTCATTTGCTTCGTTTTACCACAATGTGCGTCGTCAACAAAGCTAGTATACACTAACACATACATCAACCATAATTAAATTCATTGATTGCATTTTTTATTATATATATGGGAGGGTTAAAATAAAAGAGTGAACGTTAGGAATGATAGGAATGTAGAGCATGCCAAGTGTCAATGAAAAATAGGGTAAAAGTGTCCAGAAAAAGTAAAAATACACACATGCCACTTACAAGCAAGTTCCCTGTCTTTTTTTTTTAAATGTACGTAACTTTTTTTATAAGTCAATTAGAAAAAACATGCAAGTTCCCTATTTTTTAAATGGTCGTAACCTTTTTTATAAGTCAAATAAAAAAATTATACAATAAGATAATTGAGCTTAGTAATGCTTTACTCTTAAAAGAAAAATCGAACACCCATATGTGTGAAACACCATGTGTAACCCTTTATTATATATAAAGAGACCATTGGTGTGTAACCCTTTATTTCCAACATTTTCAACATATACATTTACAAGTTTTGGGGAATAGTGCCAGGCTCTGCTTGGCACTCCCCTATTAGACCAATCTATTTTTAATTTAATTTTATTTCTAGCTTAAAATTACGGTTTCATCATTTGTTTAAAATTACGTTTTCGCACCTAATTCAAAATAAAATTATATTTTTGCCCTGGCTCAAAATTTACACTTTTGCCCTCAGTTCAAAAACTCATTTCTAATTCTATTTCCAGTTTAAATTTACGGTTTCACCCTCCGTCTAAAATTACGCTCCCCCCCCCCCCCCCTCAAAATAAAAATATGTTTTTGCCCCTAGCTCAAAATTATGATTTTGCCCCCAACTCAAATTTACGTGTTTGCCCACAGTTCAAAATAAAATTATGTTTTCCTCTGTTCAAAATTATGATTTTGCTCTCAGTTTAAAATTATGATTTTGCTCTCAGTTTAAAATTATGATTTCGCCCCCAGTTCAAAATATTTTTATGATTTTGCCCTCTGTTCAAAATTAAGATTTTGCTCCCATTTCAAAAATTACGATTTCTCCCCAGTTAAAAATTATGATCTTGTCATCGTTTTACTTTTTTTTTTTTTTGCAAAACTATAGTACTGTTTTATTTTGCTTGGTTGACTCAATGTAACTTTTACTGTGTCAAGCAGTTGTCTAACGCTCGCTCATTGGTCCTGACAAATTAGTATTTTACTCCCAGCTCAAAATTACAGACCTGTTATTGTTTTAATTTTTTTTAGCAAAACTATGGTAGTGTTTTCGTTTAATTGGTTGTCTCGATGCATTTTTTTTAGATCGTTTTATAAGTAGTATGTACAAGTAACCTAAATACATGCATACATGTTATGAAACTAAGAAATATTTGATTTAACGCCCCGCAATGCTAGCGGGCATAGGTGTAATTTTTATTCCTCAAGGCATGCCTGGTACATGATCATTTGTCCTGAAAAATTACAATTTTGCTCCCAGTTTAAAATTATACTCTTTCTATCGTTTTAGTTTTTTTTAGTAAATGTATGGTAGTGTTTTTGTTTTAATTGGTTGACTCGATGTAATTTTCTTTTGAGATCGTGTTATCAGTAGTATGTACAAGTAACCGAAGCACAGATATACATGTTACGAGAGAGAAATATTCGGCTAAATGCCCGCAACGCGGGCGGGGCAAAAAGTAGTTATATATAAAGAGACCATATGTAATCCTTACAGCCCTTTAATCCCCTCTTTGACGTAGCGCGCTTATCACCGTACGATACCAAAACCGATGAACGGGATTGCTTCTGATATTTATAAGATTTTAATCTTTTTTATTTAAACCCTATATATATAAATACACGTACATACACAATATTATAATACCTATAAGGAGGAAAAAAAGGTAATTTTACATAATTTTAATAGTTTAAATAATTACAAATTTTAAACATACGATACAATCTTTTTAAACATAGTATTCAATTTTAAATGACCATAATTTTTTTATACATGTAGGGTGAGATTCTGAGGAAAGCGATCATCTTCGTGAAAAAAAAATCTTATATATATATATATATATATATATATATATATATAGGAGAAGGATCCGTTAGGAACCACCCTTTATTACGAGAACCTCGAGAACCAGTATGAACACAAACAGTAATACCTAAAAGAATCTAAAAAACACCAAAAAAAAAATTTACTTTTTTTTGGAAAAATCGCTATATTTTGTTTATAAAAAATTTCAATTTTTTTTTTGAGTAACAGTTATCCATGCACATGTGCATTTGTACAATTTCTTTGACAAATTCCGTATTTCATTACAAATATTAGACAATTGCACTTTCATTTACACTACCACGTGTAATACACTACTTTTTACGTTAACAATATTAGAAATGCACATGTGCATCTATATGTATCAACCTGAAATAAGGTGTGTAGGTACACTACTTTCTCTTTCATCTATCAATCCATCCATAATACACAAACATGCACTTGTGCATTTTTGTCATTTCTTTGACAAATTCCGTAATTCATTACAAATATTAGACAATTGCACTTTCATTTACACTACCATATATAATACACTACTTTTTACATTACCAATATTAGAAATGCACATGTGCATCTATATGTATCAACATGAAATAAGGTGTTTTGTTACACTACTTTGAATACACTTTCTCTTTCATCTATCATACCATCCATAATACACTACCATAACCTTCTACCATCCATAATACAATACCATTACCTCCTACCATCCATAATACAATACCATTACCAATATTTTCACTTTATTACATGTATATCAACACCATTTATACCATCCAATCAACATATTACATCATAAATTGACAACCATAACCAAACCATCAACAACTAGATATAACTAACCAAAAAACATGTATATGGGCCTACTTCTCCATTCAAAATCACAAACTTTTTATACCAAAACACGTTATATCATGGTTATACATAATGATGCACATGTGCATTTTGAATATTGGTAATCTAAAAAGTAGTGTATTATGGATGGTATTGTAAATTAAAGTGCAATTGTTAGGGCCGTTCAAATCGCTCGCCGCTCGTCGCTCGCTTGACGCTCGTTCGGAAATTGCTCGGAAATTGCTCGTTCGATTTGACGCTCGGTTGTAAACGAGCCGCTCAGCTCGGTTCGGTTTGTAAACGAGCCAAGCATGAGCAAAGGTCTGATTGGCTCGGTTCGGCTCGAATTATTATTTTTAATTAGTATATATAAACATATACATATACACATACATTTAGAAACATGTATATACACATATATATACATAAATATAAATTATACATATATACACACACACCTATATATACACACATTACACATACATATATACTTAAATATAAATTAAATTTATAGTTTTATATGTACCACTATATTAGATTTTGGTTCCACTTTATACAAATTTACAACTATATCTAGACGTACTAGCTCAACCACGCCAATAAAAAAATTAATATCAAATCTAAAAGTTAAACCCTAAACCGATAAACGAAAGGCTGCTCATCGCCTTAATGTTTCATGTCGTTACCCTAGGTCGATCGTCTCCTGCTCTCAACGTAATTGTTTGTGCGATATGATCATCGCCTCGTTGGCCACAACATTGTTATTCAACAGAAAAATATTATACCATGAAATGTGCATGTTTTTAAAGACATAATAACTTGAGGCCAACAATGTCATTATCTCTCTCCGCAAATTTAAATCGGGCGACACGATTGTCCAAATTGCTCGAACTTCGCTCGACGCTCGCTCAGAATATTTACGGCTCGAAAAACGCTCGTTTGATTTGAGGCTCGGTTTTAAATGAGCCGCTCCGCTCGGTTCGGTTTGTAAACGAGCCAAGCACGAGCAAAGGTCCGCTCGGTTCGGCTCGGCTCATGAACAGCCCTAGCAATTGTCTATTACTGATAACGTATTACGGAATTTGTCGAAGTAACGATACATATGCACATGTGCATGGATAACTGTTACTCGAAAAAAAAGTGTTTTTTTTTTGCTAACTTAATATAGCGATTTTAAAAAAAAAAATATATTAAATTTTTTTTTTGAGTGTTTTTTGATTTTTTTTTGTGTTCACATTGGTTCTCGCGGTTCTCGCAATATGGGTGGTTCTCAAATGAACTTTATCCTATATATATATATATATATATATATAGGGGAAGGTTCATTGGGGAACACTAAAAAAGTGGGGAACAGCGGGGAACCGACTCAAACGAACTCCGATTGGACTCATTCCAGCGGCGTTGGAACCGGCTCGTCGAACCCTAACTAAGATCTCTTAACCCTAAACCCTAAATCCTAACTCCTAAACTCTAAACCCTAAAGCTAAAAAATAAGGCTAAAACCTAAGCTAAACCGTAAAATCTAAACTATAAACCCTAAAAGCTAAACCCTAAAAGCTAAACCTAAAGGTAAACCCTAATGCTAAACTCTAAAGCTAAACCCTAAAGCTAAACTCTAAACCCTAAAACTAAACCCTAAAGTTAAACCCTAAAGCTAAACCCTAATATATTTAGGGTTTAGGGTTTATGATTTAGGTGTTAGGGTTAAGAGATCCTAGTTAGGGTTCGACGAGCCGGTTCCAACGCCGCTGAAATGAGTCCAATCGGAGTTCGTTTGAGTCGGTTCCCCACTGTTCCCCACTTTTTTAGTGTTCCCCAATGAACCTCACACTATATATATATATATATATATATATATATATGTATTATAGAGTTATTTGACTTCTATGGCGAAACATGTGTTTTCTCATGGTTGTTACACCCTCAAAATACCACATGTGGAAACCACTGCGAGGCGTGTGACGTACCAGGATCTAGCTAATAATCACATTGAACTAAAAGTAATATAATAAATTCGAAATCTCATTCAACGTGAAAAGTGTAATTCAAAACATCTGGTTAAAACAATATACGTTAAACGGAAGTATTGAAATTTTTTTTAAGTATTTGAAATTACATTGTTCATAAAACATAGCATAACGTTAACGTGTCAACAAACGACACGACCCATGACATCCTCTACTCCCCTGATTGCAAGCTCCGTTTCATGAAGTCACCTAACGACCTGCAAGCATGTAGAAAAAGTGTATCAATATAAAGCTGACGAGTTCACTGTTTTGTTTAACGCAAAGTTGGTAAATTTTTAATTTAAAGACATGCGAATAATAAACTCGATACCGAAGTGACGTCTGTTTGTTTGCCCTCATCAATGCCTATCAACATTGGCCATGTGGTTAAGGTCACTAGTTCACGCCCGTCCTCTCAGGTACTGTGTGAGGTTATCAAGCCTAATAGCGCTATCAACTAATACCGCGTTGCCTCCCAGACAACTAGCTCGGTAGTAAGTAGGGACTTTCGTGATAAAGTTGAGTTTATTAACTAACATCGAAATTAAACCACAACATTTGTAAAAAGTATTCCTCCCAGGAATAATAGTTTGAAAAGTATTCCTCCCGGGAATAATAGTTTGTTGGTTTGTCCCCCCGGGACGCATGCTTGTGAAAAAGTAGTGAACTTACCTTGATTTGCTCGGTTTGTGTTTACGTACTTCTAGCGTTAATTATATGTTAGGCCCGTTACACACGACCTTATGTACAATAAATATAAGTACGCATGTGTGTATGGTTATGCAATACCCTAATCCTCCAAACAACCCATTGTCACAGTTTATTGATTTTAGCATACAATGACACACGGTATTATGTCAACCATCCAACAAATTAATATACATTCGACCCATATAAACTTCCAACTACTCCAGCATAAAACATTAATATCGACCCATATAATTATAAAATCGACCCGTATAATTATAAAAGCTCTCGGCCCACTAGTAGGCATGAAGTAAATTCAAAATGTATACAACTACTTTTTGCCCCGCCCGCGTTGCGGGACAATAAGCCGATTATTTCTCTCTCACAATATGTATGTCTGTACAGAGGGCAAAATCGTAATTATATTTTGAACTGGATGCGAAATCATAATTTTAAACTAAGAGCAAAATCATAATTTTGGGCTAGGGGGAAACATAATTTTATTCTGAACTGTGGGCAAAAACGTAATTTTGAGCTAAGGGCATAATCGTAATTTTGCGCTAGAGGAAAATCAACATTTTATTTTTAACTGGGGGCAAAAACGTAATTTTAAACGGAGGGCGAAACCGTAATTTGAAACTGGGAACAAAATTAAAAATGAGTTTTTGAACCAAGGGCAAAGGCATAATTTTGAGCTAGGGCAAAATTATAATTTTATTTCGAGGTGGGGGTAAAAACGTAATTTTAAACGAATGACGAAAGCGTAATTTTAAACTGGGAATAAAATTAAATTAAAAATGAGTTGGTCCAATAGGGAAGTGACAGGCAGCTAGTAATTTTGAGCTAGGGGGGAAAACATAATTTTATTTTGAACTGTGGGCAAAAACGTAATTTTGAGCTGAGGGCAGAAGCGTAATTTTGAGCTAGAGGAAAAAACAATATCTTATTTTGAGCTGGGGGCAAAAACGTAATTTTGAACGGAAGGCGAAACCGTAATTTTAAACTGGGAACAAAATTAAAAATGAGTTTTTGACTCGAGGGCAAAAGCGTAATTTTGAGCTAGGGGCAAAATTATAATCTTATTTTGAGCTGGGGACAAAAACGTAATTTTAAACGAAGGACGAAAGTGTAATTTTAAACTGAGAATAAAATTAAATAAATAATGGGTTGGTCCAATGGGAAAGTGCCAGGCTATTCCCCTAACCTTGTAAATGTTTTTTTTTTGAACGTTAAACTTCATTAAAACGGCTAAGCCCACAAAAAAACGAGGACCGCCACCACAAAACGAAAAAATTACAACATATACAAAGGGAACCTATTCCAATCCCTCCAACTAATATCCCGAAATCTAGACCGACTACGTAACCAGAGGAACGACCATGACTTAATACAACCAATCATATCACAAACCCGTGGCTGAACATCTTCAAAAATGGCTTTGTTACGAACTCTCCATATAACCCAACACGCCGTCATAACAATACCTCGAACGATAATCTTTTTCCATTTGTCCCCGTTAATCGCATCAACCAGCTTCAAAATGTCTTTGATCTCAAACAACCTGAACGAAAGCAGACGACACCATCTCTCAATAAAATGCCACACACCACAGCTAAGTAAACAATCGGTGAACAAATGACTAGCAGATTCCTCCGCTGACTGACAGAAAACGCAGCAGCCATTACCCACATTAACTTGCCTTCTAGACAGCTCCTTCTTCGTCGGTAACCGGTCCATTTCGAGCCTCCAAACATGAAGGTTCACCTTAATTGGCACCCACCCGGTCCAAATAAAATCATGGCTCCTCCTCACGTCTCTATCAGTCCTAATCAATTTCTTTACGTTCTGGACGGTGAAATCTCCGCCGGGTTCCCAAGACCACGAGTCAACATTACCAGAAAACGAGAACTTTAACAGCATCTCTTGAAGGTCTCGATACTCGAAGATCTCCTCAAATGTGCTAATACCTTTCCGCCAGCTATCTATGAACACGAGAGCCCCATTACTGAACCGAATTCTATCCGAAATTTTGCACCTCTTCGTCTTCTCCAGTTGAAACAAACAGGGTCATCTATGCATAAGAATCGTCTCGCCATACCATTTATCCGTCCAGAAGCAAATGGCCGACCCATCTCCCACCTTTCCTCTAATTAAATTATGAATCACTTTACCTTCCAGCTTCAATTGACTAGCGACAGAAACTATATTCTTCCAACATCCGGTCATCCCTCTGTTAACAGGAAGAAAACTCCACCTACCTTTACCGCCATGGATCGCCTCTATAACCCGACGCCAGCTGCTGTTAAGATCCACCTTAAACCGCCACGCCCATTTAGTTATCAAAGCCTTGTTAACGTCTTCTAGTCTCGAGATACCCAAACCCCCATCCGATTTTGACATAGTAACAACTTCCCAGGACACCCAGTGCATTTTCTTAACCTCATTCGTGCCTCCCCACATAAAATTCTTCATCAACTTTTCTATTTGGTCCACCACCTGTTTAGGAGCTTTATACATCGACAAATAATAAATGGGCAAATTAGACAAAACGGATTTAATTAGAGTTAAACGACCCCCCATAGATAGGGAGTTAGCCTTCCAAGTCGACAACCGAGACGAAACCGTATCAACAACCGCACTCCAATGACAAACCCGGTTCATATTAGCACCCACTTTAATACCCAAATATTCAAACGGAAAATCTCCAATCCTGCAACCAAGAATATTAGCCATCTCATTGAGCTCATCACTGTTTACTCCAATACCGAAAATATGCGACTTCTTAATATTGATTTTAAGACCGGTGCACAAATGGAAGATCCGAAGAAGCCGAGCCGTTGTCTCTATATTCTTTTTTGACCACTCCCCAATAATTAAGGCGTCATCTGCATAAAGCAAATGAGAGATATTCAACCCGGATCTCGTCTCATGAATACCTTTGAACTCGCCTGCCTCACAAGCTTTATTAAAAATACAAGTTAAAGCTTCCATAACAATCAAAAAAAGAAAAGGAGATAGAGGATCCCCTTGGCGCAGGCCTTTCTCGCACTGAAACTCGAAAGTAGGCGCCCCATTAACTAAAACCGAGGACCTAGCAGACTCCAAAACCCCTTTAACCCACCTCCCCATTTAGACGGAAAACCAATCTGATCCAACATAGAAAGGAGAAAGCCCCAATTAACGTTGTCGTATGCTTTTTCAAAATCAATTTTCAACAAAAAAGCTTTTTGTCTCCTCCTAAGTAACCACCCGTAAACCTCATTTAACACCAAAGGCCCATCCAGAATGAATCTGTCCTTTAAAAAAGCCGACTGCGTATCAGAAATGACATATCTCAGAGGCTTTTTGATACGTAAAGCGAGCACTTTGGAAACCACTTTACTAATAACTCCAACCAAAGTAATAGGCCGGTAGTCTGAAAGAACCACCGGATTCTTAGTTTTTGGGATTAGAGTTATAAAAGAGGAGCTACACCCTCTGCTAATCTCGCCCGAATCGTAAAAAGCTTCCATCAACTTAAAAAAATCGTCTTCCAACAAGTCCCAAAAAAATTTCACATAGCTGAAATTAAAACCGTCGGGGCCTGGGGCCCGATCAGACCCACACTCAAAAACAGCCAACTTAACCTCTTCTTTAGTGAACCTGGCAAGCAGCTGTTTAGAACAATCCAAAGTAACTTTTTTGATATTATCACACCGAAGAAGCGGTCTCGTCACGTACTTTTCCGAAAATTGCCTTCTAAAATGCTTTAGAACCTCACGTTTGATCATAGACGGTTTCGTAATCCAATTCCCGTTCACCATCAAACCCGTCATCGCATTTTTTGCTTTCCTGCCGTTCACCACTCCATGGAAAAAAGTGGAATTATCGTCACCAAACATCGCCCACCGAACCCTGGACTTTTGTTTTAAATCTTTAATCTTGCACTGGTTGAGAAAATCAACGCCTTTTTTACACGTCTCCCAAACCCAAACTTCCTCCTCTTCCAATTGCCTCTCTTCCATAACCTTTTCCAACCTTTCTAGATCTGATTGTAATAACGCCACCTCCTCCCCTTCCTTCTTATTAATACTGCGCCACCAGTCGGTCAACTTATTTTTTAACCTTCTAAACTTGAGACTGAGCTTCGCTTACGGGGAACCAACAATCGATTGATCTTCTAACACTTTGATGACCTCCTCCTTGCACCCATCCCTATCTATCCAAGAATTGAACCATCGGAAAGGCTTAGGGCCAAAATTAACATCCACCAAAGATAATAATAAAGGAGAATGGTCTGAACAATCCTTTGGTAAAGCCCTCAGAATCGCTGCAGGCCACCTGTTAAAAAATCTTTGACAAACAAAAAAACGATCAATCTTACTCAATTTAAAATCGCCATCCTTAACTGTCAAGAAAGTGTAGTTATTTCCCCTCATAATATACTCAAACAAGCCCATATTATCTACAAACCTGTTGAGATTAGCAGCACATCTATGATTAAAACGAGAGTTTTTCCTTTCTTCGGGAACCCTGACCGCATTGAAATCACCCATCACAATAATCAACCCTTCCACCCCATTGAGAACACCCGTTAACGACTCCCATAAAGACTTCTTTTCCCCCAATTTTTGAGGGGCATACACGTTCACACAATTCAACAACGTACCATCACTAACTAGACAACCCGATGTCAGAAGAAAATTCCTATCTTTAACCAAAGAAAGCTTTTTGAAAACTTTTGGGTTCCAAACATTGACCATACCCCCAGACCTGCCCGTCGAATCCATAACATCAAATTCAACGGAATCATGCCCCCATAATTGATGAATGTCAAACCCACTAAAATTAGCTATATGCGTTTCCTGTATAGCAAAAAAATCCACACAATTCTTATCTTTTAACAACTTCACCCGACCCACTTTACCTTCACCACCAAGCCCCCTAACATTAAACGAAAGAAAATTCATTGGATACCTGATTGTAGCCCCTCATTAACAATGGAATCCCGAAGCATAGATTGAAAATTAGATAACTCTACCCTAATAGACGAGCCCAGATTTGTTGTGCATTTCATTTTGAGATCCACCTGGTTACCATTCTGTTGAGCGCTCTCCTCTGGTGGGTCACCGGCATCATCACGAGTCGACTGTGTTTTCTTTTGAGCACCACTATCCATCCTTTGAAGAGAATTCATTGGAGTCACCAAATTATCTGATAAAACAGGCCCATCATCAAGGTCATTGAAATCCACATTATTATCTTCTGAGCCCCTAACACCACGTTGAAAATTGACATTAAGGCCCAAGATAACAGGGGCCAGCCCAAACGGGTCATCCTCATCCAGTTTAGATTCTTTATTGGGCCTGTCGTTGCTGCTGCTATAAGACCCACTCTCCTGGCCCACTAATAAAACACCCCTGTTCTTTTTACGTTTGTTATTATTTTTCAAAATCCTGGGACCCACACCATCAGCCTCCTTGAAACCAGGAGCATAATCAACATCCTTAACTGCCTCCGCATTAAAAGGAATGGAAACCGACGAATCCGGATTGGAAACCCCACCAAATCCGCCATCCCCATTATTAACATTAAAATCATCATCAATTACCGGCGAACTACCACCACCCTCCTCCGCCGCATCTGACTCAGAATCGGAACCGTCGGACGACTCCTCATCCCCGGACATGTCAACATCAGAATTTGTACCCTTGTCGTCACTTCCCCTGCCATCCACCAAACTGACACAATCTAATTGGACCCCAGACCTTAACGACTCCGGCAACCTATCCCCATTGATCTCCGACACCCAAACCGAGTACAACTTATTATCCCATAACAGAGATACCTCACCATTTATTAGGACACCATTGTTAACCAAAATACTAGCGTAGCAAACGGACAAATCAATATCGATAGGACCAGGAGTAACTATATGAACAACCTTACCATACAGCACAGCCACCGCAACAAAATTGTCATGAGCAGAAAGATGTAGTGGCATACCAAAGATTTTAACCCAAGCAATCCTTTCAACATCTATATGCTGCCCATCCCATAAACTAACACTAACAAAATCTTCACCCCTGCCAAGGAACTCGTCCTTAGCCATGACCGCATGCTCACCGGAGTTGAACGTGACAAGAAAATGCATTCCTCCCAAATACCTAATAATACCTTCTCCCAACCCCATCTCTAACACTTCTGATTTAAACCGGCAAGCCAAATCAAAAGACCCAACCTTAACCAAAAGAGACCTCCCACGAAGATCAGAGAACGCAGAAGGCTTATCACCCAATCTCAATACTTTAACATTATCACAAACCTTGCTTCTCTCACCAGTAAGTGCTTCCCTGAAAGAAAAAAGTACCAGTTTTTTCATACCTTGTTGCGTGAGGAGATCCAGAGGAGGATTACTAAGTTCTTCATCACCTTGTAAATGTATATGTTGTAAATGTAAATGCAAATTAATCGGGACAACTAGATCAATTCAGTAGGCATTATTGCTATTTAAAATTGGGAACGATTTAATATCACCACATAGAACATGATGCACATACAATTTATCTTTTTTTTTTTTTTTTATTTGGACAATCCACTCAAGAGGGGTTCGAGCCCCACCATTGTTTATTTAATTCTACGCAAATGATATAAGCATTAAAAATTCAGGCCCTTGTAATTCAAAAGCTCAAACATCTGTTCTGATTCAGATCTGCAGCTCAGTTCGTTTATCAGTTTTAGTTCAAGATCCTATAACCGAAATCAACCTGAAATCGATTAAAATTGTCCGAAAACTTCAATTAACACACCGAAATGATACGAAACTTGATCGAAAATCAACCGAAACAGTTTGAAACTGTTTTGAATTGAAGAAGTGTGTTTTGAAAAATTCAAAAAACCTTCAGCTTTCGCTTTAGGTCTGTTCAAACTTTTCAGATCTGAATTCAATGTGATTTTCGAATAAACTGTTTATCCGACTTCCGATTTAGATCAGTGCATCGAATGGTTGACTTATCCTACTTTCACTTTTGCTAATCCAGGAACCGGCGAGTTTGACCGAGCTTCGGTCCTGATACGACGTGTTCGGTTCGTTATTATGACTAAGAAGGGAGTAGAAACAGAATACGACACCTAGCAGTCAATTTCAATCATGTCTCTATTGATTATTCAACTTTACAGCACCACGAGGCCAGTTGGACAGCATGTCACCTCTGGAACCAAAAGCTTGTCCAAATGGAAACCTCACATACCTATTTATAAACAACTACCTATGTGTACATCCGTCCGGATGGACCTTGACATTAACTAGACCGTGTCCAACTTTCTCCTATTCTATACAATATTCAACACACGTTCTATCTAACTATTCGCACAGTGGCAGACGTACGAAATATGCACCAACAACTTTACTAATCATAATTGAATACGAACACACAAAAAGAAAAACAGAGCCAATAGTTTTAATTTCTGTAAAGCCTAATTTATAACTCAATCTAATAGTTGACTAACCCTAGCAATTCGATACAGTATCATGAATCTGAACCGTTAACAATGATATAACCTTATAGACGAAACCTAACCTTAAAGGAAATTAAGATCGGTGTCGCCAAAATCAGATCGTTGAAAGGATTTCTTCGAGCGGCAGATCTCCTCAAAATCAGATTGGTGAGATGATTTCTTTAATCACGTATTCGGCATCAGTCGTCGGATTTAACACATGGTTTCAAACTAGAATCAGTCGTCGGATTGCTAACATTGAGTCGGATTATTAAAGGAAATGAAGAGTGACACATACCAGATGTACGGTATCAGATCGATGAATGACGGGGATGATCACCGGAGTCGCAGATGTACCGTGAGTCGCAGATGAGGATGATGAAAGATTAACAGATCTACAGATCTGTTTTGATGAAGTTGCAGATGATCGTCTGATTGAAGCTTCTAAACTTATGACTACTGACAGTTTTAACCCAGAACTTAAGACTATTTGCAGTTTTTACCCTAAACACTAATGAATAATTTTTTGCTTTTTCTATTATTTCTTGTATTTGTGACCGCTTTAAATGGTCGCAACTTTTGTTTTTTATATATTTCTCGTATTTGTGACCGTTTTATACGGTCGCAACTTTTGTTTTTTTTATTTGTGATTGCTTTAAACGGTCGTAAATTTTGCTATTTTTTATTTTTCTCGTATTTGCGACTGTTTTCCGACCACAAAAATGCGGTCACGAAATTTGTGACGGTTTTGCGATCAAATCTGGATTGGTCTTTAATTTTGAGATTGTTTTTGTTTTAGTCACAAATCGGTTGCTAATTTTGCGACTGTCTTATGTTAGTCGCAAAATTTGGTCGCAATTGCATAGTTTTCTAGCAGTGAGAGCTCAAACATTCACATATTCAATTTAGACAACGAGCATACAATACAAAGCATGTAATTTAAAATTTTCAACATGCATTTATTATTAAATTCAGAATTTTTACTAAATGGAAATACATGAACTTAAAGGCACATGTTCAGGATGATTTATTAATTCGCTGGACACCACACAATTTTGGATTATATAAACATCTTTGGACAAAATCATGATTGCATAGATTCCAATTGATACTTTTTACAAGTTCGGACCCAAGAAGGATAAATAAATTCGGACCCTTTCTTTAATATCCAACAAATGCGGGTATGGAAAAACAAGTTTAGTTCGGATGTTCTAATTTCTTTTTCAATTAACAAGTGCGGACAACCTATGTTACATAAGTTCAGAGTTCCATTAATGCTTACTAAGTTCGGACACCTATCTCTTCAACACAAACTCGGACATCTTGTAAAAACTATTAAGTCATGACTACTACATTCGGACATATAACTAAGTCCGAACCCCTTTAGGGGTCTTGTAAATTTGGACATGCTCAGTAAGAACAAATGCGGACATATCATCCTAATACAAATTCGGACGCTCTGATTTTGATACAAGTTCGGACACCCTTCTAAATGCGGACCACCTTATCATTTACATATCATTTACACATGTTAAATTCTGACCCTTATACATTAACAAGTCCGGATCCCTTAAAAGTTACCAAGTACGGACATTTTAAAGTGTTACAAGTGCAGATGACTTGTAACAACAAGTTCGGACATTTGACAAAACAATTAAGTTCGGATTCAATAGACCTTATAAGTCCGGACCATAGAATTACACAAAGTACGGACAACTCTTATTCAATCAAATCCGAACCTTTTTAATTTAACATGTTCGGATCGTTATGGGTAATAACAAGTGCAGACATAAGGGTTCTATCTAAGTGCGAACTCCTCTATCAAATACAAATGCGGACACTTAGTTTTTAACAAGTACGGACCATAAACCAAATAACAAGTGCGGACACTTTGTGACTTCACAAAGTCTGACCATTCCAAAAATCCCTTTCTTCAAAGTTTTGACGAACAGAAAACCCCAAATGCACAGAAATCAATAACATTAGGCATCAAATCAATCAATCTAACAGTGTTATCTTACCACAAACATCAAACAATCATTGCACAATCATTTGTCTACAACAATCATCATGCATTCATCAATCATGAAGCAAAAACACAAATTGTTTGGATGTCTAGGGTTTTGCATTGCAATCAAAAGAACAAGATTAACAATCATAAAGCATGGACACTTACCTTAGATTGATGTAGAGATGGTTCTACAAGAATTGGAAAGATCAACGATTGATGCATGAACTTGTGAAGCCAAGAATGATTGAAGGAGGATTGGAGATGATTAGAGAGTGTAAAAATGCGTATAGAGAAGTTATGGAGAACTTAGGGTTTTGAGTAGTTTATTATAGTTTCGCAATTACTCTAAACACCCCCTAATAATATAACTTTACACAAAAACTACATAATACCATGTAATTTACAATTACAACATATAGTTCACGTACTTGTCATGCAACACATAAGTTTCGTATAAACCATCCGTTTATAATTATTATTCGCGTTAGTTGTCAATGTTCGAGATTCCGGTAATTCCCCGTATTACCAACGTAGACTCATTTAACTAACCTTAGTTGAATGCAATGCTATGAATGTATGATTTAATTCGACCGTGGTTAGGTTAAAGTATTAATCTGAAGTTGCGGGTTATCACAATTGTCCTTTCTATAGATATATATGTGTATGTTTTATTTTGTCTAGTAGGATAAATTAAGTATAGGGGCACCCTTCAGGATAACAATCTAGTTCACCAGGTTAGGAAAACACACCATTACAATCAGTTAAGATGGAAATTTGAGATAGTGAACCCAAGCTTAATACTGAAGTAGAAGGATGGAAAAGCATTGGAAATTGAATCAGGTTCATGGGAACAACGCCGCAATTATCTGGTTAAGTTTTGACACTTTTGGGTGAAAATAAGGTGTCACTTGATGGTTGTTTTTTTAGTTGATTTGGTAGAGTTAAGGATATCTGTTATGGTTTCGCTAGTTTTCACTGTCTCGTCAAAAAGTGACAACCACGTTACCAGTGAGATCTCAGTCACTTTTTTCACAAGAGTGTCTAACGGGTTTCGCTATCCACTACCCATTAAAATATTGTTTCAATTAAATAAATTAAAAATGGTTAGAAAAAAGGAAGGGCACTCCTTGATTAGTTATCTTGGGGCTCAGCATAGTCTTCTTCTCATGCCTGTTAAGGCCTTCACCCCCCTCCCGCTCACATCACACTGCTTTCAACGCCCTTCTCGCCCCCGGGCTACCACCGCACACCGGTACGAGACTAGGGACGAGTTTGGTACCGGTACCGAAAGTATCGATATCGAAATACCGATCTCGAAAAGCGTCAAAATCGGGTACTGTACAGTACCGGTAACGGATCGAAAATACCGATCCCGAAAACGCCAAAAAGTTAGTACCAAATTGGCACCGAAAATGATTCAATACAGTACTATTTGATATGGATACCGGTATTTTTCAATAAAGGTACTGAAATGCTTATTCCTAACACGATTTAAAGTGCCCTCTCCACCTTTACAAATCTAAATTCTTATAAATGATTCCAATAAATGACACATGATTTAAAGTGCCATCTCCACCTTTACAAATCTAAATTCTAATAAATGATTCCAATAAATGCTACATGACAATACCTTTTTTCTTCCTCAAACAATCTTTATTTAAATTATATAATCACTAGGATAAAGCACGCATATACATGAGGTTTAGCAAATGAAAATATTTTAAAGATTTAACTCATAATTAAGTGAAATAAACTATATTAACTTAAATACCTAAAAATTAAATATACGTATGATTTTTAAACAAAATATATAAAATGTTTATATATCTCTAAATTAGTCTGAACAATTTCATTTAGTTATAAACTTGGTATCATCATCAAAACATCTTCATGATTTACTTGCAAAACATGAAATTTGGTGAATTTAAATCAAATCATCACTTGACAAAACGTCATGAACACGCCTTGGTTGTGTTGTTTCGATGGTTTAACTTTCAATCATGTTTCATATTGTGAGATTTCATGATCAAAGATTTATTTATATTCAGTCAATCCTCAACATCATGATACCTGATCACATACGACTATGTGCATTCACTCATCCGCAATTCTTACCTAAGACTTTTGTCACCATACACGATTGTATCTTGTTTTAATCCGGACAATATAAATAACATGTCAAATCATTTATACTAAAAGTTATAACAGGAATATTGGATTTTAATAATCCCAACCATTCGCCGTTGTCCGCCACTAGTCCCAACTTCAAAAATAACCACTGGCAGTCCCAACTATTAACATATTGGCCTCCATGGACCCTGACTAACAGAACCATAACGTCGTTAGTCTCTGATCGCCGGAAAATACTAAGCATTAATAGCTAGGTCAGAAGAAGTAAACAGTCATCCATTGGAAAACCATGAAAATACTAAGATACATGTGACCGGTGCGGAACTGCAAGCATTAATAGATAATGCTGTTACAAAAGCTATGGAGCGGCAGTTTAATGAATCTAGTGGGACTCGAAGCAGGACCCTATCCGCACTGCACTCTAAACCTAAGACTCAATCTGAGGCACACAGTAAGCCACCCTCTCAGCAACATGAGCCCAAGAAAGAGGATGCTCAACATTCCTCGAATCAACACAGTGTTCCATCCAAAAGGATAGTATTTGATAAAGAACCACGTACCAAGTCCTGTACTTACAAATACTTTGTTTCCTGCAAACCCCGAGATTTCACTGGGGAAAAGGGGGCGATTGACTGTATGACTTGGTTAGATGAAATGGACACCGTGGTCGATATCAGCGGTTGTGCTGAAAGGGATGTGGTAAAGTATGTATCCCAATCATTCAAGGGAGAGGCGCTAGCATGGTGGAAGTCTCTCATTCAAGCTGCTGGAAAGGTCCCACTCTATAATCTGACATGGGATCAGTTTGTTGCTCTCATTAAAGAAAATTACTGCCCTCAGCATGAGGTTGAAAGAATTGAGTCAGATTTTGTAGGATCGTGTACGGACCCGAATGAGTCGTTCAGAGGAGTTTTGATCTATTTCAGGTGCGGAAAACAAGAAATAGACTTAGTAACAGCTTGATTTTCACTAAATTCACTGATTGTATTGATTAATTGTAGGAACGATTGACTGATCCAAATGAGTCGTTTAGAGAGGTTCTGATCTATTTCAGGTGCGGAAAACAAGAAATAGACTTAGTAACAGCTTGATTTTCACTAAATTCACTGATTGTATTGATTAAACGTTGTTTACAATCTATCTTCACACCGGCAGCACTTCGGTATGGTGTACAAGGACTCAATGCTAATTTCGCTCATAAGAGACCTATATATAGGCCTGTTGATTCCGCTCATAAGAACACAGGAACATCAGGAGCGAAATCAGACATTTGTGATTTCGTGCGGAATCACTTACATGTAGTTTAGAGTGAAATCAGCCACTACTTTACAATTATATTTCAAACGTGCATCTATTTTGTTTTCTTGTGAAATCAACATAATTTGTCTTCAAGTGAATCCTTATATCTGATTTGTGTGAATGTTGTAGTCATGATGCAATAGATGATGTCACTAGTATGATGTCATCATCAAGAATGATGACATCATTCTTGTTACGAACCGCAACGAATCCAGGACTTGACATAAGATGAAGACGACAGATGTATGCACCAACAGATTTCTTATCATTGGTGATGAAGAATTTAGATTGTCAAGCTTACCTCACCAGTTTCAATACCCTGTCTAGGCTGGTTCCGTATCTAGTAACACCGGAACCCAAACGAATTGCTCGCTTCATTGGGGGTTTAGCCCCAGAGATCAAAGCCAGTGTTAAGGCGTCTAGACTGCTACTTTTAGGTCAGCAGCTGATCTATCTCTGTCTCTTACTTTGGATGCGGTCAGGCTAAGATCGCTTAAGAACTCGGAAGAAGGTAAGAGAAAATGTGAGGATGATAACTCACGACGGTCTGAGAAGAAGTTTAAGGGAACCACAGACCATAAAAAGAAGTTTGGGTCTGGAAAGGGTAGTCAACAAGCAGAGGAGAAACCAAAGTGCAAGACTTGCCAGAAACGTTGCTTTGGAAAATGCAGGTTTGTATCTAAGTCTTAGACAGGACCATCTGCATGTGGTTTATGCAAATCCAAGGAGCACAAGATGATAGAGTGCAAGAAGATAAAGGATGCAACGTGCTATAATTGTAATGAAAAAGGGCACATCAAGACCAATTGCCCTAAATATGCCAAAAAGCCTGAAGAGGTCAAGAAGACCAACGCAAGGGTCTTTCGAATGGATGCACGAGAAGCTGTTCAGGACGATAATGTGATAACAGGTACCTTCCTTATAAATGATGTTTACGCAAGGGTGTTATTTGATTCAGGTGCTGATAAGTCATTTGTAGATAATAAGTTTTGTAAGTTGCTGAATTTACCTGTTAAAACCTTAAGCGTGAAATATGAGGTAGAATTAGCTGATGGTACCCTAGAGACAGCCTCAACTGTGTTAGAGGGACGTGTTATATCCATTAGGAACCACTCTTTTCCGTTATCGTTACTTCCTTTAAAGTTAGCTGGCTTCGACATAGTTATAGACATGGACTGGTTATCTCATAACCAAGCCCAGATCATTTGCAACAAGAAGCAAGTGGTGATCAACACTCCGTCTGGTGAGCCACTTACAATTCAGGGAGATACCCAGTATGGACTACCTGAGCAAGTGTCTATGCTCAAGGCATCTAGGTGCTTGAAGAAGGGTTGTGTCATTTACATGGCACAGGTAACTATTGATGAGCAGAAACCCAAGATTGAAGATATCCCTGTCATTTCTGAGTACCCAGAAGTTTTCCCAGAAGAACTACCTGGTTTACCACCAAATAGGCAAGTAGAATTCAAAATTGACATCATCCCTGGAGCAGCACCTGTTGCGAGAGCGCCTTACAGGTTAGCACCAACAGAAATGAAGGAGTTGAGAACTCAATTGGATGATTTGTTAGCCAAAGGTTTCATTAGACCTAGTTCGTCTCCTTGGGGAGCACCAATCCTGTTCGTAAAGAAGAAGGATGGATCGATGCGATTATGCATCGATTATCGCGAACTTAACAAAGTCACTATCAAGAATAGATATCCATTGGCCAGGATCGACGATCTGTTCGATCAATTGCAAGGGGCAAGTTACTTTTCCAAGATCGACTTAAGGTCAGGCTACCATCAATTGAAGGTTAAAGATGAAGATGTACACAAGACTGCATTTAGGACTCGTTATGGTCATTATGAGTTCTTAGTGATGCCTTTTGGGCTCACTAATGCACCAGCCGCATTCATGGATCTCATGAACCGCGTCTGCAAGCCCTACTTGGATAAATTTGTCATCGTCTTCATCGATGACATTCTCATTTACTCAAAAAGTCAACCTGACCATGAGAAGCACCTTCGTTGTATTCTTTCATTGCTTCAACAAGAGAAACTCTATGCCAAGTTTTCAAAGTGTGAATTTTGGCTTCGTGAAGTCCAGTTTCTTGGACACGTGGTTAGTGAGCGTGGTATCCAGGTGGATCTCGCTAAGGTTGAAGCTGTCATGAATTGGCAAGAGCCAAAGACGCCCACAGAGATTCGTAGCTTTCTAGGTTTAGCAGGATATTATAGGAGATTTATTGAAAACTTCTCAAGGATTGCTGCACCCCTAACTTCGTTGACACGTAAGAATACTAAATTTGACTGGAGTCCTAAGCAGCAGGAATCCTTTGACATCCTTAAGCAAAAATTGAGCAATGCACCAGTATTAACATTGCATGATGGAATAGAGGAATTTGTGGTATACTGCGACGCATCACACACTGGTATGGGATGTGTACTTATGCAGAAAGGCAAGGTTATTGCCTATGCTTCTCGACAGTTAAAAGTACATGAGAAGAATTACACCACCCACGACTTGGAGTTGGGTGCCGTTGTATTTGCATTAAAGCTATGGAGGCATTAATTGTATGGTACCAAGTGTGTGATCTATTCTGATCACAAGAGCCTTTAGCATCTATTTAATCAGAAGGATCTGAATACGAGACAGCGCCGATGGATGGAGACGCTGAATGATTATGATTGTGAGATCCGATACCATCCAGGCAAGGCAAATGTAGTTTCCGATGCCCTGAGTAGGAAAGAAAGGGTCAAACCCATAAGAATCAATGCCAAGAGCATTGAATTAAAGAACAGTTTAAATGAAAGATTGTTAGCTGCACAGAAGGAAGCTGTATTAGAAGCAAACTATCCTGATGAAAAGTTAGGAGTAACTGCTGAGCAGTTATCTTATGGCAAGGACGGAATCCTGAGGTTAAATGGATGAATATGGGTTCCAATTTAAGGAGGACTTCGGGATGTTATCCTCCAGGAAGCCCACAGTTCTAAATACTCCGTTCATCCTGGAGCTGACAAGATGTACCAGGATCTAAAGGCAAATTATTGGTGGATAGGCTTGAAGAAGTCTATAGCTACCTATGTAGCCAAATGTTTGACATGCGCGTAAGTCAGAGCTGAACATAAAAAACCGTCAGGTTTGCTACAACAGCCTGAACTTCCCATCTGGAAGTGGGAGATGGTGACAACGGATTTTATCACCAAGTTGCCAAAAACAAAGAAAGGAAATGATACTATTTGGGTGATAGTGGATAGACTGACTAAGTCAGCCCACTTCCTACCTATTAAAGAAACACACAGCTCAGATAAGTAAGCTCAGCTGTACGTGGACGAGATTGTATCTCTCCACGGGGTGCCAGTATCTATCATTTCTGATAGGGATACAAGGTATACATCTCATTTCTGGAAAAGCTTTCAGCAATCCCTAGGCACCCGACTAAACTTCAGCACTGCATATCATCCGCAAACAGATGGTCAAAGTGAGCGTACAATACAAACGCTGGAAGATATGTTAAGGGCTTGTGTTATTGATCTTGGTGGAAGTTGGGATGATCATCTTCCATTGATCGAGTTTTCATATAATAATAGTTATCACTCAAGTATCCAAGCTGCACCATTTGAAGCCTTATATGGAAGGAAGTGCAGAATGCCCGTTTGTTGGGCAGAAGTTGGAGATGTCCAACTAACAGGACCAGATATAGTCCTGGAGACGACATATAAGATTGTACAGATAAGAGATCGACTCAAAGCTGCCAGAGATAGGCAGAAAAGCTACACAGATAAAAGGCGTAAACCTCTAAAGTTCGAGGTAGGTGACAAGGTACTACTTAAAGTATCACCCTGGAAAGGAGTGATGCGATTTGGTAAGAAAGGTAAGTTAAGCCCAAGGTACATTGGACCATTCGAGATCATCGAATGTGTCGGATCAGTGGCTTACAAGTTAAACTTACCTGAAGAGCTCAGTGGTATTCATAATGTATTCCACATCTGCAATCTAAAGAAATGTCTAGCCGATGAATCGCTAGTCATACCACATACGGATGTGCACATAGATGAGAGCTTGAAATTTGTTGAAAAACCATTGTCGATCGAGGATCGACAGGTTAAGAAGCTTCGAAGGAAGCATGTACCGATTGTAAAGGTTAAATGGGATGCCCGTAGAGGTCCCGAGTACACGTGGGAGGTAGAGTCCACAATGAAAGAAAAGTACCCTCATTTGTTTCAGTAAATCTCGAGGTCAAGATTTCTTTTAAGGGGGTGAGGATGTAACACCTCGTAAATTCATGTCCAATATTATATTGACACGTGTCATGGACTTTAAACATGTAAAGAATTAAGTTAAAAGGGACTAAAGTTGACAAAAGAAGAATTTACGTATGTAAAAGGATTCAAAATGTCAACAATGGATAAATATACCTTTCAATAACCCTACAAGGTGTTTATAACCTTAAATGAATGAATCATGGATCATACGAAGCCAATTGTGGAGGAAAGTGAGAGATTACAAACTACAGGGGTTAAATGTGTCAACATATTTAAAGTATACCTCTGAGTGACCTTTTAGCGAACCTGAAGCTTTGTAACGATTAATTATGCTCCCTAGAATACGTGATAAAAATTTCACAAGGTTTCGTTAAAGTATGAGAAAGTTATGATAACATTCGTATATGAGGGGTTAAAAGCGTCAACGTTGAAATTTATGACTTTTCGGGTGAGCATAAAGTTAACCAAGGACTTATCAATGTTTGGTTATGTCTTGGAGCCCTTAAAAGTCAAGTTAGAGGGTTGAAAATGCAAGAAATGAAGTTAAAACCGCGTTTAAAAGGACCAGGGACCTAAAGTGCAATTTTTGAAACATTGTTAACCTGACCCAGGCCTCACGCGGGCCGCGTAAGACCAGGCAGGACCCTTACGCGGGCCGCCTGGAACTGCCAGCGACAGAAAACACCTGCAGGTGTCTGTCCAGCCTGTTGCACCAACGGGTTTACATGCATAGGGGGCACTTGTACTGATCTGGAATCACCTGATAGACTTGCTTGGCATGAACTTGAAGGATTAAAATCAATATATATAGAAGTCCCTTGTTGCAACATTGAGCACTTCACTTGCAAAACTTCCACAACTTCAATTTTGAAGATTCTTGGAGCTCAAGACCTGTTCCTAGAAGTCATTAGTCGTGCATAGGACTATTGTAAGCTTCCTTAACCTTCTTTAATTCAGTTTTACTTAGTTAATTAGCCTAAAGTCAAACCGTCGTAATTAGAGTTTGACTTCGTGATTAATCATAATGTGTCCAGTCAAATCTCAAATTGAAAGTGAAAGTACCTATAAGTTGGTAATTATGTGGGTAATAAACCCTTAAAAGGGTACTCTCTGATTCCCACTCTAAGTAGGTCAATTGTCGGGTCAAAGCTAATTATAAAAAAAGTCAACAGAAAGCTTATTTTCAAATAAATACATAATTAGCAATGTAGAAGCCATGCAACCTGTTTTATCATTAATATCACTTGGTAATTAATGTAAGAACATGTCTAAACATGTTCAACCTGACAATTTTCAGTTTAAGCTCGGTTCGGAACCGAAAATCGCAAAAGTAGACTTTTGCTTTAACTTTCAGTTCTGACCCATTAGAGCATAGTTTAGAAATGCTTTAGAGCTTTATTTGGACCAGGTTACATGTTAGTATAACCCTCTGTGATTATACAACTTGGTTCATTAGTTATCCGATTCATATGCATGTTTCCGTTAAATGCTTAAATGTTGACTATTATGCCCATATGACCTTAAAATGTGATTTTTGAAAATGTAAAAAAATAGAAACCTTCATTACTGATTTATAAACATATCCCTAAATTTTCACATCAGTTTGAGGTCTAGATTAGGAGTTATGTTCAATAGCGTAATTAAAAAGCTTTTTATTAATTAAACGGCATAATTAGCATATAGCCTATCTAAACCCAATTTTTGATACCAAACATTTTACCTACTGATATAAAATAATATTTTGGGATTTTTGAAGATTTTAATTTATTTTTAGGCTGAGCATAACATAGGGTTCTAAGCTTGATTCGGTAATTACCGGTTTTGCCCTTTTGGCCTATAAAATGAGTTCTACAAAACATTTTGACCCCAAACCTTTTGCTACTGATTTTATATGATAAATAAGATATGTTAAGCTTTCTGGAATGATAAAAAGATCAGCTTCTCTTATAAAACCCGGAAATCGCTTAAAACCGCCTTTTTACGCGTTTTAAACGCATGGTATGTATTAAAACTATTTTAAATATATAGGACTTGATACCTACTGATATTTTTGGTAAAATTTTTATATTTTAACAGTAAGCAAAAGTTTTAACCTCAGATTCCCTATTTTGACCTTTAAAGTTTATATGAAATTACCAAAATGCCCCTACGGTGCATAGTTTAAGTTATAAAAGGTAAATTTCACCCATATACCATACCCTACTGTTATGACTTATAAAAAATAAGTATTTTTACTGAATATATCAGACCTAAAACTCAGATTTATAATTAATCTCTTTTATGAGCTTTAAAATGACCAAAATACCCCTACGGGGCATAGTTTGAGTTTAAATTCATTTTGGGCATAATGGAATGTATCCTACTGATATCACAACATATTTAAGGCATATTAACTTAGGAAACCTGTATATGACTCATTTGGTTACCCGTAAGCACTTTTCGCGTTCGGATCGGGTTATGTAACTAGTTTGCATATAATAACCGAAACGGGTCAAACCTTATCATTTTTGTCTCAAAATCCGGAATGTGTTTAGTTTACCCATATTAAACAAGTATCCAAGCTTGTCAGGTCTAAACCACATTCTAATCCGGTTTTCGCTTAATCTTGCATTTTGAACCGTATCTTCTTTTAAAACTAACCGGTCTAAGTTAAGGCTTAGTTAAAGACCCGTTAGGAATCTAATAGGTTATTAAAAACCTTCGTTCCAGATTAGGAGTCCGGTAAAAGCTACGTGCACTTGCTGTTTGTGATTTATACTTTGCTCAGGTAAATACTCTTAACTTATTTTCCCTATACGGGCTTGGGATACGGTATTTTAATAATACCGCTTGGTCGGGTATGTAGTCAATTAAATAGGATTGTATTATTTGGTGTATGGCCCTTGGGGGGTTAATGACCATGTCCCGGATATCCTTGGCATCATTCAAAGAAATGGCCACGACCTAAGCACGGGGTGTAGGCATACACCTGACAGTTGCATTATGTAAAAACTGGTAATCCACTTAAAGGAATCAACCTTGTGGGCATTATACATGTGGCGTGTCAGTTAATCTTGTCCGGCTCTTCTAACCGGCCCTGACGGACGACAAATAAGTAAAACTGTATACAAGATTATTTTTAAATAATTGTCCCAAGTTATAAAAGATTTTTGCCATGTGCATTCAAACTAATTTTCTTAAACTCTTTTCAAAATGAGTCAGTTAATTGTATTTACTAGTGTAAACTGACGTATTTTCCAAAAAGGCTAAGTGCCGGTACTAGACAAAATAGGCTGGCTACTCCTTTCATCATTAATCAAGTCTTGCAAGCTTTAGATGTTAAAGTCTGTTGAACAATGATCTTTTATCTTTTGATCCGCCTGTGGATCCTTACAATCCAGTTGTAATACTTTGATATTACTATTTATTCGGTTTGTAATGTGATTCCATCTTTTGCTTCCGCTGTGTATTTAAATTGTGTTGTTTGACTATGATGATATCAACTACGTCACGATACTCCCCACCGGGCCCACCGGCAATACGTGGAAATATTGGGGTGTGACAGGTTGGTATCAGAGCCAACATTGAGTGAATTAAACACTAGCCTTTTTGTGTTTAATCTCAATTACACAATTGCACATTCCTTGATTCTCGAGTCTACACAAAGAACTTAGGACTAATCCCAATTTGTTCTTATCTTATAATTTTGTCCTTTATATTTCCTTGTTGTTATCTTTGTTTATATTGACAGGATCAATCATGCCACCAAGATTCAGGAGAGGAAGTGGAAAGGCACCAATCACAGGCCACGACCATGAAGCCGGGCCATCACACAGACGAACCCCATCCATCACCATGAGTACAAGTCCACAGGAACCTTGGAGGACTTATATAGAGCCAGCGAGGTGATCTGTCTCGCTAAGTTCGTCACCATCCTATCACCAGTCTTTCGGACCCCAATCTGAAAATGAGCCCCACGACTCGCACCATTCTTTCATCCCTCTCCAACGATCCAATTCTCACCATTCTTTCCATGACCCGACACCCTTGTTCCAGAGCCGGTTCAACCCGAAAAACTACATTGAAGAACCAGTGGGTTTTAACCCACTAGGACCTGAAGACCACTTCTCCGGCGACCATGCGGTGGACATGGATGAAGTCACCGATCCCGCAGAGCCACCGTCCAGAACCCCAACACACCCCATTGAGATCTCTGATGGGTCATCGTTTCACGGATCACCTTACCGTGGTCCAGACAGCTACCAGGCGAGGTTCGCCCAATATGAGTGGTATTTTACCCCCTCCGAGCCCTCATCGCCTCATCAGCAGCAGCAGCAGCAGCAGGATCCTTCCGAGGATTCTCGTTTTGTCGCGGTCACTCCACCGCCACCACCACCAGTTCAGCAGCCGCCTCCGGAGCCACCGAGGCGGAGAAGATCAAACGCATGGATGTCCATGCGAGGAGGAGTGCGTATCAACACCCCTCAACCTTCAAGTGGCAGCCACTATCCGCCACTCCATGAAGACCCACAGATGGGAGGGCCTTCAAACCCCATCTCCGGGGTAGACTCTGCGCCTGTAGCGCCACCACCGTTGGGTTATGGTAACCCGATTCCTACATACGCCGGTTCAGCGGCGTATAATCCATTTGAGCAGCCGACCCATACCAACTACAACTATGCTGATGTTAACCCATACCAGGCAGCATGGGATTACAATGCCCTTCACCCTGAGGGGCCCTATGGAGCTCCCTGGGGAGCTGGATACCCAGCTTATGGTTACCAGCAACCGCTACCTCCTCAACCTCCGTTGCAGCCGCAGCCACCACGGTTTTCCCCCCCAGAACAGGAGGAAATCCTCCAGAGGCTACACCAGGTAGAACAGGAAGTTCGAGAAGAACGTAAAAGCCGCCAGGGACTACTCAAGGGCCTGGCAAGCTTAATAAAAGGGAAGAAGAAGAGGGACCATTAAAATCCCTATTTATATTGTTGTATTTTCCTTTTAGTCCCTGCGTTGACATCTGTTTCTGTATTCCGCCCATGCGTGGGCATGTGTCACGGCCCCCGACCCGGTTTAACCCGTTTCAGGAGCCGCGGGACAGAAAATCCCGTGGTATTTATTTAACAGCGGAAGTTTTCATCAGGATCTTTTTAAAACTGCAATTTTTCCCGATTATTTTATTTCACAACTTGGGATAAAACCCCTATAATTTACAATCTTAAGATTTCACAGAGAAATCTTTATTTTTACAAAACATGTTTCTTTTATTTTTATATGGAGCCACTGCCTTAAGCTTGTAGTGCTACGCGGCACTTTTCCTGGATCACAACAGATCACCTGAAACATGTTTGAAAAAGGTTTTGTCAGCGGGAAATACTGAGTGAATCATTCATTTTACTAAACGACTCGTTTGTTATAATTTACAGTATTAAGAGAGATTACAATGTTTCCAGATATCAAACCAACTACCCACGGTATTTTGTCACTCGACCCATTGGCCCTCCTGTTGTCCAATGGTGTCTGTGACTATGGTCATATCACCCCTTGGCTGCCCCAATGGTAAAGATTATCAAGTAATGTATACAAAACCCCACATACCGGCTGTAACTTGGTGATTACATATACTTAATCACTGTAATTATAACCTTGAAAATAAACTTGCTTTTGAAAGTAATTTGATAAAAAGAGAATGACTCACATTGCAGATTTAGTTTTGAGCAGAGCCTAGCCTACTGATTAGCCTTTTAACCTAAATTTAACAACAGGCACACAATTCGGTTAGTAACTTAATACAGCATTTACGATAACTCACGAGATCAAACCTTCACATTGAATGACAAAGTGCGATACTTAAACATCCATTGAATTAACAACGAATGACAAAGCATAAACCCTAATGTGGGCAGCACTTAAACATCCATTGGATAGTTTAATCGATCGGACATTGAATCGTATCAGCGATCGAGTTATTACCCTGTATTGCGGCGGCGATTAGTGATCCGTGTGTGTTGTGATAGTAAACAGAGCGTAACTTAGTACATGTAGCGAAATTTTACGTCGTTTTAACTCCATAATTCAAGTCCCAAGGCCCTCTATTTATACACAAAATTTGACATGCTTACGGACCGTAAGCCTCATCCCTTACGGTCCGTAAGGGACACAAATCTATTATAGGGTAGCCCCGTGTGTATGTAGGCTTGCTGAATTGACAGATTCGTAAATTCTAATTTTGACAGCGTTTTATTTAGATAATCGTAACTAGGGTTTACCCCCCCCCCCCTAAGTTTTAGGGGCCCTGATCCTGATTCTGATGATTCTGAAAATTTTAGGGTTTGTGCAGAATCACTTGGGTGTCTCAATTAGGGTTTCCTATTGGACAAATTAATTTAATAAATATGACTTTTGATACGAGTTGTTACATCCTCCCCACCTTAATAAAAATCTCGTCCTCGAGATTTACTAGAATAAGTAGGGATACTTTTTCTTCATCTCAGATTCCAGCTCCCAAGTGTATTCAGCTCCTCTCTTTGAATCCCACTTTACTTTAACTAGCACTAGTCGTTTGTGCTTGAGAAACTTCACTTTTCTGTCTTCTATCTGAAGAGGTTTCTCTACAAATTTTAATTTTTCGTTTACCTCTATATCTTGGAGAGGTACTACCAAAGATTCGTCAGATAGACATTTATTGAGATTGGATACATGAAATACGTCATGTACTCCAGCTAACTCTTCTGGTAGTTGTAAACGATAAGCAACTGGTCCTATACGTTGAATCACTGGAAATGGTCCTACGTATCTTGGACTTAGCTTTCCTTTCTTACCGAATCTAACAACTCCTTTCCAAGGAGAAATTTTCAAAAGTACTTTATCTCCGACTTGAAACTCCAATGGCTTTCGTCTATTATCTACATAACTCTTCTGGCGATCTATGGCTGTCTTCAGCCTTTCCTTGATTTGTGTAATCTTGTCGGTCGTCTCTTGCACTATTTCAGGACCTGACAATTGACTTTCTCCTATTTCTGCCCAACAAATTGGAGTTCTGCATTTTCTTCCATACAATGCTTCAAATGGGGCAGTTTCAATACTGGAATGATAACTATTGTTATAGGAGAATTCAATTAATGGTAAATGGTCATCCCAGTTTCCACCAAAATCTATCACACATGCTCGGAGCATGTCTTCTAGAGTTTGTATCGTCCTTTCACTTTGACCGTCTGTTTGTGGATGATATGCGGTACTCAGATTTAGTCGAGTCCCCATTGCTTGCTGGAAACTCGTCCAAAAGTGAGAAGTGAAACGACAATCTCGATCTGATACAATGGAGAGTGGAACTCCATGTAAGGATACGACTTCATCTACATACAACTTTGCCAATCTTTCCATGCTAAAGGTTTCTTTCATAGGTAGAAAGTGAGCAGATTTGGTTAATCGATCCACAATTACCCAAATCGCATCATTACCTTTTCTGGTTTTGGGTAACTTAGTAACAAAATCCATTGTTATAAGCTCCCATTTCCATACCGGTATCTCTAATTGTTGTAGTAGACCTGAAGGTTTCTGGTGTTCTACCTTAACTTGTGAACAAGTAAGACACTTAGAAACATATCTAGCTATATCTTTCTTCATGCCTATCCACCAGAAATTATTTCTTAAATCTTGGTACATCTTATTGTTTCCTGGGTGCATGGTATACCTAGATTTATGGGCTTCTTCTAAAATCTTATTTCTTAATTCCCCATGCTTAGGTACCCAAATTCTACTTTTGTGGAATCTCCAAATTCCATCAGCTCCTTGTTCTAATTCTTTTAAGTATCCTTTCATTCCTTCATCATCATCCTTAATTGCTACTTCTTGAACATTCTTCAATTTTTCCATTAAATCTAATTGTAGATTTAATCTAAGAGCACGAACCCTTCGTTGTTTCTCATGGTACTTACGACTTAAGGCGTCCGCAACTACATTTGCCTTACCTTCGTGATATTGAATATCACAGTCGTAGTCACTTAGGATTTCCATCCATCTCATTTGCCTCATGTTTAACTCTTTTTGCCCAAATATATATCTTAGACTTTTATGATCTGTATAGACAGTAAACTTACTTCCATACAGATAATGTCTCCAGATTTTCAGGGCAAAAATTACTGCTCCTAATTCTAACTCATGAGTCGTATAGTTTTCTTCGTGCTTTTTCAATTGTCTTGAAGCATACGCAATTACCTTCTTGCGTTGCATCAGCACACATCCAAATCCTAGTTTTGAAGCATCACAATATACTTCAAAATCTTTAGTTCCTTCTGGTAAGGCTAAGATTGGTGCATTGGTTAATTTCTGTTTCAAAATCCTAAAGGCTTCTTCTTGTTTAGGTCCCCATTCAAACTTAACTGCTTTACAAGTTAGCTTAGTTAATGGTACAACTATCTTGGAAAAATCCTTAATAAACCGTCTATAGTATCCAGCTAAACCTATAAAACTTCTAATTTCCATTGCGGATTGTGGAACCTTCCATTTGGTAATTGCCTCTATCTTAGCAGGATCTACATGAATACCTTCATGATTTACCATGTGTCCTAAGAATTGCACTTCTTGTAACTAAAATTCACACTTCAAGAATTTGGCGTACATTTTTTTTCTTTTCTTAACAAAGTTAAGAGTGCATGCAGGTGTTGACAATGTTCGTCCTGACTTTTTGAATAAATAAGTATATCGTCTATGAAAAAAATTACAAATTTATCCAAATACGGTTTACAGATCCTATTCATCATGTCCATGAATGCGCAGGTGCATTCGTTAACCCAAAGGGCATGACTGTAAACTCATAATGACCATACCTAGTTCTGAAAGCAGTTTTAGGTATGTCTTCTTCTTGTACCTTTAATTGATGATATCCGGAGCGTAAATCTATCTTAGAAAAATATCTAGCTTCTTGAAGTGGATCAAAAAGATCATCAATCCTAGGTAATGGGTATCGATTCTTAATTGTAACCTTATTCAATTCTCTATAATCAATACACATTCTCATTGAACCATCCTTCTTCTTTACAAACAACACTGGTGCTCCCCACGGGGATGAACTAGGTTATATGAAACCTTTACTTAGTAATTCATCTAATTGCTTTTTCAGTTCTAACATTTCTGTAGGTCCTAACTAATAAGGTGCCTTGGCTATCGGTATAGTTCCTGGAATTAGATGAATTCTAAATTCTACCTCCCTGTCTGGTGGTAGTCCGGGTAATTCTTCTGGGAATACATCTAGGTATTCTGAGACTACAGGAATCTCCTTAAGTTCTTTACCCTTAGTACTAATGATTACTGAAATCATATATACTATGCCTTGCTTTCGTTCATAACTAGCAACTTTCATTACTGATATGAACTTCATGGGCTTACGTGGTTTATCTCCTGTAATCATGATTACTTCTCCGGTAGGTGCACAAATTTCTATGGAATTCTGATCGCAAAGGATTCGAGCATGGTTGGCTACTAACCAATCCATTCCTAACACAACATCAAATTCGGCTAATTTCATAGGTAATAGGTTTGCAAAGAATTTATGACCTGAGAGTTCTATATTTTCTTTTTGCAAAACTTTATCTATGCTAACAGAATTTCCGTCTGCCGTTTCGACTGTAAAAATCTGCCTAAGGTTAGTTAAGGGTAAATTAAGAGCTTGGCAGAATGAAGTATTGATAAAACTTTGGTTTCCACCAGAGTCAAATAATACTTTTGCATAAATGTTGTGAACTAAGAACGTACCGGCTATCACATCAGGAATCATCTCGGCTTCCTGAGTAGTTAACTGAAAGGCTCGAACATTCTTCTTAGTAGCTCCGTCGGCTGTCTTGGCTTTGTTGTCTGCTGGTTTAACCACTTTAGGACATTCTGTTTTAAAATGCCTTGCTTCTCCACAATTAAAGCAAATTATGGTTTTCTTTCTGCAGTTTTCTTCCCGATGTCCTATACCTCTGCAAAAATTGCAGGTTATATTGCATCTTCCAAAATGTTTCCTTTTGCAATTCCTGCAGAAAGGCGGATTTGAAAATTGCCCTGTTCCTCTTCTCTTGAAGTTGCTACTATTACCCACGCGAAAGCCTTGGGTAATTTTCTGAGCCAATTCTTTTTTCTTATTTTCATCTCTTGTGTGCACCAGTTCATCAGTTAGGGTGTTGGCTAATTCCACTGCATCGTCAATCGTACGAGGTCTCGTAGCTTTAACGATGTTGCAGATTTCACCAATCAATCCCCAAATATAGCGAGAAATGAGTACCGGTTCTAGCGAAGCCAGTGTTGGTACCACTCTAGCATATTCAAAGAATGTCGAAGTATAACCGCGACAATCTACACCCATCATTCGATGGTTTAAGAACTTATTTGCCATTTGATCTTTTTCATACTCGGGACAGAATTTTCTTTCTACAAGACTCTTAAATTCTTCCCAGTTCATAGCATACGCCATCATCCTTCCTTTTGCTTGTAACACCGTGTTCCACCATTCTAGCGCCCCTTCTTTAAAGAGATTTGACGCGTACATGACCTGATCGTCCTTGTCACATTTACTTATGGTAATTACTGCCTCGGTTTTCTCTAACCAACGCAGTGCCGCAATCGCTCCTTCATTGCCTGCAAATTCAGTGGGTTTGCAAGCAAGAAATTCTTTGTAAGTGCAACCAGGCGTTGCAGCTTTAATTTTCTTATGGAGCAGAGCTTGCCGTGGATTATTATCATGATTAATATGATCATTGCCTCCATTTACGCTATTACTGAAATTATCTTTAGAAACACATTTGCTAGGAATGATTTGTTGAGGTTCGATTGGATTTCTAACAGCAGCAACAATTGCTGGAATAGCGTTGGCTATCCCTTGAGCAACGATATTTTCTATATCTTGCCTATTTAGAAATTGATCCTCCTGGTGTTGCTCAGATTGATTAACCTCGTTAACTGGTTCATTATTAGCGTTTTCCATCTGATAATATATTTAATTTTATTAGTATCAAATAAATAACAATTATACACAAATAATCATACTAATTTCACAATACACATATAGCCAAAAACTATCGATTTCTCGATTTCTCCTTTATATGTAATAGTATGCATCAATACACACCATCATCTTACAAAGTTTTATTTTAGGTTATTTCACAAGAATTAATTATTGCTATTATCCAACCACAGTCTTATAAACCCCTTATCCCTCGTCAGTTTAATAGTTTAATAACAGCGCTCCCTCTTATCATACTTCCAGGAGATCTGTTCTCCTACTTCCCTGATCCTATTTCTGGCATCCACCAGTTCCTCGCCAAAGTGGCGAAGTTCAGCTAAATTCTCATTACTCATAGGTGGATTAGGTATAGGTTCTGGGTCAAACTGAGGAAGGAAGGAATAAGGATTGTTGAGCAGGTTTTGGAGTTGCCAATCATTCGTCCACCATTCATCCATTCCCAGAGGTTGGGTGTGGATTATAGGTTCTGGGATTGCTGGTTCTAAGTTTATAGGGAGTTGAGTTTCAATAGGATGAGTAAAAACATTTTTATTAACAGACTTAATAGTATCATAGCTTGCCAATATAAAATCTAGCTCTTCCTGAGATGGTAACCACTCAATTTGCCTAGAGCTTTCCCCAATTTCCATTTTCTTAGGCTTGGGTTTCTCGAGAGGTGAAGCGTTGAATTCTATAGGTTCTTCTATGTCTGGTATATACCTATTGAAATCTCTGGAAACCTCTATTTTTACCGGATAGAGATTTAAATTCTGAAGGGCTTCAGACAAGTCACTCATGCTGTTATGCAAAATACACACAATTACTAATTTAAAAATTATAACAAAATTTCATAGAAAACCTTTAAATATTATTTCAGACTGGGTAATTACAAAGCAATTGAAAACTAAAACACACGAGGTTTTTTTTTATTGTAAATTTATTTATTTACTGAATAAGGTTTCTGGACTGTAGGTGATAAAAGTGCTAAGACTTGGGTCAAATTATTTAAAGATTTGCATTAACTGCTACAGTAGCTAGCATATAAAGATCTGCCCATTTCTCATCTAACTTGTCCTCCCAAGGTGTTTTACTGTTTAATTCCTGGGTTTCCTGTTTAATCTTCTTTTCTCGGAATTTCTTTATTTTCTCTTTACTTTTCCTAATAATCAGACTTCTTTTACTAGGAGAAAGTGGTTCCTCATATTGTGCCTTTCGCACAAATATTCCTTCTTCAGGAATTACAGAGTGATTTGAGGATTTGGTTTGGGATGAACTTCCCTTCTCGTTTGATGACCTATCTAATTTAAGATAGATGTTTGACAACTTTTGTTTACCCATACTGTACACAAATACTCAAATAAGTAAACACATAATCACATAATGACAAGTAGAAAAATTAAGTATTTTCTAAATACTTAATTGGCTTAAATCAGTGGCTCTGATACCACCTTATTTCTGTCACGGCCCCCGATCCGGTTTGACCCGTTTCAGGAGCCGCGGGACAGAAAATCACGTGGTATTTATTTAACAGCGGAAGTTTTCATCAGGATCTTTTTAAAACTGCAATTTTTCCCGATTATTTTATTTCACAACTTGGGATAAAACCCCTGTAATTTACAATCTTAAGATTTAACAGAGAAATCTTTATTTTTACAAAACATGTTTCTTTTATTTTTATATGGAGCCACTGCCTTAAGCTTGTAGTGCTACGCGGCACTTTTCCTGGATCACAACAGATCACCTGAAACATGTTTGAAAAAGGTTTTGTCAGCGGGAAATACTGAGTGAATCATTCATTTTACTAAAATGACTCGTTTGTTATAATTTACAGTATTAAGAGAGATTACAATGTTTCCAGATATCAAACCAACTACCCACGGTATTTTGTCACTCGACCCATTGGCCCTCCTGTTGTCCAATGGTGTCTGTGACTATGGTCATATCACCCCTTGGCTGCCCCAATCGTGAAGATTATCAAGTAATTTATACAAAACCCCACATACCGGCTGTAACTTGGTGATTACATATACTTAATCATTGTAATTATAACCTTGAAAATAAACTTGCTTTTGAAAGTAATTTGATAAAAAGAGAATGACTCACATTGCAGATTTAGTTTTGAGCAGAGCCTGGCCTACTGATTAGCCTTTTAACCTAAATTTAATAACAGGCACACAATTCGGTTAGTAACTTAATACAGCATTTACGATAACTCACGAGATCAAACCTTCACATTGAATGACAAAGTGCGATACTTAAACATCCATTGAATTAACTACGAATGACAAAGCATAAACCCTAATGTGGGCAGCACTTAAACATCCATTGGATAGTTTAATCGATCGGACATTGAATCGTATCAGCGATCGAGTTATTACCCTGTATTGCGGCGGCGATTAGTGATCCGTGTGTGTTGTGATAGTAAACAGAGCGTAACTCAGTACATGTAGCGAAATTTTACGTCGTTTTAACTCCAGAATTCAAGTCCCAAGGCCCTCTATTTATACACAAAATTTGACATGCTTACGGACCGTAAGCCTCATCCCTTACGGTCCGTAAGGGACACAAATCTATTATAGGGTAGCCCCGTGTGTATGTAGGCTTGCTGAATTGACAGATTCGTAAATTCTAATTTTGACAGCGTTTTATTTAGATAATCGTAACTAGGGTTTACCCCCCCCCCCCCTGAGTTTTAGGGGCCCTGATCCTGATTCTGATGATTCTGAAAATTTTAGGGTTTGTGCAGAATCACTTGGGTGTCTCAATTAGGGTTTCCTATTGGACAAATTAATTTAATAAATATGACTTTTGATACGAGTTGTTACAGCATGTCTTTCTGTATTCAACCCCTGCGTGGGCATGTCTTTCTGTTTAACCCCTGCGTGGGTATGTTAGGTTTGTTTGGCCCCTGCGTGGGCATGTTATTTCAGTAGAAGTCCCGTTTAGGGCAAACCCGTACTTGTTTCATTGGAATGGTTTGAATTAAATTTTCATTTTTGTTAATTATATGCATAAACATAAATTATATAAAATAAATGAAAAATATATCATTCCTTGAAAAGATCTACCATTATAATAAAATGGCAAAAATCTAAAAAGGACAAGACCTAGCCCATGTGTCAGTCTAAGGCAGGGCCAAGATGGTAGTTCCTCAAATTAGATTCAGATCCTTATCAACATCTCAATTTAGGGTTGTTCTGCATTAAATATTAAAAAGGATCTTAAAGGTAAAACCTAGCGACATGTCATTCTAGATATGGCCAAGATGGTAAAACCTATTTAAAAAATTCAAATCTTTGTTAACATCTGTAAACATGTTAACATTCTTGGCAAAATGTGATTCGATAAAATCACATAAGTCATCTTTAAATTGGATTATTCCAATTCCCTTCTTATTTATATAATCATTCATTAAGGATGAAGTGCCTACGGGCCATAGTTACCGTCCTTTGAGACAAGAGACAGTGGTGGTCCACGACTCCCTGTCAAGAAAAGGTAATGAATTTGATTCAAACCTTAATGCCTCGATTCTATAAAAATCCTGGCTTATAAGTTAACTATGTCCCTGCAACTTGGCTTTTGTGCTATTATTTGATTATAATTAAGGACTATAATAAAGATCCTGAATATAAATATATTTAACAAATGAACCAAAATGGTTATTAATACCATGGTTAATAAATCGTCAAGAACGATAGTACTAAATAAGCTTCTAAATAAACCTTGTCATTATTTCTCTTTTATGTAGCATTTAAGCTACATGGCTAGGTCAGAAGAAGTAAACAGTCATCCAGTGGAAAACCATGAAAATACTAAGATACATGTGACCGGTGCGGAACTGCAAGCATTAATAGATAATGCTGTTACAAAAGCTATGGAGCGGCAGTTTAATGAATCTAGCGGGACTCGAAGCAGGACCCTATCCGCACCGCACTCTAAACCTAAGACTCAATCTGAGGCACACAGTAAGCCACCCTCTCAGCAACATGAGCCTAAGAAAGAGGATGATTAACATTCCTCGAATCAACACAGTGTTCCATCCAAAAGGATAGTATTTGATAATAAACCACGTACCAAGTCCTGTACTTACAAATACTTTGTTTCCTGCAAACCCCGGGATTTCACTGGGGAAAAGGGGGCGATTGACTGTATGACTTGGTTAGATGAAATGGACACCGTGGTCGATATCAGCGGTTGTGCTGAAAGGGATGTGGTAAAGTATGTATCCCAATCATTCAAGGGAGAGGCGCTAGCATGGTGGAAGTCTCTCATTCAAGCTGCTGGAAAGGTCCCACTCTATAATCTGACATGGGATCAGTTTGTTGCTCTCATTAAAGAAAATTACTGCCCTCAGCATGAGGTTGAAAGAATTGATTCAGATTTCTTATCATTGGTGATGAAGAATTTAGAGTGTCAAGCTTACCTCACCAGTTTCAATACCCTGTCTAGGCTGGTTCCGTATCTAGTAACACCGGAACCCAAACGAATTGCTCGCTTCATTGGGGGTTTAGCCCCAGAGATCAAGGCCAGTGTTAAGGCGTCTAGACCTGCTACTTTTAGGTTAGCAGCTGATCTATCTCTGTCTCTTACTTTGGATGCGGTCAGGCTAAGATCGCTTAAGAACTCGGAAGAAGGTAAGAGAAAACGTGAGGATGATAACTCACGACGGTCTGAGAAGAAGTTTAAGGGAACCACATACCATAAAAAGAAGTTTGGGTCTGGAAAGGGTAGTCAACAAGCAGAGGAGAAACCAAAGTGCAAGACTTTCCAGAAACGTGGCTTTGGAAAATGCAGGTTTGTATCTAAGTCTTAGACAGGACCATCTGCATGTGGTTTATGCAAATCCAAGGAGCACAAGACGATAGAGTGCAAGAAGATAAAGGATGCAACGTGCTATAATTGTAATGAAAAAGGGCACATCAAGACCAATTGCCCTAAATATGCCAAAAAGCCTGAAGAGGTCAAGAAGACCAACGCAAGGGTCTTCCGAATGGATGCACGAGAAGCTGTTCAGGACGATAATGTGATAACAGGTACCTTCCTTATAAATGATGTTTACGCAAGGGTGTTATTTGATTCAGGTGTTGATAAGTCATTTGTAGATAATAAGTTTTGTAAGTTGCTGAATTTACCTGTTAAAACCTTAAGCGTGAAATATGAGGTAGAATTAGCTGATGGTACCCTAGAGACAGCCTCAACTGTGTTAGAGGGATGTGTTATATCCATTAGGAACCACTCTTTTCCGTTATCCTTACTTCCTTTAAAGTTAGCTGGCTTCGACATAGTTATAGACATGGACTGGTTATCTCATAACCAAGCCCAGATCATTTTCAACAAGAAGCTAGTGGTGATCAACACTCCGTCTGGTGAGCCATTTACAATTCAGGGAGATACCCAGTATGGACTGCCTGAGCAAGTGTCTATGCTCAAGGCATCTAGGTGCTTGAAGAAGGGTTGTGTCATTTACATGGCACAGGTAACTATTGATGAGCAGAAACCCAAGATTGAAGATATCCCTGTCATTTCTGAGTACCCAGAAGTTTTCCCAGAAGAACTACCTGGTTTACCACCAAATAGGCAAGTAGAATTCAAAATTGACATCATCCCTGGAGCAGCACCTGTTGCGAGAGCGCCTTACAGGTTAGCACCAACAGAAATGAAGGAGTTGAGAACTCAATTGGATGATTTGTTAGCCAAAGGTTTCATTAGACCTAGTTCGTCTCCATGGGGAGCACCAATCCTGTTCTTAAAGAAGAAGGATGGATCGATGCGATTATGCATCGATTATCGCGAACTTAACAAAGTCACTATCAAGAATAGATATCCATTGCCCAGGATCGACGATCTGTTCGATCAATTGCAAGGGGCAAGTTACTTTTCCAAGATCGACTTAAGGTCAGGCTACCATCAATTGAAGGTTAAAGATGAAGATGTACACAAGACTGCATTTAGGACTCGTTATGGTCATTATGAGTTCTTAGTGATGCCTTTTGGGCTCACTAATGCACCAGCCGCATTCATGGATCTCATGAACCGCGTCTGCAAGCCCTACTTGGATAAATTTGTCATCGTCTTCATCGATGACATTCTCATTTACTCAAAAAGTCAAGCTGACCATGAGAAGCACCTTCGTTGTATTCTTTCATTGCTTCAACAAGAGAAACTCTATGCCAAGTTTTCAAAGTGTGAATTTTGGCTTCGTGAAGTCCAGTTTCTTGGACACGTGGTTAGTGAGCGTGGTATCCAGGTGGATCCCGCTAAGGTTGAAGCTGTCATGAATAGGCAAGAGCCAAAGACGCCCACAGAGATTCGTAGCTTTCTAGGTTTAGCAGGATATTATAGGAGATTTATTGAAAACTTCTCAAGGATTGCTGCACCCCTAACTTCGTTGACATGTAAGAATACTAAATTTGACTGGGGTCCTAAGCAGCAGGAATCCTTTGACATCCTTAAGCAAAAATTGAGCAATGCACCAGTATTAACATTGCCTGATGGAATAGAGGAATTTGTGGTATACTGCGATGCATCACACACTGGTATGGGATGTGTAGTTATGCAGCAAGGCAAGGTTATTTGCATTAAAGCAGCAGGAATTCTCGACAGTTAAAAGTACATGAGAAGAATTACACCACCCACGACTTGGAGTTGGGTGCCGTTGTAGTTGCATTAAAGCTATGGAGGCGTTATTTGTATGTTACCAAGTGTGTGATCTATTCTGATCACAAGAGCCTTTAGCATCTATTTAATCAGAAGGATCTGAATATGAGACAGCGCCGATGGATGGAGACGCTGAATGATTATGATTATGAGATCCGATACCATCCAGGCAAGGCAAATGTAGTTGCCGATGCCCTGAGTAGGAAAGAAAGGGTCAAACCCATAAGAATCAATGCCAAGAGCATTGAATTAGAGAACCGTTTAAATGATAGATTGTTAGCTGCACAGAAGGAAGCTGTATTAGAAGCTAACTATCCTGATGAAAAGTTAGGAGTAACTGCTGAGCAGTTATCTTATGGCAAGGACGGAATCCTGAGGTTAAATGGACGAATTTGGGTTCCAATTTATGGAGGACTTCGGGATGTTATCCTCCAGGAAGCCCACAATTCTAAATACTCCGTTCATCCTGGAGCTGACAAGATGTACCAGGATCTAAAGGCAAATTATTGGTGGATAGGCTTGAAGAAGTCTATAGCTACCTATGTAGCCAAATGTTTGACATGCGCGCAAGTCAAAGCTGAACATAAAAAACCGTCAGGTTTGCTACAACAGCCTGAACTTCCCACCTGGAAGTGGGAGATGGTGACAATGGATTTTATCACCAAGTTGCCAAAAACAAAGAAAGGAAATGATACTATTTGGTTGATAGTGGATAGACTGACTAAGTCAGCCCACTTCCTACCTATTAAAGAAACACACAGCTCAGATAAGTAAGCTCAGCTGTACGTGATTGTATCTCTCCATGGGGTGCCAGTATCTATAATTTCTGATAGGGATACAAGGTATACATCGCATTTCTGGAAAAGCTTTCAGCAATCCCTAGGCACCCGACTAAACTTCAGCACTGCATTTCATCCGCAAACAGATGGTCAAAGTGAGCGTACAATACAAACGCTGGAAGATATGTTAAGGGCTTGTGTTATTGATCTTGGTGGAAGTTGGGATGATCATCTTCCATTGATCGAGTTTTCATATAATAATAGTTATCACTCAAGTATCCAAGCTGCACCATTTGAAGCCTTATATGGAAGGAAGTGCAGAATGCCCGTTTGTTGGGCAGAAGTTGGAGATGTCCAACTAACAGGACCAGATATAGTCCTGGAGACGACAGATAAGATTGTACAGATAAGAGATCGACTCAAAGCTGCCAGAGATAGGCAGAAAAGCTACACAGATAAAAGGCGTAAACCTCTAAAGTTCGAGGTAGGTGACAAGGTACTACTTAAAGTATCACCCTGGAAGGGATTGATGCGATTTGGTAAGAAAGGTAAGTTAAGCCCAAGGTACATTGGACCATTCGAGATCGTCGAATGTGTCGGATCAGTGGCTTACAAGTTAAACTTACCTGAAGAGCTCAGTGGTATTCATAATGTATTCCACATCTGCAATCTAAAGAAATGTCTAGCCGATGAATCGCTAGTCATACCACATACGAATGTGCACATAGATGAGAGCTTGAAATTTGTTGAAAAACCTTTGTCGATCGAGGATCGACAGGTTAAGAAGCTTCGAAGGAAGCATGTACCGATTGTAAAGGTTAAATGGGATGCCCGTAGAGGTCCCGAGTACACGTGGGAGGTAGAGTCCACAATGAAAGAAAAGTACCCTCATTTGTTTCAGTAAATCTCGAGGTCGAGATTTCTTTTAAGGGGGCGAGGATGTAACACCTCGTAAATTCATGTCCAATATTATATTGCCACGTGTCATGGACTTTAAACATGTAAAGAATTAAGTTAAAAGGGACTAAAGTTGACAAACGAAGAATTTACATATGTAAAAGGATTCAAAATGTCAACAATGGATAAATATGCCTTTCAATAACCCTACAAGGTGTTTATAACCTTAAACGAATGAATCATGGATCATACGAAGCCAATTGTGGAGGAAAGTGAGAGATTACAAACTACAGGGGTTAAATGTGTCAACATGTTTAAAGTAGACATCTGAGTGACCTTTTAGCGAACCTGAAGCTTTGTAACAATTAATTATGCTCCCTAGAATATGTGATAAAAATTTCACAAGGTTTCGTTAAAGTATGAGAAAGTTATGATAACATTCGTATATGAGGGGTTAAAAGTGTCAACGTTGAAATTTATGACTTTTCGGGTGAGCATAAAGTTAACCAAGGACTTATCAATGTTTGGTTATGTCTTGGAGCCCTTAAAAGTCAAGTTAGAGGGTTGAAAATGCAAGAAATGAAGTTAAAACCGCGTTTAAAAGGACCAGGGACCTAAAGTGCAATTTTTGAAACATTGTTAACCTGACCCAGGCCTCACGCGGGCCGCGTAAGACCAGGCAGGACCCTTACGCGGGCCGCCTGGAACTGCCAGCGACAGAAAACACCTGCAGGTGTCTGTCCAGCCTGTTGCACCGCCTTTAGAGCCTTGTTTTACATACCAGGGGCTGCACCAACGGGTTTACATGCATAGGGGGCACTTGTACTGATCTGGAATCACCTGGTAGACTTGCTTGGCATGAACTTGAAGGATTAAAATCAATATATATAGAAGTCCCTTGTTGCAACATTGAGCACTTCACTTGCAAAACTTCCACAACTTCAATTCTGAAGATTCCTGGAGCTCAAGACCTGTTCCTAGAAGTCATTAGTCGTGCATAGGACTATTGTAAGCTTCCTTAACCTTCCTTAATTCAGTTTTACTTAGTTAATTAGCCTAAATTCAAACCGTCGTAATTAGAGTTTGACTTCGTGATTAATCATTATGTGTCCAGTCAAATCTCAAATTGAAAGTGAAAGTACCTATAAGTTGGTAATTATGTGGGTAATAAACCCTTAAAAGGGTACTCTCTGATTCCCACTCTAAGTAGGTCAATTGTCGGGTCAAAGCTAATTATAAAAAAAGTCAACAGAAAGCTTATTTTCCAATAAATACATAATTAGCAATGTAGAAGCCATGCAACCTGTTTTATCATTAATATAACTTGGTAATTAATGTAAGAACATGTCTAAACATGTTCAACTCGACAATTTTCAGTTTAAGCTCGGTTCGGAACCGAAAATCGCAAAAGTAGACTTTTGCTTTGACTTTCAGTTATGACCCATTAGAGCATAGTTTAGAAATGCCTTAGAGCTTTATTTGGACCAGGTTACATGTTAGTATAACCCTCTGTGATTATACAACTTGGTTCATTAGTTATCCGATTCATATGCATGTTTACGTTAAATGCTTAAATGTTGACTATTATGCCCATATGACCTTAAAATGTGATTTTTGAAAATGTAAAAGAATAGAAACCTTCATTACTGATTTATAAACATGTCCCTAAATTTTCACATCAGTTTGAGGTCTAGATTAGGAGTTATGCTCAATAGCGTAATTAGAAAGCTTTTTATTAATTAAACGGCATAATTAGCATATAGCCTATCTAAATCAAATTTTTGATACCAAATATTTTACCTACTGATATAAAATAATATTTTGGGATTTTAATTTATTTTTAGGCTGAGCATAACATAGGGTTCTAAGCTTGATTCGGTAATTACCGGTTTTGCCCTTTTGGCCTATAAAATGAGTTCTACAAAACATTTTGACCCCAAACCTTTTGCTACTGATTTTATATGATAAATAAGATATGTTAAGCTTTCTGGAATGATAAAAATATCAGCTTTTCTTATAAAACCTGGAAATCGCTTAAAACCGCCTTTTTACGCGTTTTAAAAGCATTGTATGTATTAAAACTATTTTAAATATATAGGACTTGATACCTACTGATATTTTTGGTAAAATTTTTATATTTTAACAGTAAGCAAAAGTTTTAAACTCAGATTCCCTATTTTGACCTTTAAAGTTTATATGAAATTACCAAAATGCCCTTACGGTGCATAGTTTAAGTTATAAAAGGTAAATTTCACCCATATACCATACCCTACTGTTATGACTTATAAAAAATAAGTATTTTTACTGAATATATCAGACCTAAGACTCAGATTTATAATTAATCTCTTTTATGAGCTTTAAAATGACCAAAATACCCCTACGGGGCATAGTTTGAGTTTAAATTCATTTTGGGCATAATGGAAGGTATCCTACTGATATCACAACATATTTAAGGCATATTAACTTAGGAAACCTGTATATGACTCATTTGGTTACCCGTAAGCACTTTTCGCGTTCGGATCGGGTTATGTAACTAGTTTGCATATAATAACCGAAACGGGTCAAACCTTATCATTTTTGTCTCAAAATCCGGAATGTGTTTAGTTTACCCATATTAAACAAGTATCCAAGCTTGTCGGGTCTAAACCACATTCTAATCCGGTTTTCGCTTAATCTTGCATTTTGAACCGTATCTTCTTTTAAAACTAACCGGTCTAAGTTAAGGCTTAGTTAAAGACCCGTTAGGAATCTAATAGGTTATTAAAAACCTTCGTTCCAGATTAGGATCCCGGTAAAAGCTACGTGCACTTGCTGTTTGTGATTTATACTTTGCTCAGGTAAATACTCTTAACTTATTTTCCCTATACGGGCTTGGGATACGATATTATAATAATACCGCTTGGTCGGGTATGTAGTCATTTAAATCGGATTGTGATTGATGTATTTACATAACTCTTTTTAATCTGTATTATTTGGTGTATGGCCCTTGGGGGGTTAATGACCATGTCCCGGATATCCTTAGCATCATTCAAAGAAATGGCCACGACCTAAGCACGGGGTGTAGGCATACACATGACAGTTGCATTATGTAAAAACTGGTAATCCACTTAAAGGAATCAACCTTGTGGGCATTATACCTGTGGCGTGTCAGTTAATCTTGTCCGGCTCTTCTAACCGGCCCTGACGGACGACAAATAAGTAAAACTGTATACAAGATTATTTTTAAATAATTGTCCCAAGTTATAAAAGATTTTTGCCATGTGCATTCAAACTAATTTTCTTAAACTCTTTTCAAAATGAATCAGTTAATTGTATTTACCAGTGTAAACTGACGTATTTTCCAAAAAGGCTAAGTGCAGGTACTAGACGAAATAGGCTGGCTACTCCTGGCATCATTAATCAAGTCTTGCAAGCTTTAGATGTTAAAGTCTGTTGAACAATGATCTTTTATCTTTTGATCCACCTGTGGATCCTTATAGTCCGGTTGTAATACTTTGATATTACTATTTATTCGGTTTGTAATGTGATTCCATCTTTTGCTTCCGCTGTGCATTTAAATTGTGTTGTTTGACTATGATGATATCAACTACGTCACGATACTCACCGGCAATACGTGGAAATATCGGGGTGTGACATTTTATGATCAAAATCCTATTTTTGTTTAAAAGGACACATAAATGGCTTTTGTTCCTAGAACCGTTAGTATTATCTTGTAAGATAAAGAATATATAGTTATATACTTAAAACTGGTAGACGAATAACAAAAAATACACGCTCACCTTGTGTTTGTCGGTAAGTTGATCCCACTTGAAAAATCCAAGTGTAGTGTATTTCAATGCAAGTTCCGTAACCACTTTAGATTTATTGAAATTGGAACCAGAGTTGAATGGGTGCAACTCAAGCAACATCCTTTGCTTGCTACATTAGTCCAAACAATCAAATATGTAAAATGAATTGATTAGGTTTCAAAAGATCAAATCATACACTATACTACATGAATCATTTTACTGATATACTCTAAATTATATGGCACCTCTTAAGAAAAGAATTAATAGAAACTGAAAGAGGATGACCAATCTAAATACCCATGCTATCAAAATATACTGTACAATTCAAAAAAAAAAAGGATAGCTCAATGGTATCGTGATAGATCCTTAAAAGATATACGACTTCATTACGATCAGTTACTATTAAGAAAGCTTAAGCATCAATCTATAACACAAGTCTATCTAAAAAAATCACGTTTGTAGCCATCATTTACGCATACCGATATACATATACTTATTACCATAAATTATTTGAAAAAAATACATTTTATTTTAAAAGTAAATTTTTAAAAATGATACTTATCATATTTATTTAAATTTCAAAATTTAAGTAAGGATAAATGAGAATAAACATATCTTTGGCGGGAAAACTCCATAAAGATCACCCCATAATGTGACAATACATTATACTTATTACCATAAATTATTTGAAAAAAAAATACATTTTATTTAAAAGTAAATTTTAAAATTGATACTTATCGTATTTATTTAAATTTCAAAAATTAAGTAGAGATAAATGAGAATAAATGTATTTTAGGCGGGAAACTCTATAAAGATCACCTCATAATGTGACAAGTGTCCCAAATCTGATTTATTTTATTATATGTATAGATAATTTCTATAACACTATTATCCGATAAAGTGTCAAGTGAACTATAATTTTTTTTATCTATTATAATATTTTTTTAAATAAAGATAACCACAATTATCCGATAATGGTAGTTTTCCTACTTATTTATTTACTATCATCCATTATCGCACTAAATCTAACGCATGAATTTATATAAATGATAATATTTTAAAATCATTAATTGCTATCAATATTATAAAACATCTAATTTATAATAAAATACTACAAATAATGTCACATGGCATTCTCTCCTTCAATCTCATAAATTTTAGTTATATTTGTTTAATATATTTCTTTTAATATTAATAACTAATATACAGATATCACTTATCTTTATCTAAGATTAATAAATAACTTCAATTAATGCCACATGATATTTTCTTCTTCAATCTTTTAATAATATTATTAATATCTAACAAAATAATTAATATCTATTGAGAAAAGAATTAATTCACAAATATTAAACTAATCAAAGAATAATAAATACATTGAAACCATGTCCGGTATTATGCAAATTATAAATAAGTATTTAACCATTAACTAGAGTTTACTATATTAATATGTAATGTATAATAGTTTATTCATGTTTTAAAAAAATAAAATTTTTAACTTTTTTGTAATTTATGGTGTTGTACCTCATGTATATGGATTTATTTTTTTCATTTCTAACCCAAAACTTTTCAACTTTTACAATTTAACCCCATCTCTTTTTTATTTTCAATTTTGGTCCACCATACTTTTCATCTTTCCGAAGTTTTTCGTTTCGTTTTAAATTTTGTGTGTTAACGCACCGCAACGTGCTTGTTGGGTAGAAAAATTTTTTCGTATATTTTTTCTCGTTTGACAAGATCGTCGTAACGAGCGGGTCCTGGATTGACTTAGTTATTTTTTCTATGTTTTACGTTTCGGTTTAATTTCTGCAACGAGCGTGCGTGATTCAAAGATTTTACGTTTACTTTTCCAGCGGTATTTTTTCCGTTTTTATTTATTTTGTTTTTATGAATTTTTTTGGTGTTGGTGATCGCTGACAGTTGTAACGCTCCGCATTTTGTACTTTCCTTGTATATTTAGAAAGATGTAATCGTAATTCTATTGTTGGAAACTTGTATTCATATTCAATTCTAACTTTGTAATCTGAGGCTTTAATCATAATGCAATTTCATACCTTATACATACGCGTTATACACTCAATCAATCAATAAATACGTGTTTACTTGCAAAGTGATACTTGGTATACGTACAGTTACTTATACATACATTCACGATACGCGAATTATACTTACATACACGTCCATACTCGAAAACATGATAAATATAGAAGTTATTGCATAAAATGATAAACAACTAAACTTCAGGGGCCAAAGTGTAATAAAGCGAAACTGAAATGGAGAAAAGGGACGCCGTATCGCACGACCCTCTCCCCTTGCTCTGCGTGACACCACGGGTTGCGATCCGCAGATAGTTTATTTTCAGCTCCAAGATTCGCCACCTTCTCCTTCCCTCATTTTCACTTTCCCAACTCTTTTACACTCTCAAAACACTCCCAAATCAGTTGATAACCCAAGTTTAAGGCAGAAAACTCTAAGTGCTAAAGTGAGCATCTACCTCACTTTCTTCATCTTTTTTTACTTCTTCTTCCTCTTGAAAGCTTAGAACACCTCTAGGAGTGTTTCCACAAGTTTACCATGGTAAACTAAGGTGGAACATCTCCAAACTTTCTGTTTTGGAAGAACTTTTATGTAAATCTTTATAAACTTGCTTTTACTCATTCAAACTTACACCCATCTTGCTTCTAACCAAACCTATGGTTATGGGGCTTGATTAGGGTTGATTATCATGAGTTTAGAGGTGCAAACACCCTCTAAACTTTCTGTTTTGACAAGGTTTTAGATGACCTACAAGTAGAGGTGGCAAAATGGGTGGGTTGGGCAGGTTTGGGTAATGGGTTAGGATGTGTTTGGGTTAGGATGGGTTTATTAAGAAATGGGTTAGGCAGAATTTAGGTTAAGATGAGTTTTTATCAAGATAGATTTGGGCATGATAGGCTAAAAATATAAATAAATCAAAAAATAAAAAAAATTATAAATCAAAAAAATTTAAAAGAAACAAAAAATTGTAAAAAAAGCAAAAATCATAAAAATCAAAAAATTTAACAAATAAAAAAAACCACATGTATCCCTTTGGTAACCCCTATAAGCATATAATAAAAAATAAAAGAAACCACATCATTGTCACTATATTCTCTCCTCACACAAATCTCGATATCATCATCTTTTAAACAAACCACAACACCCAACTTTGCTCCAGCAACTCAACAATAGAAAAAACCTCAGTGCTCAATTCGAATTTCATTATATAGTGATAAAAGTTTTCCACTCGTCGGACCCAGTGCAATGCTCCATCGAAGAGACAGTGGCTTGCTTTCACAACTGAAAGAGATCTTGAGGGCAAAAGCAAAAGTAGAAACTGAAACAGCAAAGAAACACAAAAGTATGACCCACAAAGAAACTGAAAACATGAATGTGAAAATTAGTAAAACTGAATATGAAACTGAGGTGACAAAAGACATATTAGAAGCTGGTTGCTAAATTTATGCAGCGTGCCCTGGATACAAGTACAAAAAACCTAACATATTGAATCTAAACTCATTTAATCTAATCATATTGAAAGCCAAATCGCAAATAACTTAGCGAATCGCTTCGACAAACATAAAATTCAAACAAAACTAGTTGCGGAGAAAAGGAGATTTACCTGTGAAGTAGCTGAATAGAACGACGATACCGGCGAGTGGAGAGAAAAATGTTAGGGTTTGGTTGACGAGAGGCGGGAATTGGGTGAAATGGGGGGGAAGAATAGAAAAAAACCACATGATCCAATCAACTATGAGTGATGATTTTGGTAATTCGATCGCTGGATGGACATATTTGGTGTGAATTAGGGTTTGATGTTTAGTAATTGAAGAACCTAATCCCCAATTAACGTTGTGTTCAACTGTTTCTATTTTGGGTTCCAAACTTCTTTTATTATCTTGGCCTATCCTAACCCATTGGTTTTTTTTCAGTTTTAAATTTACCCATCCTGACCCCTTTAACTATAAAGTCTTACCCAACTTAACCCATTGCTTAGTTTTTTTGCACCCAAATAAACCCAAACTTTCTTAGTTGGGTCCATTTGCCACCTCTGCCTACAAGTGATGAAACCATCCAAGCTCACCATCTTCAATATGGTGAGACTTGTGTTTTGGTAAAGGTATGAACCATGGAAGCCTTGGCTTTCCAAACTTGTTCCACCACCTCACTTGATGTTTTACTATGTTCATCCAAGTAGCTTCCAAGACACAAAGTAACACAACCCGCTGCACCTCCAACATTTACCATGATGGGTATGGAACACTCGGGTTGATCTTACTTGGCTACTTGGTAAAACTAGTTAGTTTATGTTCTTATTATTCATGACCAACCAGGTTATCAACTAAGTTGATAACCTTGTGCTTTGGTGAATTCATACAAAGAGGTTTAATGGATGTTAATCATCCTACCTCCATGTTTGACTTACATGATTTCTATGATTATACATGATGGACTAAATAATAACATAATCTATATAATATATAATATATAACCAAATTCTTGATGTTAACCGGGTTATGGTTATATGTCATGAACATAGGTTAATTTTTCTTTGTTCTAAATTCCTCGTTTATGATTCTAATGGGCATGTTTAGACCCATGAAATCACATAAAATCTTAGTGTCAAAACGAGTGTTTAAGACAAAATATATATTTTCATATACATACTTTTATATACTTAAATTCCAAATCCGAATCCTTCACCAAATCTGAATACTCACATACCTTCATTTCCCTAATGTAGGGTAACTTTGGTGTTCCAACTCTCAACAAATCATCAACTCTTGGTTAGTTGGAAAGCTTTGCAAAACCGTGAGTGTACATGAGCCCTTTTACTTTTCGTCACTCTTGGTGCAATACATATACCTTATGAAACTCACACAATTACATATTTTATGCTTGAAACACTAACAAACAATCCAATATACATGCTTAATACGTTATGCTAGGAATTCATACATGCTAGAAACTTATTTGAACTATTCTTTGTCATTAACTTCGATCAAGCCTCCCTTAACATGCATAGCGCTATAGGATTAACGCACTGCCCGTATTCTTGAGGTCATGTCAAGTTAAACAAAACGGTCTTGTCGTTGCTACGACAAGATTACGCTAGTGGGAAACTTTGGATTGACAAGTAGGAGTTACATGCTAGTATTGCCATGATATGTACTAGATTACGTTTATGCCACGTGGATTCGTTTAACCGATTTTATACTTATGCTAGTAATTAAACTTGTATGCTCGCCAATACTTTATGTGTTGACATGTACTTTAATACGTATTGCAGGAAATTGATGATGATGAACAAAATCTAGTAGGATGACTAGAAACCCTCTTTTAATTTGATGATGATGAACGGAATCTAGTAGGATGACTAGAAACCCACTTTTAATTTTGTACGTATGTTGTATCTTGTTTCCTTTATTAAGTTGTTGTAATTTGCTTCCAAACTATGTACTTTGAATTTAACAATGAAATGAAATCTTGAGTATTAAATATTGTCGCAAATAGTCGTTATGAAGTCTCTTGCAATCTCGTTTTCGTCTCACTCCGATATTTCCGCCATCGGTTGGGGTGTTACAACAGTGGTATAGCATTGGCACTACTTGACACACTTTTACGACAAGCGTTGCAACGCATGGGCTTAACACTAGTTGTGATTAATAAAATATATGAATCGTAAATCAAATTAATATAAATTATTTATTTTTGGTAGAGGCATATAGATCTTAGATTCATCAAACCTGAGTAATAGAGAATAGTTTTATTGTTGGTGTAATAGAGTAAGAATTATAATTTGTCATTCGAAAAAAAATGAAAAAAAATGAATGATAAATCAACTTAATATGAAAAAAAATGAATGATAAATCAACTTAATATAAATTATTTATAATCTATTATTACTTCAAATATTTCTTTAATTTATAAATTATAACGAGGCTATGTGTAATGGAATAACTATACCACTATCACATCACCGTCACGTCACTGTCACGTAGGCATTTGAGCAATAACTAAAGACGCCATAATTAGGTGTAGTCGTTTAACTAAATATAAAATAAATAACAAGACATTATTGGTCAAAAGGGGTGGACCGCATCTCTCAAGAGCTTGGCGTTCGTTAATGCAATGGTGGAAGAGGGGTTTAGCACCCTAAATAACTAGAGAGGGTGGTGTTAGGCGCCCCCATGCTGATTTAGCATGGGCAGCTAATTGATTACACACAGTTTGATAATAATATTTTTGAATTAAAGTTTAAAAAAACATATTTTTATGAATTCTTTTAATATTAGATTTATAATAATAATGATATTATTGAATTATGTTACCGAAAAATGGCTATTATTTCTTATATAATCTAGTTTTAAGCATTTAATTACATAAATTTATTTAAATTCAAACCATGATTTTTCTATATAAATATCACATACAATGAATTGTTTTTTTAACGAGTGTTATTATGCACTTTAGAAGCGAGTTCGGTAATCACTATGAGCAATAAATTGCAAGCTTGTTAGATGGTTATCAAATATACCTACTTGTCTTATTGGTATTGTGATAAGCAAACAAAAAGTTTTTATTATCCAATCCGTATATACACAGGATTGTAACCTAGTGTCTATTATACACCTCGCGTTAAAAAAAGGGTAAAAAGATGAAAAGAATCTCATTCATTGGACGATGAAATGAACACTCTTTTCCTTAATTTGAAAATATTACATGTCGGTGGGTGGCTGTCGGCTAGGTGATCCTATCTTTATAAATTTTTCTGTGATTACAAAACTATTTATATTTATCAGTTTTATAACTTTTTCTGTGATTACAAAATTATTTATATTTATCAGGAACTTATTTCAGTTATTTGGGTAACTTTTATATCAGTTTTAGAAAGTTCATATATATCCAAGTTTTTTCTATTCTATTATTCTATTACTAGTATTAAGCCCCCGCGTTGCAGCGGTTGTATAACAACCCTCTTGAATTTTTCCGACGCCCTAATATATTTTAAAATATCCCAATATGTCCTAAAATACACCCCATACGCGAAAACGGACCCCGAATACCTTTAATATTATTAAAAATAATTAAAAATTAAAATTTTTGAGTTTGTCGCGGGGCGCGTAGACCCCTTAGGGATCTTACGCGGGCCGTGAGAGGTCGAAAATGTGGCGCAGCCCGGTGCTGCCACGTGTCACCTGCGTGTTGAAGCTATACCGGTTGACGAATCAACCCTAGCCCCTATTTCCCTACGTCGCGCGCCGCGTAGCCTCTTGCTACGTTTTACGCGGGCCGCGTAAAACCTGAAAACATGCCCTATAAGTAGAGGGCATTGGTCTTCAGTCGAAAATCGCTCAGAAACGTTTTCTTTCTCTAATTTCTGAAGTATAGGCATAATACTCGGGTATAATACCCCCTTAATTAACGAAGTTCTGCTCCGTTGTAAGTATCATAACCCCTGGATACGTATTAGATACTCTGCCCGATTGATCTAGGGTTCCGTAACGGCTGTCGTGGTTCTGCCCGACGTAGTCGTTGGAATGCCGTCTCGGGGAGGGTATTACTAATGTTAAAATGGGTTATTATACTAACACGTGTGCATTTGTGTAAATTATAGATTGTCACCAGGAAACCCTAAAGGATAATCTAAGACAACAATGTGAGTAATCTCTTTTTTGTAAATTGGTTTTACCAAACCTCACACGATTAATTATATATTAAACAGTTATTGAGTATTTGTAAGGATACAATTATCGTCGGTATGTTGGGGTTTTGTATACAAAATTTGTTACTGCCTTGCGAGGGGTAACATTTCCATAAGTCGGGTCTGACAGTACCGTGGATGATAATTGATATGACTTGGAAACAAATATAATTGCGAGACCGCCATCAATACTGTACAATGGGTTTTATTTAAACTTGATTAAACTGGGATTCACTCACCAGTATTTCCCACTGACAAAATATTATTAAAACGCGTTTCAGGTAACAAAATATGAAAGCCAAATAGAAGCCAGCTGGACAGCACTGAAGGCTTGGAAAAGTGGCAATAAAATTACCTAAGAATAAATAGATGTTTTTATTAAATAAAATAGGGTTTTTATGCCTATGAAAATGTGTGTATTTGAAACTTGGAAATTTTCCACGTATTTAATATATTGAAAGCGTGGTATTTTACTCTGATAAATAATTTCCTAACTACGATCCTGATGTAAATTCCGCTGCCAAAATTGATTAAACACGCGATACCACCGAAACTGGCTCGCGGCCGCCCGTTCCCGAGGAATTAGGGATCGGGGGTTGCGACAGAAGGTGGTATCAGAGCTAAGCCACTAATTCAGCCACAGAAGTGTTTTCCTGACATCAAAATTCAATCTGTTAGGAAATAAATTGTGGAAATACATATATAATTGTATTTTCTGTTTGTGTGTTATTTGACTATTTGTTAATTTACAGTATGAGCGACCAAGGACCATATGACGCGTACCGTCAATTGTCTGGTTCACCTAGAAGCGAAGGTGCCTCTTCTCAGCCTGCCCTCTCGGGGTACTCTGCTGATACGGAAGAAGGAATATTCGTGTTTAAGGTTCAATCTGAAGAGTCATTCCCTCATAAAAAGAGAGGATGATTCAGTAGGGGAGCACATGAGCGTAGGAAACGTATGAAAAAGTTACAAGACCAGAGAGCACTAGCAGCAGCCAAAATAGAGACAGATGCCCATGCCCAGGACATGATTAATAGGGGTTTAGCTAATTTCCATATCCTAGCAACCACTGCAGCTGACTCTAATCTGGAGCAAATAATAGCACCCCAACCACAACCACCATTTCCTGACCAACCAATGGAAATAGAAAATCCTGAAAATCAAGTAGAAATGCATGATTTCAACCCGGAGGAAATACCTAGGATACCAACACCAAATCCCTTAGACCCAAATTATGACCCCTTGTGGGACGACAATAGGGATTATGTGCAACGTTACCCGATACACGAAGACATGCCCCTGCCGAACTTAGGAGCCTACCCAGGTTTAGACCCTCTAGATCCCTATTAAGATAACGATGTATACATTAGGGAGATTTTAGAGAATCCTTACCAATTCCAGGCACCTACACCCCCATACCAGGAACCCGCACCCCAGATTCCGAACCCAGTCCTAGAACCTGCACCCCCAATGAGTGCAGAAAACGTACAAGAACTTAAGACATTTGGTGAGGAAATTTTAGAGAATAGTGAAAGGATGAGACAGGTGGGAGAGCGACTCGTCTGGAAGTACGGCGAGCGCAATATGGATTTCTGGATGAATCCATATCCGTGAATGTGATGGTAGAAATGGAAGTAATAATAGTAATAATAATAATATAATAATAATAAAATATGTGTGTACATGTATGAAAAAAAAACTACGAATGCCTACTACTATTAGTGTAATTTTTATTTCAGTTGGTATTGTAATTTTAATTTCCAGTACTAGTTTGTATTAGATGCATATTATATTATAAGAAAAGTAAGTCGCAATGCTCGACGTTTTTGATCAACATGCGTGTTGTGTAAATAGTTGTATCAACTATTATTTTGTGATATTAATACGTGGTAACTGTTTAAAATTCAGATGGACAACGAAGTAAATCAGGAAAACCAGAATGATAATATTCAGAATGAGGATAATCTGAATAATGAGAATCCAAACAACAATAACAATGGAAACCAAGTGGATAATAGTGCCATCTAACACATTGTGGCATAAGGAATTATAGATGCAATGCCATTTATTATTCAAACAGTTAAAGAAGCGGATAATAAAAGTAAACATAGCAGTAAGCGACCGACTGAACCAGAAAATAGCGTAAACAATGAACCCGTACTTCAAGCGCCCATTCCCAAAAGAAGAAGAACCATGCCAGATGGTTGTTCTTATAAAGAATTCTGGTCCTGCAAACCAATAGAATTCTCGGGCAATGAAGAACCCATTGCAGCTCTACGCTGGATAGAAAAGACTGAGGCAGTCTTAAAAATAAGCAAATGTGCGAAAGAGGATAAGATAATGTTTGCTTCCAATTTATTTAAGAACTCAGCCTTAGAATGGTGGAACACTATCCTTCAGTCCAGAGGACGTGATAGGGTTTACAATATGGAATAGGAGGAATTTAAAAACATGGTAGAAAAGAAATTCTGCCCTCCTAATGAAAAAGAATAGATAGCAAACAAGTTCTTAAATCTTAGGATGACTGGAGTAGATAGTAAGGGGTACAATAGATTATTCTTTGAATATGCTAGAATAGTGCCAACCCTTGCATAACCTGAACCAATATTAATCTCCCGTTATATCTGGGGATTAATTGGAGAGATTAGGCATGTAGTCAAGGCAGCTAGACCTCAAACCATAGAAGAAGCTGTAGAATTAGCAAACACCTTGACTGATGAATTAGTGCGTACATGAGAAGAAGACCAGAGAAGGAACCTAGCTCAAAGGCTTACCCAAGAATTCCGTTCTGGAAATTTCAACCGTAGAAATGTAGGTTCTACCTCTGCACCTTATTGTAAAGCTTGCAAGAAGAAGCATTCGGGAAAATGCTTCACTCACTGCAATTTCTGTAAGTTACCAGGACACAAGGAAGAAGATTGCAGGAGGAAATCTAGTAATGGACTGTGCTTCAACTATGGAGAAAAAGGTCACATCAAGCCCAACTGTCCGAAACTAGTTCCAGCCATGGGCAACAAGAACACTAAAAATGCTAGAGCATTTATTCTAACAGCAGATGAAGCCAAAATGATTCCGGACGTGATAGCCGATACGTTTTTAGTTAATGATATTTTTGCTAAAGTATTATTTGACTCTGGTGCAAACCAAAGTTTTATTAATACTTCGTTTTGCAAACTTATTAATCAATCATTAACTAAACTTCCACAAGAATGTCTAGTAGAGACAGCTAATGGAGAAACTCTTAGGATTTCTGATACACTCTAATTTACACATATTTTAGTCCCCCGTTTTACCCCTATTTTATGCGTTTTTGGCCGTAAAACCGTCGTTCGGATACTTATTTATCTACATTTGTGTTTACAGGCCTAAAACTGCATTCCAGACAAGATGATACCAAAAACGAGGACTTTCCGGACAAAACGACAAATCTGCGGACTTTCTGTTAAGGATTCTGAACTGGGCCTGTGGAACGGTCGTTCCACCTGATGCACGGTCGTGCATCTCCGACATCGATGATCATCTCGGCGAAGAACGATCGGTGCGACTGGGCGTTCTAGGGAAACAAGCGACTAGGTGAAGAACGGTCGTTCCGTCCTGAAGAACGATCGTGCAATTGAAGATCTGGTCAACGATCCGATGACGTATGCAGTATGGCGACCCATCATCAATAATTCAATAAAGTGAACGGTCGTTCCTTCTGAGGAACGACCGTGCAACAGCAAAAAACTATAAAAACACAGCAGAAACAGTCTGCTCGTTATCTTGGGAAATTCTGGATTTTTGGAGAGCTCTCAGGCGATTTTCAGGCTCCGGAGGCATTAGCTTTCACCCGGATTCAAGCCACATTATCCCGATTAGCTCGATTACTACCCGGATCCTTAGTCTAGTACTTGTTTATGGTTTGATTTTCTAATCTTTCCAAGTTTTTGTTAATCTTTCAAGTACTTAGATTATTGTTTATGTATTATTGTAGCCTTTGGGCAAAAACACAACAATCCCTTGCTAGATTATAACCATTAGTTTGTTAAACTTTGTTTGTAATGACATTTGAAGTATTTTCTATGTTAATCTTTGATGATTAGTTTGCAACCTTGTTATTGATATTGATTTCTTGATTATAAGTAGTTGTGTTGGATGATTGGTGCTTGGTTAGTTAAGATAGTTGAAAAATGAAGCTTAATTAATCTTGTATTAGTAAACTTTGAACTTGGTTAACTAGTTTAGCTTGGTTTAAATGTGTGCATCATGATACTAGAAATGGTTAGTGATTTAATAAAATGTAATTATTGTTAATCAAGAGAGCTTGCCGTCACGGAAGGACCTAAACGGGTTAGATGGTGTCGTTATAAATTCTTGCCATGATTTGTTAGCTTAGTTAGTAGTTTAGGCCAAAATTGCTATCTTAGTGAATTATTGTGCAAGATTTGTAAAATGAACTCGGTTGTGATTTAATCTAGTTTATGCTTATCTCGGTGGTTGCATTGTGTTTATCGGTGTCGCTTTCCTTGTTTAAGTGAGGTTAGAATAATCCTAACGGCTGCCTAACTTATTTTTAAGAGATTTTCATAGACATTTATCAATTGCACGTTAAAGAACAATTTTAGGTGGTTAAAGTGTGTTTATCGTTTTAACTTTCCGAATGATTGTCATGTTAGGATTCCCGAAAGGGATACTAATTGTCTTAAAATGGAAAATTGACCGAATGCTTCTAGCGCCAAAACTTACTTAGTTGACATGCTGTGGTTGTGTATTTAGCAAGGCTTTTTATCTATATTCTATTATGTTTTTATTATGTATTTGGTTATGTTTACTTTAGTTTAGTTTAAAATCACAAAACCTATGTTTTTACCGGTAGTTTAGTGACAAAGGTCTAGTACTAATTCTCCGCCCATTTCCTTGGATCGATACTTGGTTCTTACCGATACTTTATTACATATATGACGGGGTACACTTGCCTCTTTCGTGTGTGTTTTGATGTAAAAGTAATAATCACTTTTATAAATTTAAAACCCAATCGTGTGTAATTCATTGCAAAATATTATGTATATATACGCACACGTCAAGTTTTTGGCGCCGTTGCCGGGGAAATGGCGAGTTTTAGGAACGACCCGAGTCATTTGGTTATCGGTGTATATACTTGTTTATTTTTGTGAATAATTTCTTGATTCTTTATTTGTTTGTGATTATTTTCTTGTTTTTATTCGATTTATTCATTTTGGCGTTATTTTTGTTCCATTTATTTATTTGATCCGGATTTTATTTATTCACTTATTCTTTGGGTTTTCGGCACTCTAAAGCCATTTTTGTATTAGTCGATTCGTTTATTTATTTTGTTGAATTCTTATAAAATTTCGGGCTATTTTTCGGATTTTTATAAAATTTTCAGAAAAAAAAAAAAAAAAAAAACAGAAAAAAAAAACAGCATTATTTTATGAATAAAATATTCACCGTGTTAAATTGTCGTTTGCAGGTTAATGTTCTCGACCCCAGCTCCCAATCCTATTGAGCCGTCAGACGAGCCCGAGCGTGATCTGAGGAGACGTCTTCGTGAGAAATCTCGTGCAGTTGGGCGGATACTCGCAGCAGGTGAGCAGGAGCAGGTGGTACCCATTGAAGCCGAGGGCTCAGGGGCAGCAAGAAACGCGACCATGGCAGACGATAATCAACCTTTGAATGAGACGAATCAGCCCGGACGAGAGGGCTTGGAGCCCAGTATTATTAGACCCACTATTGATGCACCTTCATTTGAAATAAAATCTAGTATTATTAACATGGTGCAGAATTCAGTGCAGTTCGACGGGCGTGAGCACGAGGATCCCGGGAGACACATTGCGGCTTTCCTCCATGTTTGTTCCACATTCAAGATAAGGGATGTTTCGGAGGATGCGATTCGGTTGAGGTTGTTTCCGTTTTCATTGCGTGACAAAGCCAGAGCTTGGCTTATGTCACTTCCAGCCGGGTCCATCAGGACCTGGAATCAGTTGGCAGAGCAGTTTATGCATAAATACTTTCCACCTGAGAAAACGAACAAGCTACGGAACCGGATTACTTCATTTCGCCAGGACGAGGGCGAATCGTTGCATGCAGCTTGGGAGCGATTCAAGGATTTGTTGATTGATGTGCCACATCACGGCTATTCCAAGAGACAGCTGGTTTTGACATTCTATCAGGGGCTTAGCTACAACACGCAGGAGCGATTAGATGTTAACGCAGGAGGCGATCTGGGAACGAAGACGCCGGCGGAAGCATATGATATTATTGAGAAAGCCGCGTTGAAATCCAGCTCGCGTCGGGAAGGCGATAGAGGTCGGGCTACATCATCATCATCTCGCCCAGGAGCTCATGCTGTGGACGATTACACAGCCATTACTGCGCAAATCTCGGCTCTGGCGACGAAATTCGATAAATCCCAATCAGCCGCGCAAGTTGGCCCTGGATGTGACCAGTGTGGAGTGTCACATGTGCCAGGTACGTGTGAGCAGGGTGTTATGTTTACCGGTCACGAAGAGGTGAACTACATGGGCAATCAAAACAGGCCCCAAAATAACCCCTACAGCAACACGTACAATCCAGGGTGGAGAAATCACCCAAACTTTGGGTGGAAATCTGGTTCTGGGAACCAAAACGCACCCGGTTTTGCTCAACATGCTCCCGCGCCACAACATTCTCATGGTCAATCCTTCCAGCCTCAATATCATAATCAAGGCTCGGGAAGCAGTTCACAGCCGCACACCTCTCAAAGCAATGTAAAGTTAGAGGAAATGATGGCACAACTGCTGAACAACTCCAATAGTGCTAATCAAATGGCTGAAAAGCGATATCAGCAGCATGAGGAGCGGTTCTTGGTCAATGAAGGAGAAATGCGGAGTCAAAAGGCTTCCATTCAGAATGTTGAGAATCAAGTGGGCCAGTTGGCGAAAATGTTGTCGGAGAGACCCCCGGGTGGTCTTCCGGGCAACACGGAGCAGAATCCGAAGGGGCGTGGTAATGGCCCGCACACGTAAAGTGTGGGGACATGAGTCTTGCTATCGACTCGCCGACAAAAATTTAGCATGGAGTCTTGCTATCGACTCGCCGACAAAAATTTAGCATGAGTCTTGCTATCGACTCGCCGACAAAAATTTAGCATGAGTCTACGCTGCTGACTCGCCGACAAAAATGCAGCAGGAGCGTCTTTGGCGCTATGAGGGCCAAATTGTCCTTTTACTTGTTTTTGTAGTTTTAGCGTAATTTAGGTTAGTTAGGTAGTTTTCGTTTGTTTGTTTTGTTTCCGTACGTGCCGGGCGAGGTTCTGTATTGTAATATTATTAGAACAGTTGGTGTGTCGAAAAAAGGGCGAAAAACGGCCGAAACAGCTGCTGAAAATGGCTTCTGCGGAAAAATTCTGATCTGCATCTGATGCACGATCGTTCTTCGGGTCGCACGACCGTGCGATTCCGAGGACGCCGGAACGACAGATCGCACCATCGGTGCATTTCCGAGAACACGCTGCTGGGTTTGAACGACCTCGGTGACGCACGACCGTTCCATTCCGGGGAACGACCGTGCGACAGGCTGAGGGCAATTTGGTCATTTTGCACACTATATATACCATTATCTGCTGCAAAAACCATCAGTCGCGAACCCTAGCAGCTGCAGCTCGTTCCAAGGCGATTTTTCACCGTTTCCTACGATTTTTCGCACGATCAAGCACCCAACTTTGCACGGTACGTCCCTAGTGTTAGATTTCTTGTTTTCTTGCTTTGTAGTGTAGTTTTCTTCCGATTTTTCAAGGAATTTTTAGGGTTCTCTTCATAAACAAATCGAAACCCTAACCCTTGTTAAATCGAAGTATCGTGAACACCCGGTTGATTTGCAGACCCCTGTTGGCCCAATACTTGTTGAATTTTTGAAAAATCTGATTGTTCTAGAAACAGTGGGTCGTATTCTGCAGATTCGGAAGTGCACGGTCGTTCGTCGTATGGAACGATCGTGCATCGCCGGCTATTCACGATATCGTCTGGTCTGGCCTGTTAGTTCTCGGTGACGCACGACCGTGCGTCCCGGAGAACGACCGTGCCATTTTGCCAGTACAGTTTGGACAGTAGCTTCATAAGTGGCTGCTCGCTTGTTTTCAACTCATTTTTTTTTCTCCTGTTTCTGTCTTCCTAACAGCATTCCCCATTGCAGATGGATCACCCTTTCCTACAATTTAACCCCAACATCGAGAAGGAAGCATTATGCATCGCGAAGCGCGATGAATTATGGGCGAGGCGCGATCAGTTTGGAGAGCCCCGTTGGTTGGACTGGGAGGTTATGCGTGACCTCAACCAGTATGATCGCCTAGATGAAATGATGACCCGCCCACTTGCAAACTTGGTCGGTTGCAACCGACCGGTTTATCGGGAGTTGACAATCGAATTCTTCGCCTCGTATAAGTATGAAAAGCCGGTTTTACATACAGAGCCTGATTTCCGTTGGAGGAATCGGGTAACCTTCAGGTTGTGTGGGCGATGGCACACATGGTCGGTGGGTCGGCTAGGACGGAGGCTTGGGATTTATACGCGGGAGGACATGGATGATCCCGACATCTTCAATGATCGGTACAATTTCCCCGATGATGCAGCGCGAGAGGCATTCTGGGCGCGTAACACTATTGGGGGTGGGGGCCCATACAACCCACGGATGTCAAAGGCTTCGCGCCTTCGAGACCCTCTGGTGCGCGTGATGCACCACGTTTTCAGCCATTCCATTTGCGGACGCATGGACAGTCAAGGTAACTGTCCAACGCCTGATTTGCTCTTTCTTTATGCGTTGGTTGACAAAGCACCGATCAACCTCGCCGCGAGAATGGCTGAATACTTTGTTAAGTGTTCAGGGCGGACCCACAATAGTGAGATCCACGGCGGACAGTACGTGACTGAGATCGCGTACAATGAGCGACTAATGACGCAGGGGGTGCTTAGGGGTCTCACTTTGATCACTGAGGGGGTGCATGTAGACATCCGGTCTTTGAAGTTTATGGGGGTTATTGCTGAGTTGGATGGGAGAGATAGGTTGAGGGGTTTGAATGGAGAGATATGGGACCCGTTACCTCCAGCTGAGGAGGAACATGAGGATGAAGACGAAGATGTTGAGATGCACGAGCCACAGCCACCGACACCACCACACTCGCCGCAGCATCATGCATTTCAGCAGCATGAGGATTGGCCTACATTCTACCAGCAGTTTCAGGACATGCGTGTCACGCAGGAGCAGCATGGTACATACTTTGACCAGATCAGATCTGGCCAGGACGAGATTAGGGCCAGCCAGGCAGAGATTAGGGCCAGCCAGGCAGAGCTTCGAGCCACACATGACCGGCTAGAGCAGCGCCAGGACACTCTATACCAGGGGGTGTCTGCGGGGTTTTCTTATTTGTTCGGGGAGATGCATCATGCATACCCCAACTACTTTCAGCACCCGCCGGAGTTCCCACCATGGAACCCCCCTAGCTATGGCGATCAGGGCCCATCTGGCACGAGGCATGATGACGATGATGCTGATGAGTAGTTTGCGGTAGTGGTAGCATTTGGTGGTGTCTTATGTTGCAGTACTTTACTTTCATTTGGGTGTTTATTTTGACTTGTATTTAAAACACCCCGGATATGTTTTTTTTTTAAAACAATTTCGTTTGTATTTTGTTTGGATGATAGTATTTATGTAAATTATGGTTGTTTGATTTTTCTTTTTTCTGTTATATTTTGGGTGTACACGACATACTTGCAGATTTTATCTATCGGATCTTGGACCGGAGCACGCACCAGTTAGAGCTTCGGAAGTCTCGTGGCACCAACATCATCTTGAGGGGAGTAATTTTTATCCCTTTCTCTATATTTAGGGTCTCGCATTGGGGACAATGCGAAGTTCAAGTGTGGGGAGGGGGTTAACTTGGTTAACTTAGCTTTGTTTGTCCTCATAAAAAAAAAAAAAAAACAGAAAATCAGAAAAATCATTTAAAAATACGTGTGTTATGTATATATGTTGGTAAATAAACCGGTTGGTTGTGTTTTAGAAAACTTCGGACTTGATAAAAACTCGACAAGCAAAAATACTTTAGAAAAAAGGAAACCGAAAAGCGTGACAAACAAAGAAAGACTTACATGATAGTTTTCACACTTTTACCCATTCCTTCCGTTACGTGAGCATATTTGAGCTTAGATTGTTATATATTTGTTCATTTCGGATATAGGAGTGAGCCGGATGTTTTGTGCAATTTAGAACTTGTCACTAGTATACTTGTTAAGACCATGAACGTGCGGATTTGTGTAAACGTGATAGAGGCACTTAGATTACCCCTTTGTTGTGTACCTTGTTCTTTGTGTTGTGCTTCCCGTTCACCTTATATTACCCTTTAGGATTAACCATGTCGAGCCTTCCCGTTCACCTTTGTTTACCCACATTATCGCCTACTTAACCAAATTTAGCCTTTTTATGTTTTTAAACCTTTTTAGTGTTGAAACTCGGTTAAAATAATAGTTTAACTAGCTTGTGATTATTTATATTTCATTGTATAGTTTGCAAAAAAAAAAAAAAAAAAAAAAAAACAGAAAATAAAGCACCCTAAAATAGGGTGAAGTTGATAGAAATCGAGCGATTTTGAATGCTTAAATGTTAAAAATCTTGTTGATTAGCTCGATTGCGCTTTAGTCGCCTTTTTAAGGCGTTTGTATGTAAAGTTGTATTGTTTATTGCTAGTTAAACGCTACTACCGAGTTTTAACCGTTTTCGCCATTTTAAATGTCCACTTCCATACCCTTCGCCCAAGCCTAACGTTACAACCCGTAAAGACCTCTTGATTTACACTTATTCGCATGTTAGTTGGTGGAGACGAGATCTTATGACAAGCTTATGATATTGCACATTTCATTGACTAGGCGTTGAGTGTTTACGCATACACATTTTATGTATGATTCATAAATAAAACCGAGTGTGTGTGAACATTGTGAGTTGGGTGAAGATTAACATGTGAGTCAATTAAATGTTTAGTCTCGGCTTCTTGGTTGTCGCTTTTTAAATTGCATATGCTTGTTGGGTTTGAATCTTTTGATGTTGTCTTTCGACAAACCGGCTAACCGTTTATATATTAGTTTTCAATAAAATAGTGTGTAAATTTTCGTTCTTGTTTGTTTATGTCCTTTATTGCTTTTTAGTTTAGCTTGCTTGAGGACAAGCAAGGTTTAAGTGTGGGGAGATTTGATACACTCTAATTTACACATATTTTAGTCCCCCGTTTTACCCCTATTTTATGCGTTTTTGGCCGTAAAACCGTCGTTCGGATACTTATTTATCTACATTTGTGTTTACAGGCCTAAAACTGCATTCCAGACAAGATGATACCAAAAACGAGGACTTTCCGGACAAAACGACAAATCTGCGGACTTTCTGTTAAGGATTCTGAACTGGGCCTGTGGAACGGTCGTTCCACCTGATGCACGGTCGTGCATCTCCGACATCGATGATCATCTCGGCGAAGAACGATCGGTGCGACTGGGCGTTCTAGGGAAACAAGCGACTAGGTGAAGAACGGTCGTTCCGTCCTGAAGAACGATCGTGCAATTGAAGATCTGGTCAACGATCCGATGACGTATGCAGTATGGCGACCCATCATCAATAATTCAATAAAGTGAACGGTCGTTCCTTCTGAGGAACGACCGTGCAACAGCAAAAAACTATAAAAACACAGCAGAAACAGTCTGCTCGTTATCTTGGGAAATTCTGGATTTTTGGAGAGCTCTCAGGCGATTTTCAGGCTCCGGAGGCATTAGCTTTCACCCGGATTCAAGCCACATTATCCCGATTAGCTCGATTACTACCCGGATCCTTAGTCTAGTACTTGTTTATGGTTTGATTTTCTAATCTTTCCAAGTTTTTGTTAATCTTTCAAGTACTTAGATTATTGTTTATGTATTATTGTAGCCTTTGGGCAAAAACACAACAATCCCTTGCTAGATTATAACCATTAGTTTGTTAAACTTTGTTTGTAATGACATTTGAAGTATTTTCTATGTTAATCTTTGATGATTAGTTTGCAACCTTGTTATTGATATTGATTTCTTGATTATAAGTAGTTGTGTTGGATGATTGGTGCTTGGTTAGTTAAGATAGTTGAAAAATGAAGCTTAATTAATCTTGTATTAGTAAACTTTGAACTTGGTTAACTAGTTTAGCTTGGTTTAAATGTGTGCATCATGATACTAGAAATGGTTAGTGATTTAATAAAATGTAATTATTGTTAATCAAGAGAGCTTGCCGTCACGGAAGGACCTAAACGGGTTAGATGGTGTCGTTATAAATTCTTGCCATGATTTGTTAGCTTAGTTAGTAGTTTAGGCCAAAATTGCTATCTTAGTGAATTATTGTGCAAGATTTGTAAAATGAACTCGGTTGTGATTTAATCTAGTTTATGCTTATCTCGGTGGTTGCATTGTGTTTATCGGTGTCGCTTTCCTTGTTTAAGTGAGGTTAGAATAATCCTAACGGCTGCCTAACTTATTTTTAAGAGATTTTCATAGACATTTATCAATTGCACGTTAAAGAACAATTTTAGGTGGTTAAAGTGTGTTTATCGTTTTAACTTTCCGAATGATTGTCATGTTAGGATTCCCGAAAGGGATACTAATTGTCTTAAAATGGAAAATTGACCGAATGCTTCTAGCGCCAAAACTTACTTAGTTGACATGCTGTGGTTGTGTATTTAGCAAGGCTTTTTATCTATATTCTATTATGTTTTTATTATGTATTTGGTTATGTTTACTTTAGTTTAGTTTAAAATCACAAAACCTATGTTTTTACCGGTAGTTTAGTGACAAAGGTCTAGTACTAATTCTCCGCCCATTTCCTTGGATCGATACTTGGTTCTTACCGATACTTTATTACATATATGACGGGGTACACTTGCCTCTTTCGTGTGTGTTTTGATGTAAAAGTAATAATCACTTTTATAAATTTAAAACCCAATCGTGTGTAATTCATTGCAAAATATTATGTATATATACGCACACGTCAATTTCTGAAATCTTGCAGGGAGCAAGAGTAAAAATTTTAAACAAAAAATTTATTGCAAACCTTTACCCAATGAATCTGGCAGGATTTGATGTTGTATTAGGAATGGATTGGTTAATAACCAATAAAGCCAGTATTTTATGTGATCAAAAGTCAATTCAAGTAAATTCACCAAGGGGTGAAAAGATCACAATTAAAGGAGATAAACCATTTAGATCCACTAAATTCATCTCTGTGATGAAAACTGCAAGCTATATAAGAAAAGGATCATTAGTGTATATGATTTCTATAATCAATAACACTAAAGGAAAAGAACTGAAAGATATTCCAGTAGTATCTCAATTTTCAGACGTATTCCCAGAAGAATTACCAGGACTACCGCCAGATAGAGAAGTTGAATTCAGAATTCACCTGCTACCAGGAACGGCACCAATTGCCAAATCACCTTACCGTTTGGCACCCGCAGAAATGCAGGAACTGAAGAAACAATTAGACGAATTGTTGGAGAAAGGATTTATACAGCCAAGCTCGTCGCCATGGGGAGCACCGATTTTATTCGTTAAAAAGAAGGACGGATCGATGCGTATGTGCATTGATTACCGTGAATTGAACAAGGTTACGATTAAGAATCGATACCCATTACCAAGAATCGATGATCTGTTTGATCAACTGCAAGGAGCTCGATTTTTCTCTAAAATCGACTTAAGGTCAGGGTATCATCAATTAAAGGTACAGGAAGAGGATATTCCTAAGACTGCGTTTAGAACAAGGTATGGCCATTATGAATTTACTATCATGCCATTTGGTTTAACCAATGCCCCAACTGCATTCATGGACATGATGAACCGAATATGTAAGCCAAATTTGGATAAATTCATAATTGTCTTTATAGATGATATTCTTATTTACTCTAAGAGTAAAGAGGAACATGCAAGACATTTGCACGCACTTTTAAGTTTACTAAGAAAGGAAAAGCTTTATGCTAAGTTTTCAAAATGCGAGTTTTGGTTAGAACAGGTACAGTTTCTTGGACACTTAGTCAATCATGAAGGAATTCATGTGGATCCCACAAAGATTGAGGCAATTACGAAATGGAAAACCCCTGAGTCACCAACCGAGGTTAGAAGTTTCTTAGGATTGGTAGGTTATTATAGAAGATTTATTCGAAATTTTTCTAGAATAGCCATTCCTTTAACTAAGTTAACCTGTAAATCCATTAAGTTTGAATGGGGACCAAAGCAAGAAGAAGCCTTTAGAATTCTTAAGCAAAGATTAACCCATGCACCCATATTAGCATTACCAGAAGGAACTGAAGACTTAGTAGTTTATTGTGACGCTTCTACATTAGGTTATGGATGTGTGTTAATGCAACATCAAAAGGTTATAGCTTACGCCTCTAGACAACTTAAGAATCATGAAGAGAATTATTCAACCCATGATCTTGAATTAGGGGCAATAATTTTTGCTTTGAAAATTTGGAGACATTACCTTTATGGTAGTAAGTTTACTATTTTTACTGATCATAAGAGTTTAAGGTATGTTTTTGGACAAAAAGAGTTGAATATGAGACAAAGACGTTGGATGGAGATGCTTAGTGATTATGATTGTAATATCCAGTATCATGCAGGAAAAGCAAATGTGGTAGCCGATGCTTTAAGCCGAAAGTATCACGAAAAGCCAAAAAGGGTACGTTCTCTTAAATTAAATCTACAAGTAGATTTAAATGAACAAATCAAAAAGGCACAAGAATCGGTAATCAAGGAGGATACTGAAAAGTTAAAAGGTATGATTAAGGAATTACAACAAGGAACAGATGGAATTTGGAGATTCCATGAAAAGAGAATGTGGATACCTAAATTAGGAAACCTACGTCATCGCATATTAGAAGAAGCCCATAAGTCTAAATATACGAAGCATCCAGGAAGCGATAAAATGTATCAGGATTTAAGAAAGATTTTTTGGTGGATAGGAATGAAAAAGGACATAGCAGCCTATGTTTCTAAATGTTTAACTTGTTCATAAGTTAAAGCTGAACATCAGAAACCCTCAGGTTTGTTACAACAGTTAGAAATGCCAGTGTGGAAATGGGAATTGATAACAATGGATTTTGTTACTAAATTACCCAAAACAAAGAAAGGTAATGATACAATCTGGGTGATTGTAGATAGGCTAACCAAGTCAGCTCATTTCCTACCAATGAAGGAAACTTTCAGTATGGAACAGCTAGCTAAATTATATGTAAATGAAATTGTTTCTTTAGATGGAATTCCTTTATCAATTGTTTCTGACAGAGTTAGTCGTTTTACCTCTCAATTGGACAAGTTTCCAAAAGGCCATGGGGACCAAGTTATATCTAAGCACTGCATATCATCCTCAAACGGACGGACAAAGCGAAAGGACAATTCAGACAATGGAGGACATGCTTAGAGCTTGTGTAATTGATTTCGGAGGTAATTGGGACGATCACTTACCATTGATAGAATTTTCTTATAATAATAGTTATCACACAAGTATCAATGCTGCACCATTCGAAGCACTTTATGGACGAAAGTGCCGAACCCAAGTCTGTTGGGCAGAAATTGGGGAAAATCAACTATCTGGACCTGAGATAGTACAGGAGACGACCGACAAGATCATTCAAGTCAAGGAACGACTGAAAGCAGCACGTGATCGACAAAAGAGCTACGCTGATAACAGACGCAAACCGTTGGAATTTCAAATAGGAGATAAAGTGTTGTTGAAAGTCTCTCATTGGAAAGGAGTGGTAAGATTCATCAAAAGGGGAAAGCTAAGTCCCAGATATGTCGGCCCTTTTGAGATTATTAGAAGAATAGGACCTGTAGCCTATCAGCTACAACTGCCAGAGGAAATGGCAGGAATATATGATGTATTTCATGTATCTAATCTCAAGAAATGCTTAGCTGATGAATCACTAGTAGTGCCTCTTAAGGATATAGAGGTAAATGAACAACTCAAGTTTGTAGAAAGGCCTCTACAGATTGAAGACAGGAAAGTTAAGAACCTCAAGCATAAGAGATTAGTTCTGGTCAAAGTGAAATGGGACTCCAAAAGAGGACCAGAGTATACATGGGAGCTTGAATCAGAAATGTAAAGGAAATATCCACACTTGTTCCAGTAGATCTCGAGGACGAGCTCTAAAAACATGGTGGGGAGGATATAACAACCCTCCTGAATTTTTCCGACGCCCTAATATATTTTAAAATATCCCAATATGTCCTAAAATACACCCCATTCGCGAAAACGGACCCCGAATACCTTTAATATTATTAAAAATAATTAACAATTAAAATTTTTGTGTTTGTCGCGGGGCGCGTAGACCCCTTAGGGATCTTACGTGGGCCGCGAGAGGTCGAAAATGCAGCGCAGCCCGGTGCTGCCACGTGTCACCTGCGTGTTGAAGCTATACCGGTTAACGAATCAACCCTAGCCCCTATTTCCCTACGTCGCGGGCCGCGTAGCCTCTTGCTACGTTTTACGCGGGCCGCGTAAAACCTGAAAACAGGCCCTATAAGTAGAGGTCATTGGTCTTCAGTCGAAAATCGCTCAGAAACGTTTTCTTTCTCTAATTTATGAAGTATAGGCATAATACTCGGGTATAATACCCCCTAATTAATGAAGTTCTGCTCCGTTGTAAGTATCATAACCCCTGGATACGTATTAGATACTCTGCCCGATTGATCTAGGGTTCTGTAACAGCTGTCGTGGTTCTGCATGACGTAGTCGTTGGAATGCCGTCTCGGGGAGGGTATTACTAATGTTAAAATGAGTTATTATACTAACACGTGTGCATTTGTGTAAATTATAGATTGTCACCAGGAAACCCTAAAGGATAATCTAAGACAGCAATGGAAGTAATCTCTTTTTTGTAAATTGTTTTTACCAAACCTCACATGATTAATTATATATTAAACAGTTATTGAGTATTTGTAAGGATACAATTATCGTCGGTATGTTGGGGTTTTGTATACAAAATTTGTTACTGCCTTGCGAGGGGTAACATTTCCACAAGTCGGGTCTGACAGTACCGTGGGTGGTAATTGATATGACTTGGAAACAAATATAATTGCGAGACCGCCCTCAATACTGTATAATGGGTTTTATTTAAACTTGATTAAACTGGGATTCACTCACCAGTATTTCCCACTGACAAAATATTTTTAAAACGCGTTTCAGGTAACAAAATATGAAAGCCAAATAGAAGCCAGCTGGACAGCACTGAAGGCTTGGAAAAGTGGCAATAAAGTTACCTAAGAATAAATAGATGTTTTTATTAAATAAAATAGGGTTTTTATCCCTATGAAAATGTGTGTATTTGAAACTTGGAAATTTTCCACGTATTTAATATATTGAAAGCGTGGTATTTTACTCTGATAAATAATTTCCTAACTACGATCCTGATGTAAATTCCGCTGCCAAAATTGATTAAACACGCGATACCACCGAAACTGGCTCGCGGTCGCCCGTTCCCGAGGAATTAGGGATCGGAGGTTGCGACAGGTTGTCATAAAACAGTGTTAAGTAGTAGCAATATTATACCATTGTCAGCGACCATCAACACCGGAAAAACTCGTAAAAATAAAATAAATAAAAATGGGAAAAAAATAACGCCAAGCGAAAAGCAGACATAAAATCTTTGAATCACGCATGCTCGTTGCTGAGAAATTAAACCGAAACGTAAAACATAAAAAAATAACTAAGTCCATCCAGGACCCACGTGTTGGACGAACTTGTTAAACGCAGAAAAATAGATGTGACGCGACGGGCCAGTCAAACAGGAAAAAAATATACGAAAAAATGTTGAACCTCATACGCACGTTGCGGTGTGTTAACTCACAAAATTTAGAACGAAACGAAAAACTTGGGAAAGATGAAAAGTATGGTGCACTAAAATTGAAAATAAAAAAGAGTTGGGATTAAATTTGAAAGTATGAAAAGCTTTAGATTAAAAGTAAAAAAAAAAAAACAAAGGGTCTAAATTGCAAAAATTGAAGTTATTTATTAATTTCCGATAAAGATAAGAATAAGTTTTTTTTGAAAGGAGAACTTCATTAAAAAGGCCGGCCTGCCCAAAAACACAGGACCGCACCAAGAACAATTACATCATATACAATGGGAAACTATACCAATCTCTCCAAACTAAATTACAAAATTTGGACCGACTCTTCAACCACAAAAAACCCAAAGATTTAACGACCTCGAAAATCTACCCACTATCTCCTTTCCCATTAGAAAAAATCTTCGCATTCCTACCTTTACAAATACACCAACATGTTACCATCACCAGCCCTCGGACTAATTCCTTCGACCTCGGATCACCGACCACGCTATCATGAATACCCAGAAGATCATTGAATAAGAAAGCAAAAAATTGCGGCAACTTGATCCACTCACAGAACCGATTCCATACCCTTTGAGAGATAATACATGTTGTAAAAAGGTGATCGATAGATTCAGCATCCTCTCCACATAGTGCACAAGCATCCGAACCCACCGAAATATTTCTTCTCACCAAAGCTTGTTTCGTAGGAATACGATCGAGTGTCGATCTCCAAATGAAACTTTTGCATTTAGATGGAACCCACCTGCACCCTTTAACTAAAGAACACCCTCCTGACACTCATCCCCCATCGCCAAATCTTTAACCGAAGAAGTTGAGAACTGGCCCGACGCTGAAGGAGGCCACCGCCATCTGTCCCTTTCGGTGGATATTCGAACCTCAGATAACTCCGCTATACATACCTCCAACTCAGCGACTTCCTCCACTGAAGCCGGAAGTCTAATCCACTCTCAAACCAGCGAACCATCGTCTTCCGAAATACGGTCACTAACCCAGCATCGTTTATTTTTTTCCAGCGCGAACAACTTAGGCCACCTGATCATTAAAGGGGAGTCACCGAACCAGTGGTCTATCCAGAAACGGATGCTACGGTGGTCCCCCACCACCCCCTTGATAAAGCTTAGGATCTTTTTACCCTTAAAAATGACTTTTGCTTCCATTATATTAGTTATTGGTTATTAATTAATTAATATTAATATTAAAAAAATTTATTAAACAAATATAAATAAAATTTATGAGGTTGAAGAAAAGAATGACATGTGTCATTATTTGGAGTCTTTTATTATAAGTTATATAGATTAGATATATACAGAATATCAATAATAATAAATTTAATTTTAGGTAAAGTATTCTATCATGACAATTTAATTTAACAAGATAATATAATAATATAATTTCATTTTCAATATGGAAATTTAAATTAAATAATATAACGTGACAAATGAACCACGTCTTAATTGAACCACATCTTAATTAAAACCGAGAATTTACAATAAAAAAATATAGACCCTCAAAGCATTAGGCCGCCCGGGGCGGTTCGTTAAACTATCACGGAAAGCATAAATAACGCGTTATTTCCCACCCCGCTCCAAACGTCCACGCGTGATAGTTTAACGAAATCAGATTTTCGTGATTTTTTCAACGCGTTATGGTTTTTTTTGTGAGTGTAATTGTTGGTTGGGGGGAAATTGTTGGGTGTGGTGATGAGTGATGACCACCCCCACTAAAAAAGGTTGTGAGTGATGGAAAAATGGTTGCTGACATGGCGGAACTTGATTGGTGCTTGTGAGTGATAGAATTCTATCACTAGTGACCACCCCCTCCCCTTATGAATTATTTGAGTGTTGAACTTTAGTTGTCAATATGGAAATTAAAATTAAATAAAGATAACGTGACAAATGAACCACATCATAATTAAAATCGAAAATTTATGATATAAATATATATATATGTAGACCCTCAAAGCATTATATACATATTATATATATATATACATATTATTAGCCAAGCTTCATGAATAGTAAATATTACATATTACTTTTCTTTTCTTTTTTTTCTTTTCTTTCTTTTTTCATTTTCCTTTTTTTCCCTTTTATTTCTTTTTTCTTTTCCTTTTATAATTTTTTTACTTTAGTGTTTTTTTTCTTTGGTTTTTATTAATTTAATATTATCACATACTTTTCTTTTCTTTCTTTTTTCCTTTTTCTTTTTTTCCCTTTTATTTCTTTTTTCTTTTCCTTTTTCCTTTTATAATTTTTTTACTTTAGTGTTTTTTTTTCTTTGGTTTTTATTAATTTAATATTATAACAATAACATCACTTTGTATATATAGTTTACTGACAAACATGAATAGTAATTTTAAATTTAAAATAATATTTACCTTTTTAATATTTTATTATATCAATATATTATTTTTAATATTTACTTTTAATATATTTTTATTTTTTTCCTATTTACCTTTAGCTTTTAACGTATTTTCATTTTCTGAAACCATATTTCCTTTATCATTATATATATACATATTATTAGCCAAGCTTCATGAATAGTAACTATTACATATTACTTTTCTTTTCTTTTCTTTTTTCCTTTTCATTTTTTTCCTTTTTATTTCTTTTTTCTTTTCCTTTTTCCTTTTATAATTTTTTTACTTTAGTGATTTTTTTCTTTGGTTTTTATTAATTTAATATTATAACAATAACATTACTTTGTATATATAGTTTACTAACAAACATGAATAGTAATTTTGTATTTAAAATAATATTTACCTTTTTAATATTTTATTATATCAATATACTATTTTTAATATTTACTTTTAATATATTTTTATTTTTTTTCCTATTTACTTTTAGCTTTTCACGTATTTTCATTTTCTAAAACCATATTTCCTTTATAATTTATTTTTGTTTTTAATATATTTTTTTTAAATCATCTTTACTTTATCAATTAATTTGTTATTTCTTTAATAACTTATGTTCGTTAATTTTTTTTTTTCTAGAAACTAAAGTTCGTAGTTGTGCTTAATTTTTTACCCTCAATCAGTATAAGTTTTATTAAAAACGAATTTATATTCAAAATAAAGTATTTATTTGGTATTGTAAAATGATACGATGATAAACTGAACCGATTCTAACGGTTTGCTTTCTAAACAACATGCTACATTTTCAAATAACGTTTCTTTTACATTATCATTTGCTCTGTTTCGCCGCAACGCGCGATCGGAAAAAAAACCTAGTTATATATATTGTTGGCGATGAACGATGAATAGTAACTTTATTTTTATAATAATATATAGCATTTTATTATTTTTTTATTTAATATATAATAATAGTTTATTATTATATTTACTTTTAATAACATACTTTTATTTTTTTTTCCTTTTTTAAAACCATATATTTCCTTTGCTATTTTCTTTAATAATTCTTTTTTTTTCTTTTTTTAGAACATATATTAATTTATCGATTAATTTGATACTTCTTTAAAAATTTACGTTTATAACTTTTTTCCTAAAAATGTAAGCACGTAGTTGTGCTTGATTTTTCACTGACATTCCGTTATAAGTTTTGTAAAAAATACGAAGTTGTACTCAAAATAAAGTATTTATTTGGTATCATAAAACGATTCGATGATAAACTAAACCACTCTAATGGTTTGGCTTTCTAAACAACAACGATGAATAGTAACTTTATTTTTATAATAATATATAGCATTTTATTATTTTTTTATTTAATATATAATAATAGTTTATTATTATATTTACTTTTAATAACATACTTTTAATTTTTTTTCCTTTTTTAAAACCATATATTTCCTTTGCTATTTTCTTTAATAATTCTTTTTTTTCTTTTTTTAGAACATATATTAATTTATCGATTAATTTGATACTTCTTTAAAAATTTACGTTTATAACTTTTTTTCTAAAAATGTAAGCACGTAGTTGTGCTTGATTTTTCACTGACATTCCGTTGTAAGTTTTGTAAAAAACGAAGTTGTACTCAAAATAAAGTATTTATTTGGTATCATAAAACGATTCGATGATAAACTAAACCACTCTAATGGTTTGGCTTTCTAAACAACATGTTTTTTTTCAAATCACGTTTGTTTTACATTATCATTTGCTCGGTTTCGCCGCAACGCGCGACATAAAAAAACTAGTTATGAATTATTTGAGTGTTGAACTTTAGTTGTCAATATGGAAATTTTATTACCATACTATAAATTTATAACATGTTGGTGCTTTATTGAGTTTTACTCTAAGGTTAGCGAGTTTTTCAAAAAAAAAAGGTTTTCATATATATATATATATATATATATATATATATATATATATATATATATATATATACGGGTTCTAACCTAGTTGTATTAATATATAAAAAAATAACTGATGGACTACATAACATATTGTAAATTAAATATGTTTTTCAAAAGCAATAAAACATTATATATAATAAAACATTATATATAAAACAATAGAAATCGTGAACGGTTGTAATTTTGCATTGGTCATGTTACTTTCATCTATAGGGTTTTTATTGGTTGATGTTATTTTGATTTATAAGGTTAAATATGATTGTTTTTTTATTTACGTTGTTAACCTTTAACTTTAATACAATTATCAACTTTAATACAGTTATCATATTATCCATGAACTCTAATAGTTCTTTTTTATAGATGATTTAGCTTTATATCGTGGTCTTTTACAAATTTGTAAAGCGGAAGTTTAACAATAATTTTTTTTTCTATAAACGATTTACGTTTAATCCCTGAACTTTAATAGAGTTATCATACGGGCCTTGAAGTTTAATAAAGTTAATTTTTTTATAATTAACAAATTTGTACTTTTATCTTTTTCATAAGTCAAATTATTTTTTATTTTACCTATCAAAACAAACTTTTAACTCTAGACATGTTTAACTAACCGTGTTACTTGTTTATTTTTACCATCACTTTGATTAAAGCCTACATGGTCAATATTAAACCTTTCAATATACAAGGTGACAAATTTAATTATTTTTTATTTACCTTATTATAGTTAAAGCTAACTTTTACATCTAAACATGTTTACTAACTAACCGTGTTGATTTCTTATTATGTTTTCATGGTTTAGATCAAAGTTTGCATGGTTTATTAATTATTATAACCCATGGATATATCATCTAAAAATACATCCGCCCCTCCGCGAAGCGCAGCCTCAAATGCTAGTTTTGAAACAAATGGAGATTAAAAAGGTTTATTAAGATTATTATGCTATATTAATTTATAATAATAAAAGCAAATATATATAACTTTTTATAATTTGTTTAACTTAATTTAAAACAAAATACACACTACTATATTATTTTATGGTTTGAATTTGCAATTTTAACAAAATTTAAAATGTGCAATAAACAAACACTAAATAATATTTTGGAAGAAAAAAAAATATAAATAAAAAATCTAAAGTTCGATCTAAACACGCGGTATAGTTGATAGGTTTACTTGGTTTGACCTGCGGCGAGAATTTGGTTGGTATTAGTTTGGCTCATTACGATACCGATACTCGCTATTGTAATTGAAAGAGAAAACTTTACATCGATCAGAAACAATTAAAAACGAATATCGATACAGATACTGATGTTCAGTTGCATCAGTTCGATTCGATTCGTTTGTGTTCTATAAATTGACACCTAACGCTTTCGATACCCATATTTATTTTATTGTGTTCTCTTTCAATAAACTGACACAATATCACTATATCACGGTATCTATATTTATTTTTATGCTTTCCGGTTTCTTTTCTTTTTTTCATTTTATCCACTCTGTCTGCAATAGTACAACTACCGTGACTCTCAACCGATTTCCGTTATAACTTTTGTTAAAAACGAAGTTGTACTCAAAATAAAGTATTTATTTGGTATCATAAAACGGTACGATGATAAACTAAGTCATTCTAATGGTTTGGCTTTATAAATAATATGCTTTATTTTCAAATCACGTTCGTTTTACATTATCATTTGCTCGGTTTCGTCGCAACGCGCGACGTCAATAAAAACTAGTGTAGATAAAAATTAGTAGGGTTAGATATACTACCACTTTAAAACATTGGTTGTAAATTTTGTTTAAATTTTATTAACAATCAATGTTTAATATATTGGCTTTTGTTTACTTTTTTTACTTTGTCGTTAAATTACCGTGTATACTAACCAAAAATGTAACACCCAAAAAATGGGTTTGGTAATTAAACCACGTTACTAGTGACGACGGGTAAAATACCGTTAGTAGTAAAAATAACCCGGTAAATATTGGGATTTAAATAAGAAATCCTAATATTAAATACAAGCGAATCAAAGTTTTAGGGAATTGATTTTATAAGAACCCGAGTTAACGGGACTTAAAATATAACGGGTTACAACTCCCAGGACCCACTAAGTAACTAGGAATATTAACCTAGTTAGTTAGTGTCTTGACATAATAGAACAAATATGTTTAAGATACCCTTTAAATAACTTGTGTAAAGTTGAGGGACTAAACAGGGACCATTGTGAAAGTTGTTTTTAATTAAAGGATTTAAAAACACCAAAACACACACTCAGGTGTGTGTGTTTGGTCGACATACATCAGGAGCACAAAAGGGAGTTCTTTCAAAACCCTAGAACTCACAAACTTGATCAAAATCGAAGGAGATTGAGCGAAGAAATTGGGGCTTTTAATAAAATCATGATCACCAAGCTTAGGGGATCACAAGGTATGTTGAATCTTGATGTTTGGTGATATTTCAAATTTGTGATAAACATGCATGAATGAAATTCGTGTATGAATGTTGAATGTTATAGTGATATTGATGTGAGTATAAGTCTAGGAACAAACCCTAGACGCGAACTTGTAGAATTGTGCCATAAACTAGTGATTAGTCAACTAATAAAGTATGAGCTAAGTGGGTTTTGATGATTTGATGAGATTATTGTTGTATTGGTGTTTATAGACATCATACTAACTCATATGAATGAACTACTTGAACAAATTAGGGATTTTGTTAAGAGTTCATAAGTGATTAGAAGTGGGTCTTGACATAAGAGGTTAAGCCATGATTATGATGGTCAAAGTGTGTATATGCTTATAATACCTAAAATCACATGTTGATTTATTATTACTTGAGGTATGAATTGGATGACATGTTAGCTAATTTGGCGTCTCAAGAGATGATGCTCACTAAGTGTTGATAATGTGCCTAATTGAGTCTTGTGAAACTTGATAGTGCAATCATATGTGTTAATTGGTGATTTGACTTTTTAAAAGTCAAACCGACCATTAATAAGATTGAGTGATAATTTTGATAGAAAATACGTAAGATGTAATAGTCATGATTGACAATGACTAAACTAACCATCTTACGAAATATGATGATAGTTTGACGCTTAACGAGCTAGGTGGAAGCTTGATGAGTGAGCGGGTCAAACGAATCAAGTGAGAAGAAAGGCGTATTCGGGATGCGAGGTAAGTTAAAACTTACACCTTTTATTTAATATCTATTGGCTTTATAGATTTTGATTAATCAAAAGTCACATTTGACTTATGATGTTTCGACCCGACGTGCGAGGTTCGAAACAAAAGACAATAATGATAAACCATGTTGAATGGTTAAAAAGAGCTAATAAGGTCATTTAGTCATGTAATGACTAATAGATAACGAGTTTTGAGTGATTTACCTTATAAGGTAAATCAATACAATTAATAAGGGTAAAACGGCAATGTAGTCACTCGTTGACGATAACCGTTAGTTTTGAAGGACACTTTATGGCGTAAGATATAAAGGGGTCAAAATAATCAAGAAATAAATTTGTAAGTAAATTGACCGTATGGAGTAAACCGGTACAAGTTATGTAGACGAGATGATAATAAATCCATCTCGCAAAAGTAAATGGTCATATAGACCAAACGGGTCAAAAGGTGAAAATATCACCCTTTGACAATATCGACTAATGTTTTGTCGAGTTGCATGATTACAGGAATAAATATCGATTGAATGTTGTCATCGCTATTACTTAGCGGCTACTAAGGCAAGGTGTCAAAACGGGTCAATATATTGATTCGAGCCAGGTATGTATAATTGGTCGAATCATCATTAGAACTTGAAGTTCAATGAGGGCTAAACAAGTTAAAATGGACATTGGGTTATCTTTTAAGTAAACTGAATGATTTAAGTTATTGTCATTATGTTTTAAAAACATGATGGCTATTTAAACAAGATCCTAGTTTAAAAAGTGGAATTTTGGTCAATTACGACATAAAAAGTCCTTTGTTGTAAAGAAAGGATTTAAGATGACCAAAACGCCCTCGTAAGCAAAATCGAGTAAGTGAACCTTAAGAGTCGTTTAAAAACAAGTTATATGATCAAGCAAATACTTTGAATAAGTATAAAGAATGAAAAGGGTAAATCTTGGGTCAAATGACTCAATATGGGTCTTTGCCGTAAAATGATAGTCCGAGGGATAAAACTCGGAATATATGTATCTCCATATTAAATCCACCACAAATATAGTTGTGGTGGAAGACTACTTGGTAAGAAATGTGAAAATATAAAGTTAGATACAAATGAAAGCGATTTTAGGCTCGAAAGTGCTTAGATACCCTTAACGGGTCAAAATAAGCATACAAGCGAAAACGGGTTTAAATTGTGTAATAAACCTATGATTAGAACCTAATATGGTAGGTAACATTAATTTGTAGAAGTGTATGTAATATAGGAATCAAACAAATACGTTTGTTTGATAAAATGCATAAACGGGTTAAAATTCGGTAAAAAGGTAACGAGTCAAAGGCTTAGAAGTCTCAAAATTTCTTATGTTGGATGTAGGATTTTAACTCCATGAGATGGAGGATTAAATTACGGACGCGTAGGAAAAAGAATCGGGTAAAACGGATCAATAACGAAGAAGTTATGGCCGTTTCCGTAAAAACTGGCATAGCTGATCTGAACTGTAACCTGCTGGAAAATGGTTTCCCAGGCGACACGCGAAGGAACAACATGGTTCCTCCGCGACACGCGACAGAACACTGATTTAGCGAAAAAAATTTATTTTAATCAGTTTCGCTTCCCGGACTCGTTTAAATACGTTCTAAGTTACATATGACTAATCCAACTCATGTTTTATGAGTTTCAGGTATGATTTTAGCACCAGAGGATGATCAAGCACAACGAAGAACCGAACACGATCAAGAAATAAGCTTCCGCACTATGTATCGTTGTTTTGTTAAATGACGAACTCAAACATGTTATTTTGTATAGTTTTAATTCTGTAAATAAAGTTTAATGAAACCCGTATTTTCAATGTATTGAAATTCTAATTACCCGTTTATTTTCGTAAATTATACAAAAATTGTTAAATAATAATAAGGGTGTTACAAGTTGGTAATCAGAGCTCAAGGTTGTTGACAAATGTGTTCGGTTCGAGGCTTGATCGCAAATCCGGTAAGTACAAGTATGTTAATAGTTTAGCATGCTAAAGTGTTGTAAACAACACATAGGGCTATCGTGTGATACACGTTACCCCAATTAAAATGATTGATATAGTTGACGAAAATACGCGCGTTGACGCGTATAGTAGAAAAAGCCTTGTATTATACTACGGGCGATTATTGAAGTTGACGTTACTAACTTTTGTGAATGTTTTAATTGAAGGACACTCGCGTTTGAAGACGACGAGAGTCAAACGAATTGTGGATATGATAATGGAACGGTCCGAAGTATGACAAGAGGAGCATGCTCACCGAGGACTAAATCGCGTAACGACCGCGAACAAGGTTAATGGCAAGGAACGCCCGTTGGGGCAAACATTACCAGGTGCACATTTTAAATAACCGCACAAATAGTAATATGCAACAAATAAGTAGAAATTGAAAGTTGCATATGTAGATTAAAAACTTGAAAAAAAAACCCGAATAGAAAATGTATTCAGGATATTGTTTCCAAGAGAAACAAATAGAGGCGTTACTTACATAGGGCGTGATGTGAAAACTATAAAAAGGTCATGTGTGTCGTGTGTTAATCGCTTACTCTGGCTAAGTAAGTAGTGGCATATGATACCATGAACTTCTTATGGCGGACACGTTTACATCCGATGTGGTAAGGGCGGGGTGAATGGGACTAACTTAAAGGTACCCAAATGAATCAGATAAGCAAAATATTTGATAATAATGTAAACGCACAGCCGGGTGACGGAAGCGTATTACATTAGGATGATGAGCCCGAGTGAAGGGACAAAGATTAATGTAAAATGATTTAGACAAGTATTGGGAGGGAGTGTACTTACACTCGAACCCAGAAAACGCAAGCATGTAAAATGATTTAGACAAGTATTGGGAGGGAGTGTACTTACACTCGAACCCAGAAAACGCAAGCATGTAAAATGATTTAGGCAAGTATTGGGAGGGAGTGTACTTACACTCGAACCCAGAAAACTCAAGCATGTAAAATGATTTAGACAAGCATTGGGAGGGAGTGTACTTACACTCGAACCCAGAAAATGCAAATATGTCCCTAAACGAGTCGTTTTTGTAAAACGTCAAACTCGAGGACAAAGTCGGAATATAGAAATGAAGCGAGAGAACCAGTGAGAATCCTCGCGTAAAACAAAGACTGTAAAAGAGTAAATGCCAAGTCGTTAAAATTGCTTGACATAAATTAAAGATAAAACATTAAACTAAAATTCCGTTTTAGTCAAAAACGACGTTTTATCAAACATATATAGTATGAGATGATTGAGAAATAAACCTAAAACACGACGTGACGCGATCACGGTCAGGAAAGTTATGTGAAATAAAATCACATAGTAGCCCGAGAGATGGGTATAAAGTAACTGGACTAATAAGACTAGTCAGTGAGGCCGGTTAAGGTCAATATTTAAATTAAGAAAGTGTTCAACACCCTATCTATATTAAGATTAGCGTGAAATAATCATAGTTGATAAGCGTGTATGACCAAGTGGCCAAATGGCTACTCAGTCAAGCCAAATAATAAAGGTAAGTGAGTACAAAACGGCAGTGATGATCCATGAGGTCATAATAACGAAAAGTATTTATCGCCTATACTGAGCGATCACAAGGCAACATAAGCAAAGTGTTGGGAAGTCAGATCGAGTAAAGGCACGATAAAAAGGATAAAGCCGGAAGGTATGTGGTAATATGCCTTGTAGAATTCCGTTAATAGCACATCTAGATAGTGCTAAATAAATAAGATAAAATCAGGAAATTCATTTTAGTGGCGAATGCTGTACGAATGAACCAAACGAATAAGTTCGTAAAGAAAAGGGGACTGTTTGTAAACAGTGAAAGATCTCACTAGAAACATCCAAATGGGTGAAAATAACGGATTCACAAAGAATCCGAAAGTATAAAGGCGATGGATTTCGCTAAGTTAATCAAACAAGTCGAAATGACCAGATGGCGTTATTCTGAGTTGCGTAAATTCGCATAAAAGATACATATGTTGTGTAATTAAAAGATGTTACCATATTTGTCTAATGACACTAACAAATGGTCAAAGTGTGAGTAATGCTTAGAAGGTTACTCAGTTTATGTACATTGGGTTGAAACTCAATAAATTATGTAAGAAAAGGTTTCGAGGACGAAACCTCTTTAAGGGGGGTAGACTTGTAACACCCAAAAAATGGGTTTGGTAATTAAACCACGTTACTAGTGACGACGGGTAAAATACCGTTAGTAGTAAAAATAACCCGGTAAATATTGGGATTTAAATAAGAAATCCTAATATTAAATACAAGCGAATCAAAGTTTTAGGGAATTGATTTTATAAGAACCCGAGTTAACGGGACTTAAAATATAACGGGTTACAACTCCTAGGACCCACTAAGTAACTAGGAATATTAACCTAGTTAGTTAGTGTCTTGACATAATAGAACAAATATGTTTAAGATACCCTTTAAATAACTTGTGTAAAGTTGAGGGACTAAACAGGGACCATTGTGAAAGTTGTTTTTAATTAAAGGATTTAAAAACACCAAAACACACACTCAGGTGTGTGTGTTTGGTCGACATACATCAGGAGCACAAAAGGGAGTTCTTTCAAAACCCTAGAACTCACAAACTTGATCAAAATCGAAGGAGATTGAGCGAAGAAATTGGGGCTTTTAATAAAATCATGATCACCAAGCTTAGGGGATCACAAGGTATGTTGAATCTTGATGTTTGGTGATATTTCGAATTTGTGATAAACATGCATGAATGAAATTCGTGTATGAATGTTGAATGTTATAGTGATATTGATGTGAGTATAAGTCTAGGAACAAACCCTAGACGCGAACTTGTAGAATTGTGCCATAAACTAGTGATTAGTCAACTAATAAAGTATGAGCTAAGTGGGTTTTGATGATTTGATGATATTATTGTTGTATTGGTGTTTATAGACATCATACTAACTCATATGAATGAACTACTTGAACAAATTAGGGATTTTGTTAAGAGTTCATAAGTGATTAGAAGTGGGTCTTGACATAAGAGGTTAAGCCATGATTATGATGGTCAAAGTGTGTATATGCTTATAATACCTAAAATCACATGTTGATTTATTATTACTTGAGGTATGAATTGGATGACATGTTAGCTAATTTGGCGTCTCAAGAGATGATGCTCACTAAGTGTTGATAATGTGCCTAATTGAGTCTTGTGAAACTTGATAGTGCAATCATATGTGTTAATTGGTGATTTGACTTTTTAAAAGTCAAACCGACCATTAATAAGATTGAGTGATAATTTTGATAGAAAATACGTAAGATGTAATAGTCATGATTGACAATGACTAAACTAACCATCTTACGAAATATGATGATAGTTTGACGCTTAACGAGCTAGGTGGAAGCTTGATGAGTGAGCGGGTCAAACGAATCAAGTGAGAAGAAAGGCGTATTCGGGATGCGAGGTAAGTTAAAACTTACACCTTTTATTTAATATCTATTGGCTTTATAGATTTTGATTAATCAAAAGTCACATTTGACTTATGATGTTTCGACCCGACGTGCGAGGTTCGAAACAAAAGACAATAATGATAAACCATGTTGAATGGTTAAAAAGAGCTAATAAGGTCATTTAGTCATGTAATGACTAATAGATAACGAGTTTTGAGTGATTTACCTTATAAGGTAAATCAATACAATTAATAAGGGTAAAACGGCAATGTAGTCACTCGTTGACGATAACCGTTAGTTTTGAAGGACACTTTATGGCGTAAGATATAAAGGGGTCAAAATAATCAAGAAATAAATTTGTAAGTAAATTGACCGTATGGAGTAAACCGGTACAAGTTATGTAGACGAGATGATAATAAATCCATCTCGCAAAAGTAAATGGTCATATAGACCAAACGGGTCAAAAGGTGAAAATATCACCCTTTGACAATATCGACTAATGTTTTGTCGAGTTGCATGATTACAGGAATAAATATCGATTGAATGTTGTCATCGCTATTACTTAGCGGCTACTAAGGCAAGGTGTCAAAACGGGTCAATATATTGATTCGAGCCAGGTATGTATAATTGGTCGAATCATCATTAGAACTTGAAGTTCAATGAGGGCTAAACAAGTTAAAATGGACATTGGGTTATCTTTTAAGTAAACTGAATGATTTAAGTTATTGTCATTATGTTTTAAAAACATGATGGCTATTTAAACAAGATCCTAGTTTAAAAAGTGGAATTTTGGTCAATTACGACATAAAAAGTCCTTTGTTGTAAAGAAAGGATTTAAGATGACCAAAACGCCCTCGTAAGCAAAATCGAGTAAGTGAACCTTAAGAGTCGTTTAAAAACAAGTTATATGATCAAGCAAATACTTTGAATAAGTATAAAGAATGAAAAGGGTAAATCTTGGGTCAAATGACTCAATATGGGTCTTTGCCGTAAAATGATAGTCCGAGGGATAAAACTCGGAATATATGTATCTCCATATTAAATCCACCACAAATATAGTTGTGGTGGAAGACTACTTGGTAAGAAATGTGAAAATATAAAGTTAGATACAAATGAAAGCGATTTTAGGCTCGAAAGTGCTTAGATACCCTTAACGGGTCAAAATAAGCATACAAGCGAAAACGGGTTTAAATGGTGTAATAAACCTATGATTAGAACCTAATATGGTAGGTAACATTAATTTGTAGAAGTGTATGTAATATAGGAATCAAACAAATACGTTTGTTTGATAAAATGCATAAACGGGTTAAAATTCGGTAAAAAGGTAACGAGTCAAAGGCTTAGAAGTCTCAAAATTTCTTATGTTGGATGTAGGATTTTAACTCCATGAGATGGAGGATTAAATTACGGACGCGTAGGAAAAAGAATCGGGTAAAACGGATCAATAACGAAGAAGTTATGGCCGTTTCCGTAAAAACTGGCATAGCTGATCTGAACTGTAACCTGCTGGAAAATGGTTTCCCAGGCGACACGCGAAGGAACAACATGGTTCCTCCGCGACACGCGACAGAACACTGATTTAGCGAAAAAAATTTATTTTAATCAGTTTCGCTTCCCGGACTCGTTTAAATACGTTCTAAGTTACATATGACTAATCCAACTCATGTTTTATGAGTTTCAGGTATGATTTTAGCACCAGAGGATGATCAAGCACAACGAAGAACCGAACACGATCAAGAAATAAGCTTCCGCACTATGTATCGTTGTTTTGTTAAATGACGAACTCAAACATGTTATTTTGTATAGTTTTAATTCTGTAAATAAAGTTTAATGAAACCCGTATTTTCAATGTATTGAAATTCTAATTACCCGTTTATTTTCGTAAATTATACAAAAATTGTTAAATAATAATATGGGTGTTACAAAAAAGGCCGCAACAATTTTTCCCTGACATTCTGTTATAAGTTTTGTTAAAAACAAAGTTGTACTCAAAATAAAGTATTTATTTGGTATTATAAAACTGTACGATTATAAACTAAATCGTTCTAATGGTTTGGCTTTCTAAACAACATTCTTTATTTTCGAATCATGTTTGTTTTACGTATAGTTCAGGCCATTACCATCGTACACCACCACATATGCCGCCGTGGACCAGTTGGTTGTCGCCACTGCCATTGAACCGGTTGTTTTTTCTTCACCCAAACGAATCAGAACTATACGGTTGAGGATTTTGGAATTAGGGTTTGTAGATAGAAGATGAGAAGGGAAATAGGATATCAATAATAAAAAGGACACGATACTAAAGAAACTATGCAACATTAACAATATAATTAAATAAATAACATTAAATATAATAATAATAAAGATAAAAGAAAAAGATTATATTATCTATGTCGTTTGTATGGTGCTAGTTAAGTTCATCATGGTAGGAAAAAGTCAATTATATATACCCATAGGAACTTCAAGGAACGCATAAAATCGAATCCTAATATCTTTGTTGTTCGTATGGTGTTGGTTCAAAATAAATTTAATATTTCTTAAATAACTTTCGTTCGTTAATTAAAAAAAACTTAAGTACGCAATTGTGTTTATTATCCCGTGGAGATTCCGATATAAGTATTGTTAAAAATGAAGTTATATTCAAACGAGAGTATTTGTTTAGTATCGTTTTATGGTACGCTAATAAAATAAACCGATTCTATTGTTTGGCTTTCGAAACAACATGCTTGATTTTCAAATATCGTTTGTTTAACATTATCATTTGCTTTCGTTGCAGAATTTATTAAAAACAATTTCGGTTGCAGAATCATTGCAGTTTTTTTTTTATTTTTTAGTATTTTTAGAATTTTTATGATTTTTTGAATTTTTTTAATTTTTTAGATTTTTTTTTATTTTCTAGATTTTTTTTATTTTTTAGAATTTTTTTTATTTTTAGAATTTTTTTTTTATTTTTATGCATTTTTTAGATTTTTATTTTGATTTTTTAGAATTTTTTGGATTTTTTAGAATTTTTTATGATTTTTTAGAATTTTTTTGATTTTTTAAAATTAGATCAAAATGGCAATTGAAAAGATTTAAAATGAAAATCCCCAAAATACCCCTGGTTAAAAATAGGGTTTTTGGATGAAGTTAGGGTATGTGATTAAAATGGCAACAAAAGGGAAAAGTCAGGGACCCAGAGACGAAAAAAACTATTTGGACTAAAATGGTAAATTTGGACAAACCTCAGAGACTAAAATGGCAATTCTTCTGCGTTTAGGTTGTTGACTCTCTTCCTCATCCTCTTCGTTTTCAACGATAGCTTTCACCACCGTCGCGATCGTTTGTAGAAATATTTCCGCCCCATCGTCAGATGATGATGACGATTCAGTATAACTTGAAGAACTCATGGCGAGATTGTGTTTTATGTGTTTGATTTTGTGTGAGAAAAATGATAAATATTGTAAAGTATTTATAAAGGAATTTTTTTTTTTAAATAGCCCAACGGCTAGTTTGGTTTGGCCATTCACAACCCGTCATGTCAGCTTGGCCAGACCGCCCCACGCCCGGCTTGAAACCCATGCCCCAAGGGCCACGCCGTTTGCCCATTTGCATGGATGAAATAAAAGTCTCACCAACTACCACAGGATACATATGCAATATGGACAAAATTACGGATACAAATGCCTTTCGGCCCTTTCATTATTTCCCAACAAAGTTCTTAAATGCAAAATCAGAAGACAAGGGCCCAAGAGAGACATGAATTGATTTCCCAGACAATATTTTCGAGTGAGTCTTTTCTATGTGCCCTATAACACATGGGCTGATGGGCAAGGAACTTGAAACGATCATGTTTGGGTTGACCGTTACATTATTTAACGGTGTGAAGGGAAGTCTGGTCATTTCACCCAAAGTTGACCACTTTCACACCTTTTTAATCCTCAATTTTCCCTGAGAAGCACCATTTCACTCCCTTTATCCCTAAAACCATCCCCGCTATCAACAAAACCTCTGGTCATCCCACTGCTGTGGCTATCCCACCAAGAATAGCTCTGATCATCCTAGACATGAGGCAATACGCGATCATTTTGATTACTTTCCATGTTATTGGTACGACACTGTGTTAATTTGACTTAAAATTGTTGATCTTATGATGCGTTGCATGTATATAAACTTAAATGTGGTTTGTTTTTCAAGGAATTCTAGTTGGAATTAGGGTATGTGTGAGAGACTCCTTATCTAAATCCAATATCGGGTCCTGTTGAGGACGGGAAGGGAGTTCAGGATCAAGCTTTGTTTTAGCCGCTGATTGCACAGGCGCCCAAGAAAGACCTGACATTATTGCAAGAATTTTCCAGCTGAAGGTTGAATCACTACTAAAGTTCTTAAAAACACAAAATACTTTTGGTAGTGTTGCAGCAGGTATGAAAAATAAAATATTTACCCACATACATTTTTTGGCATTTCCTTTCCTTATGTCCACTTTTCTCCTTTTCAGATCTTTATACAATTGAATTTCAGAAAAGAGGCCTTCCACATTGTCATATGTTGCTCTGTCGTCATATGGTTGCGAATGGTGGAATGCGTCAATGGGGCGGTTTTTAGTGTTACTATTTTCATTACATTTATTCAGCAACGTACTTTTTCTATCTTAGGCACATAATCTGAGGTATCAGGTGAAAGCATATGCATATTGCTTCCAACTCTAGTTGGCTGCAAGACCTGTAATTGTTAAGTCATAAGCATCGTTATTGGGATAATTATTGCTATGAGAGGTTAACATTTTTTTTTTATCTAATTAGAGTTAACCCTACGGTCAACTCAGTAAGGTTAATGAACAAATAATGTATCAGAAGTGTGTACAGAAACAATAGCAAACACTAATGATTAACCTCAACACGCTTAATCCTAATTACATATTTTAACGGTATCTATTGTCTACTTTATGGGACTTAAGACCCGCACTAATTTGGTGGAGACAAGGCTATGTGTTATGGTTTACTAAAATTTGGTGCCAACCCAAGTAGATTTTTTAACAAAACTTATAACAGAATGTCAAAGAAAAAATCAAGCACAACTATGTACTTAAGTTTTTTATAAAAAAGTTATAAACGTAAGTTATTAAAGAAGTTATAACAGAATGTCAAAAGAAAAAATCAAGCACAACTATGTACTTAAGTTTTTATAAAAAAAATTATAAACGTAAATTATTAAAGAAGTGTCAAATTAACCGCTAAATTAATATATGTTCTATAAAAAGGAAAAAGAATATCCCCCACTTGTGGTGGAGTGGTGGAAATAGTTGCTTTTCCCCAATTTCTGCCCAACAGCCTGGGGTTCGGCACTTTCGTCCATAAAGTGCTTCGAATGGTGCATCATTGATACTTGTATGATAACTATTATTATAAGAAAATTCTATTAAAGGTAAGTGATCGTCCCAATTACCTCCGAAATCAATTACACAAGCTCTAAGCATGTCTTCCATTGTCTGAATTGTCCTTTTGCTTTGTCCGTCTGTTTGAGGATGATAAGCGGTGCTTAGATTTAACTTGGTTCCCATGGCTTTTTGGAAACTTGTCCAAAAATGAGAGGTAAAATGGCTATCCCTATCAGAAACAATTGATAAAGGAATTCCATGTAAAGAAACAATTTCATTTACATACAATTTAGCTAGCTCTTCAGGTTGTTGGTATGGTAGATCACTTTTATAATTGTCATGTTATTTGGGATTATTTAATCATACATTTAAGATTATGCTTTTTGCAATTTTGAAATTTATTGGGTATCAAACATGCTAATTTGCTGGATATGCCAACATATAGTATAAGAAACTGCAGTTCTAGAAGTAATACGGCTTTTAGCAGCCGAAAGAGAAGAGACTCTGTACGGGCTACATGGATGCCTCAAGGTTGTTCTCCCTTCTGCCTTTTTAGCTAATGCACGTGACTAGGTGTTTAGAGATCAAAACTTTTGTACATGTCAGGGTTGGGTTTAGGCTAAGCTGAACACCTTTGTCCAATAAAAAATATTGTTTCTAAGTAAAAAGGTTTATGAGGTTTCGTGGTGAATTCTATTCTATTTTTATACAAACTCTAGGTGATAAACTGAGGAAATTGGAGGAAGAAAAGGGTATCATTATGGGATTTGTCATAGGTCACGGGTAGGCATCACCTATTTCACCATCTTTCTGTTATGCATAAAAGTATGAGAATATAAAGGAGCTGATTGTGTTGACCTTTGACTTTTATCATTACAGTGCTACATCTGGTGGTATACTTGATAGAGCTATTGAAGCAAAAGACAGAAAGCATGGAGATCCCTCTCCATCATGCCACTCGCCCATTTTGTCCCCTGCTTGCCCTCGAGCTCCATAAACCGTAGCCGCCTGCACAAACATTCATCCAATCAAAAAACATAATACACATGAAACTATCAAACTGTCACTGACACCAACCTCAATATGTGCATAATTTGGATTCCCTTTTGATTTAATATACAACTTGTATGACTCATTTACACCATACTGCAACTGCACACAACAAAACCAAAACCGAATCATTAAAAAAATCGAAAACCTCCAACAAAATCCCCAAACAACAATACCTCATCGTTTTTAATCTAATTTGCATTGTGTTTTACATCATGTCCATTGTGTAATATGCAACTGGGTTTTTGAAATTTTTTTGAAAAATATAACAATAAGGTACTCATATTAAAGATAAAAAAACGCTCGATTTTATGGTATAATTTTTTTTAAAACAAATGATGTATAAAAAAGTTACGGACGTTTAAAAGTTAGGGGGGAAATAGCATGTGACTTGCATGTGCATATTCTCTTTCCTCTTGTAGACAAAATTACCCCTTCCATTTAATTACTCATAGTACACTTGTCACTAGATAATGTAAAACAAACATGATTTGAAAATAAAGAATGTTGTTTAGAAAGCTAAACCATTAGAACGATTTAATTTATCATTGTACCGTTTTATGATACAAATAAATACTTTATTTTTAGTACAACATCGTTTTTAACAAAACTTATAACAGAATGTATGCATTTCAACCCCCTATAGATTCTGCTGGATTTAACAACAGTAGTAGCCATATTCTTCATATCCTCAGCTCTCACTTACTTAGCTTCCTCTGACACAAACTTAATCAGCTTCACATATGCCAGCCCTAAGGTCTCCCCAGTATCTTGTTGTGCTTTAACAAACGATTCCGCCTACAAATAACAAAATCGTCTCAATCAGACTCCGTATAACGTAATTTGAAAATAAAGCATGTTGTTTAGAAAACTAAACCATTAGAACGCTTCAATTTATCATCGTATCGTTTTATAATACCAAGTAAATACTTTATTTTGAGTAAAACTTCGTTTTTAACAAAACTTATAACAGAATGTCAAAGAAAAAATCAAGCACAACTATGTACTTAAGTTTTTTATAAAAAAGTTATAAACGTAAGTTATTAAAGAAGTTATAACAGAATGTCAAAAGAAAAAATCAAGCACAACTATGTACTTAAGTTTTTATAAAAAAGTTATAAACGTAAATTATTAAAGAAGTGTCAAATTAACCGCTAAATTAATATATGTTCTATAAAAAGGAAAAAGAATATCCCCCACTTGTGGTGGAGTGGTGGAAATAACTTTGGGTTTCCTTGGAGACCCGGGTTCGATCCCCACCCACTGCATGTGGCTGGATGTCCCTATGATGGATCGCTCCTACCGAGGCATGGTTCGATCCGGAGGGTAACCCGGTTTTCACCCAGCTGTTACCCCAGCGGCTTTACCCGTGTGGGGGCAGTATGGTTTCCGTAACTTTTTTCTAAAAACTTAAGTATGTGGTTGTGTTTGATTTCTTTCCCTGACATTTCGTTATAAGTTTTGTTAAAAAGAGGTTATACTCAAAATGAAGTATTTATTTGGTATCATAAAACGGTACGATAATAAACTTAATCGTTCTAATGATTTGACTTTCTAAATAACATGCTTTATTTTCAAATCACTTTTGTTTTACATTACATGACAATGCGGATGATGATCAAGCTGACGAGAAGAACCGAACACGATCAATATTCAAGCTTCCGCGATATATGTCATCGTTACATTTTAAACGACAATATCAATTTATGATGTTGAAATGTGAATGAATAAGAGGTAACCTTATGTCTGACTGGATAAGAGGTAACATCTGAATGGTAAACCATCACATGTCACATTCTTCTACATTATCTTTGTTAAACACTTAAATAATTTCATTAAGAGGTAGCCTCTTAATGTCATTCAGATGCTACCAAACAGCCCCTAAGAGATTTTTTGTCTAAAATTAATCTTTCCAATTTGGAAAGAAACGGAGAGAAAGAAAAGAAAAGGAGATAATCCTTTCTTTTCTCTCGTTAACTAAACTCGGGAACACCGTGTAAGTGAAGCCAAAATAATAAATTAAAAATATATACTATAAAATTTTAACTAATCTATCAAATATTAAAAATTTACCGCCTTCTAAAAGTAAAGAAGTCAAAAGGCTGGCTTTGCCACCAATCAAACTCAACTTTCTTTCCTTTACCTTTTTTTTAATAATTGTTTTTTTTCCCTTTTTTAACATATATTAATTTATCGATTAATTTGATACTTCTTTAATAAGTTACGTTTATAACTTTTTTTCTAAAACTTAAGTACGTAGTTGTGCTTGATTTCTTTTCCTGACATTCCGTTATAAGTTTTGTTAAAACGAGGTTATACTCAAAATAAAGTATTTATTTGGTATCATAAAACGACACTATGATAAACTAAATCGTTCTAATGGTTTGACTTTCTAAACAACATGCTTTATTTTCAAATCACGTTTGTTTCACATTATCATTTGTTCGGTTTCGCCGCAACGCGCGGTATAAAAAAACTAGTTAGATTTAGAACAAGATTTCAAACCTTTTAAATTTAGATGAAAAAAAAAAAACAAACTTTTAAAGAAAATCATACAAAAATGAACAAAACTCATGGATGAATTAGACATTTTACTTCTAAAAGAAAACAATAGAAAAAAACCGAACTCAAAACCTAGTTACATATCAAATTGAAATATACTTTGAATTTAGCTAGTGATAATTTATAGGTATACATTTGACAATAAGGAATTGACTGTGAGTAGACAAACGGCTTCAACATCAGGTAGTGTGTCTGCGCCTGGTCCAGCGTATATTGATTTGGGGGATTGTACTAATATTTGTGAATATTGTGGGGCTCTTTTTTGGCACAAAGAGACTGAAATCATCACCTCAAAAAAATAGACCAAGGTACAATATGTGCTGTAGAGAAGGCACTGTGCGAATTGACTTTCCAAGGGAACCGCCAGTCTATATAAAGGAATTGTATTCTATGGCGCATTTTATGGAAAATATACGCGCTTACAATTCCATGTTCTCAATGACTTCCTTCGGTGCGCATGTAGATCATGAAATTAATCATACTCCCGGGCCCTATGTTTTTAAGGTTGCTGGTCAGGTGTCACATTGGTTGGGGTCCTTATGTCCTCCCGTGGGCAACAAACCACGGTTCCTTCAGATGTATATTTATGATACAGAAAACGAGGTCGAGAATAGGCTTCGGTTTTTTGAAGGTGACACTCGGAATCCTTTATCAGCAGACATTGTTTCTACTCTTGCTCGAGTTCTTTCAGATGTGAACGGGTATGTAAAGCTTTTCAGGAGCGCAAGAGATATATGTTCTCTTCAAGAGGTACCAAATTTTGCGATAAAACTGTACAACAGTCATACCCGAAAAAACTATGAAATGCCATCTACTGGAACTCTTGGTGCTATTATCTGTGATAACGATCCGTTAGCAACTGACTATGACATCGTTATCCATAGCAAAGATGGTAATGCAAGACGCGTTAGCAAGTTGCATTCTTCGTATATGCCGCTTCAGTACCCGTTGCTCTTCCCCTTTGCAGAGCAAGGTTGGTCCCCTGATTTACGTTTATCTGGTCGCGCACTATCAGAGGATCAAAATTTGACGATGAACATGTTCTACGCTTATCAGATACATGATCGCATAGGTGTATACACTTTGTTGTTGAAAGCTGGTCGTCTTTTGCAACAATATTTAGTTGACGCGTATGTGTGCATAGAGCAATGTAGGCTTGACTACTATCGGGCTAACCAAAATCGTTTTCGTTCTGAGTTTCTTCGCGGTATCCATGATGCTTTCTCCAAGGGTGAGACTGAGGGTCGTGATGTTGGTAAAAGAACCATTCTACCATCCTCATTCACAGGTGGGCCAAGGTATATGTACAAGCATTATCAGGATGCGCTCGCTATTTGTAGAGTCCACGGTAATCCACAATACTTCATAACATTTACCTGCAACGTTAAGTGGCCAGAAATCAGACGCTACTTGAATCACGCTGATTGCACAGGCGCCCAAGAAAGACCTGACATTATTGCAAGAATTTTCCAGCTGAAGGTTGAATCACTACTAAAGTTCTTAAAAACACAAAAGACTTTTGGTAGTGTTGCAGCAGGTATGAAAAAAAAATATTTACCCACATACATTTTTTGGCATTTCCTTTCCTTATGTCCACTTTTTTTCCTTTTCAGATCTTTATACAATTGAATTTCAGAAAAGAGGCCTTCCACATTGTCATATGTTGCTCTGGGTTGCACCAGAATGCAGAATAAAAGACGCGCAACATGTGGATAATTTCATTTCTGCTGAAATTCCAGATCTAGGGGCAGATCCGGCTTTATATCGAATAGTGACTGATTCCATGATGCATGGTCCCTGTGGCTTACCAAAGATGAACGCACCATGCATGGTTAATAAGAAATGTTCAAAATCCTTTCCAAAGGCCTATGAACAAGTCACTCGATTTGAAAAAGAAGGGTATATTCACTATAAAAGACGACCAAATGGTCCTCAATTAGAAAAAAATGGTGTGCCACTTGACAACGGTTACGTAGTCCCATATAATCGGACTCTTTGTTTGCATTTCGAGGCACATATAAATGTCGAATATTGCGGTTGGAGTATGCTCATTAAGTATTTGTTCAAGTACCTATCCAAAGGTATAGATCGCATTTGTTATGCTGTCACAAGGACCCCTGACTGTACAACACAATCAACATCAAATTCTCACGAAGGTGTAGACGAAATCTCAAAGTTTGTAGATGGTAGATTCGTTTGTCCACATGAAGCAGCTTGGAGGATCCTCAATTTTCCAATTCACCATAGAAACCCAGCTGTTCAGCTATTAGCCGTTCACTTAGAGCACATGCAGAATATCATCTTTAAAGATAACCAACAGCTACACGACATTCTTGGTAACCCAGCAACTCAAAAAACAACATTAACAGAATGGTTAAGAAGCAATGAACAACAACCGAATGACAGGGATTTATGTTACGTGGACTATCTGTCAAGGTACCGATGGGATCCCTCCAAGAAAGCATGGCTTAAAAGATTATCTACCAGAACTCCACCAATTGGAAGGTTGGCATACATACATCCAGCATGTGGTGAGTCGTTCTACCTAAGAATGCTACTTAACCACCAAAAAGGTTGTTGTTCTTTCGAGGACATCAGAACAGTTTCTAACATTGTATACCCTACCTACCGAGCTGCATGCGAGAAACTTGGTTTGATAGGCGATGATCGAGAATGGGTTGCAGCTTTCGTAGAGGCATCGTCTTGGGCCACGGCTGCAGAATTAAGGGCTTTGTTTGCGCATATGCTTTTATTCTGTGACCTATCTAATCCATTAGGTTTTTGGCATAAATACTGGCCACGAATGAGTGATGATATTATTAGGAATTTGAATGATGTTACTGGTACATCAAATACTCACATTAGCGGCTTAAACCTGCAACAACATGTATTGTTCGAATTGGAATTATTGTTGAATTCTAATGAAGGTTCACACTCATTGGCCAAGTTTGGCTTACCGATGCCTCCTGATTCAATGGCGTCAGCACTAAGAAACAGATTACTTTTGGAAGAAAAGTGCTATGACACTGACGCCTTGGTGACTAAAAGTAGAACTATGGAAGAGGCCTTAAACTCTGTTCAGCTAGCAGTATACAACATGGTTGTAAGCTCAGTTATGCAAAATACGCAAATACTTTTGTTTATATACGGCCATGGAGGAACAGGAAAAACTTTCCTATGGACTGCAATCATAGACAAACTCAGGTCCGTTGGGAAAGTAGTTCTTGCTGTCGCAGCATCAGGGATCGCTGCCTTGCTTTTGCCTTCAGGAAGAACAGCTCACTCTCGATTCAAGATCCCATTAGAATTAACAAATGATTCATTGTGCTACATTAAAAAAAACACACAGCTCTCCTAATTATTAATGGAAACGTCGCTTATTGTATGGGATGAGGCTCCAATGAGTGATCGAATATGCTTTGAATCATTGGATAAGAGCCTTAAAGACATAGTTGGTAACAAAGACAAACCATTTGGTGGAAAATCTGTGCTGTTAGGAGGAGACTTTCGACAAACATTGCCGGTCAAACCCAAAGCTTCAAAGAATGAAATCATTGCATCCACTTTACCTAGGTCACACTTATGGAACGACTTTAAAATTGTTAAGGTATATGAAAACATGCGTGTGACCAGATCAACGACCTCACCTGCTGATAAGGAAGCTGCTCTAGCATTCTCAAAGTGGTTACTTGACATCGGAGATGGTCTAACTGGCATACCGTACAAACAATCACCAGACACGAAAATCATTGACATACCAACACAGTTTCTAATACAACCAGGGGAAAATGGCTTGCATCAGTTAATAAAATTCATTTATGATGACGACATCCTCCACAATCCAACAGCCTCTAACCTTTCCGAGAGAGCCATAGTATGTCCAAAGAATGAAACCGCTGATGAAATCAATGAGTTAGTGCTTGCATCTTCCCCTGGCGAATGTTCAACATACTTGAGTGTAGACTCTATAAAGCCTCATTCCCACAGCCAAGGTGATACCGATCTTATGTACCCACCTGAATACCTGAATTTGTTGAACTTCCAAGGCATACCCTCACATTGTCTAAAGCTTAAAATAAATACTCCTGTAATTTTAATGCGAAACATTGATCAAAAATCAGGTTTGTGTAACGGTACTAGGCTATTAGTGTCACAATTGCTGCCTAGAATCATTGAAGCACGTATAATAACTGGCACAGCTATTGGCCATCGCGTTTATATACCTAGAATAAACTTTGTGCACAAAACTAATGACTTACCTTTTGTATTTACTACACGTCAATTCCCAATCAAAACATGTTACGCAATGACAATTAACAAAAGTCAAGGCCAGTCGTTAAATAAAATTGCTGTTTACTTGCCTGAACCTATCTTTAGTCATGGGCAGCTTTATGTTGCCCTTTCTAGAGCAACATCACCAAGCGGCCTAAAAGTGCTCATAACGCCTCACGAAGAATTTGAAAGTGATAACACCAAAAACATCGTGTACTCCGAGTTACTAGCAGATATTGAAGCTCATGAGGTTAACCTCACAATCCATGAGCAAACACAAACCAACACCACACAACAAATAACAATACATACATTCCTTTACTGTTTTAGATCATAGAATAAATAATGATAGGATTTTTTACCATATTATCTGCCATTATAAACTTCTCATACTTAACTATACGCTAATTGTGTGCCATTGAACAGGCAAGACAACATGCAAGAGGGTAGGATATCATCCATTGTCCCAGCAGGACCTGCAATACCAATTAAAATTCGTGTCATAAGAAAGTGGCAGCCTCGCCTAAGAAACAGCGACATGTACTACTTTTTCATAGACAAACATGTAAGTTTGTAATTCAAATGCTATATGTCAACTTAAAAAATTTGCACAAATAAATGCTAAATTTGCCTAGAAGTCAAAACGTTTCACATTCTTAATAGTAGTGCTTATTAGTATGTTACATGGTTCGGTTTAAGTCGGTTTTGTATAGATCTAAAACCGAACCGAAAAGCTTAGTTTAATATATTATAATAGTTCTAGCTCATAGCTTGGTTTATTTTTGGTTCGTTTTACACTAGGCAGCGCAAAAAAAAATGGAAAGACAGATATTTTTTTAACTATTTTAATTCCCTCTTTTTTTCCACAAACTGCTAACTGATCCTTTTTCGCTCTGTTAATCCAGGGTGATGGAATACAAGCTAGCGTGCACTGGCTAGACAAAGAACTTTTCGAAAGGAAAATCACCCTTTTCTCATGCTACCTTCTGGAAAAATACATATGTGATGACCAGCCAACACCACCAAGAGTGAATTCACACATCGCAAGCATTCGCATGGGAACAAAAGCATCACTAACCTTAATTCCTACACCAGATGCATTTCCAATGTACTATTTCAACTTTTGTCCCTATAGCGACCTTTCACTTCGTACTGGTGACGATCAAGAACTCCTTACAGGTAACAATACTCACATTTTCAAAACTTCTACAACATCTACTAACAAATCTAAACCATTTGCCCAATCATAGACTACTTGGCAAAGCTAGAGTACACAACACCCGGAACAACCAAAAAGGGAAGGGAATTTCTACGTCTTAGTCTCACGGATATCAGGTTACCCATACATATAACTATTCATGTCAATATTTTTCACAGTAAAACATGAGGCGAACTAACGGTTACACAAATGTCACAGCGGCGAACACATAAACGCTACTTTATGGGAAGAGGTCTTACCAAAGTTTGATAAGCAGGCAATGTTGGCTGCAGAGCAACCAATAATCGTTGCCTTGACATCCGTTTGCGTAAGCACGTTCAATGGTAACACACATAAACTCAAATCCTTTATCGCCATAAGAATATATTCATTATCTAATTACTAGCACATACAATATAGATCGAGTGCAACTAGCATCAACAGTTCCAACCCATATCTACTTCAACCCTGATATAGAGGCTGCCACAACTATCAGAAACAGGTTTTACAACTTCTATTACCGCAATGAAAATACTGTAGACATTTTTTGTCGTGTAACCAAAAAAATAAAATCTTATCCAGGTTCAAGGAACTACCACCCCTCACACTCCAAGCAGGGGAAGGTCAGACATCACAATTGGAACTCATGTTAACAGACGAAGGAAACAAGAAAACCATTAACGAGCTACTGCAACAAAACAATGAACAAAATCAGGCAATATTCCAATCCCACTATGAAACTAAAGAGCTTATCAATTACAATTCATTTTCATATAATTCTTTTCAAACAGGGCAAAACGTTCACCTGTGAGGCATCAATTGTATCGTTTATAAAGGGCAAGCCTTGGTACTACACAACATGCACAGAATGCCGAAGGAAAATGTACAAAACCAATGAAGGCTGGTCGTGCGGATCACATGAAAATCTGCCAGAACCTAGGTTTATGTATGTAATTAACATCTAAAACATTTCGCCAAAAAACAACAAAATAATACCATAAATTATGCAGGTACTGTGCATCTACAACAATTGCCGATCACACAGACTCAACAACAGCAACACTTTTCGACGAAGCACTGACAAGCATTATAGGACAACCATGCAGAGACATCGTCATACAAGAAGGTTACACAGATCGCTACCAAGTACCAAAGCCCCTATTAGAGGCCGCAGGCAGACTCATTTCCATGCAGGTACGGTACATCAAGTCCCCAATACCGGGCTCAAGCATTTTAGCAGTTAACAGGGCATCCATTACACAACCACTGGTAGACACACATGGTACCCCACCATCACCAACATAGACAACACCTATTGGGCAAAAGGAGCAACGACCGAATCAATCAACAACCTCCACAACCAAACGACAACTATCTTTCACAGAACCAGGTCTATTCCTAACTACATATACTACAACAGTACTACAACATTAATATCTACCTATGAAACTTTACTCGCAGGTCCCGATATCAGCGACACCAAAAGAATTCGCTACCCAGATGCTTAGGAACAAGAAAAAACATCAAGACTAGAAAGAAGGCACCTCTTTTGTATACATCATTTTACAACTAACTAGATGCTCAAGGGTAAGAAGAAAAAGTAGCACTCCGAAAAAACCATCTCTTTAGATATTTTGTATATTACCTTCAAAGGAACTATAAAACCAAAGCCAAAGCGTATGCTATACGCTGCATTTTGTAAATGGTTTCATTTTGTAAATGGCTTCTATTGGCAATCTAAAAGTTTAGACATTTGAAAAAGAGCCACTCGTACTGTACTTATCTTCTTCTGATAGGGCAGTAGGGTCGGTACTACTTGTGGAGCGAAACGGAGTACAGACTCCAATTTACTACGTCAGTAGGGTGCTTACCGATCCAGAAACGAGATACTCCACAATGGAGAAATTGGTGCTTGCGCTGCTACACGCCTCTCGCAGGCTACGCAGATACTTTACAGGGCATGTGATCACCGTACTTACCAATTTTCACATCGGCACGATATTGCAAAAACCAGAGACGTCAGGGCGGTTAGCAAAATGGGCAATCGAACTAGGGGGCCACAACATCCTATATAGGCCACGCCCAGCCATCAAGGGTCAAGTTCTGGCGGACTTCATCACAGAAGTCCCAATTGATAAAATCAAGGATTGTGAGCTCGTTGAAACACCCGTGAAAGAATCAACGAATGAGTTATGGATGTTATACACCGATGGAGCTTCAAACGAGGATGGCGCGGGAGCAGGATTGCACCTTGTGAGCCCCGAAAATCACGAATTTACTTACGCCATCAAGTTGGATTTTAAAAACACCAACAACGAGGCGGAATACGAGGCATTTCTGGCAGGCTTACGCCTCGCCATAAAGATGGGAGCTGAAAACCTACAAGCACACGTTGATTCACTTTTGATCGCCAGTCAAGTCAACGGAATCTATGACGCAAAAGGCGAAGTCATGGCCTTATACCTGGATCAGGCGAAAGAATTGCTTCAGAAATTCAAGTCGTACAAAGTAGTACATATCAATCGCTCTGAAAACAAACCAGCAGACGCTTTGAGCAAACTGGCTTCAACCTCCTTTCAACATCTCGCCAAAGATGTAAGGATCGAAGTACTCAAGAATCCATCAGTTCTACTACGGCAAGTCAACGTGATCGAGATAGGGCAGCCATCCTGGATGACCCCTATAATTCAATATTTGCAAGAAGGAGTACTCTCTGAGAGCAAAGCAGAGGCAAGGAAGATTCAGAACAAGGCCCTACATTACGAAATGAATGGTGGTATCTTATACCGCAAGTCCTTCTTGGGGCCATTACTGCGCTGCGTGGACCCCCAAGATGCAAATTACTTGATCAGGGAGATCCACGAAGGGATCTGCGGCATCCATGCAGGACCACGCATGGTTGTTGCGAAGATTATGAACGCCGGATATTATTGGCCAGGGATGCATGTCGACGCCCTGAAGGAGTTGCGCAAATGTGACTCCTGTCAGCGACATTCTCCAAAAACCCTGCACCCAAAAAACGATCTTATTCCCGTATCCACTGCGTGGCCCTTTCAGCTGTGGGGAATTGATATGGTGGGACCTTTCCCAGAGGCTCCTGGCGCCGTCAAATTTATAATAGTGGCCGTCGATTACTTCACGAAATGGGTGGAGGCCAAAGCCCTCGCCTCAACTACAGCTATGATGGTGCGCAAGTTCATTTGGGAACACATCATCTGCAGATTTGGCCTACCACTCAAGATTGTAACTGACAACGGCACCAACTTTGCGTCTGAGGACCTCCAGAAGTGGATGAAAGAGATGAAAATCGAACACACTTTCTCCTCCGTTGCGCATCCTCAAGGAAATGGGCAGGTTGAAAGTGTGAACAAGTGTATCATCGATGGAATAAAGGCCCGACTGGGCACAAAGCAAAGAGGCTGGGTGGATGAGCTCCCGAGTATCTTGTGGGCTCACCGAACCATGTCGAAGACAAGTACCGGCGAAACCCCTTTTAGCCTAGTCTATGGCTCAGAAGCGGTTATCCCGGCAGAAGTAGGCCTGCCCTCTCCGCGCTTGACAGCAGTCAACGCAATTGACAACGAAGCAGAGCGTCGTCTTGACTTGGATTTGCTAGAAGAAAGGCGCGAAATCGCGCGGATTAAGCAAGCCAAGTACAAGACACAACTGGAAAGGTACTACAATGCGAGAGTCCGCATCTGTACCTTCACTCCAGGAGAATACGTCTTCCGAGACAACGAAGCTTCAAATGCTGAACGCCCAGGAAAACTAGCACCCAAATGGGAAGGCCCATACTTGGTTCACGAAGTGCTAGGAGCATAAATGTATTGTAACTTATGTTTTATGAGTTTTTCAAAAAAGTTTGATTGTAGGTCCATGGTACATTATATTTTATTATTATCTTTATTTTTATTATTATTTATTTTAGAGTTAATTGCCAAAATCGTCCCTGAGGTTTGGGCAGGTTTGCCATTTTCATCCAATATGACACTTTTGTACCAAATTGCCCCCAACGTTTGTAACTTTTTGCCATTTTCATCCAAACCACTAACTTAGTTTATTTTTTCTGTTAAGTTGAGGATATTTGGATGAAACTGACAAATATAAAACCACAAGGACGATTTTGGCAATTTACTCAAACTCTTTTAAATTTATTTTAACTAATTAATTTTGTTACATATATAATAAAAAAGAATATACATGCAATTTTTATATGAAAAAAATAATAGCTTTGTCACATAATTTTTATAAATTTTCATCCAACCACTAACTAAGTTAATTTTTCTATTAAGGCGAAAGTTGTTTATAAACTAAGACAGAAATTAATTTCTAATTTTTTATATAGATCTGTTTTATAATAATAAAATCTACTTAAACCTCTAAATTTGAAAAAGGTTAAATAAAAAAATCTTATCATATGTACCAAGTTTGTAATTCATCTTCTACTCTTTTAAATTCGCTCCTAAGGAAAAACAGAAGCCGGTGCCCCTCCCCCAATCAAACAACGTATCGTTACCAAACCTTAAAATTACCCACCAAATTGTAATTATAATGCTATGAATCAAAAGTTTCTTTATTCAAGCCACTCAGAATAAGTATTAGTTAGTTACCCTGATAATCTTAATTAAATAAATATTTTATTTCTACCAACATATTTCCTAGGTGATCAACACATTTAAAATATATGTAACGTTTTACATTTTTTTCTATCTCTACAACTGATAAATACTAAAAGTTGTAATCGATTGTTATGTGTTGCACACCAATGACGTTTTCTCTTTATAAAACTGATTTATATAAAGAAGCTGTAAATTAATTTCTGTCTTAATTCATAAAATTTAAAACATCCTTCACCTTAACAGAAAAAATAAATTGAGTTAGTGATTTGGATGAAAATTTATAAAAATTATGTGACAAAACTATTAATTGTTTTTCCTAAAAACTCCATGTATATTTTTTTATTATATATGTAACAAAATAATTAAATAAAGAAATTAAAAAGGGTTTGAGTAAATTGCCAAAATCGTCCCTGTGGTTTTATATTGACAGTTTCAAATATCCTCAACTTAACAGAAAAAATAAACTAAGTTAGTGGTTTGGATGAAAATGGCAAAAAGTTACAAACGTTGGGGGCAATTTGGTACAAAAGTGTTATTTTGAACGAAAATGGCAAACGTGCCCAAACCTCAGGGACGATTGTTTTGATCGGACGATCCATAACCGTTCTCACACTTTCCCACGTTTTCTCTAAATCCTAACCCTGTATATATATATACAGGTAGAGGTTCCTGTAAAAAAAGAGGTTTTTTGTGAGAAAGGTAAGAAAGAATCTACATCTAATGGTTGTAGTTTACTACTTATGTCCAATGTTTGAGGTTAACAATATTTTTATTTTTCATTTTCAAGTTAAATGTCGGTTTACGTTCATTTTTATTCATTTGTGTTCGAGACCAGTGTTCACTAACTGTTTGCAAACAACTGAATTTCCTTAACGAACGAACATAAACATAAACTTATGTTCGGTATGCGTTCGTGAACAGTTCGCGAACATGTTAACTTCCTTAACGAACGAACACGAACATGGCTTTGTTCGTGTTCAAGTTCGATTACAGCCCTAATAAAGGTTATTCCTACCCAAATGGGTTAACCCCACATTTTGAGGTGAATGGTTTTAATATATCTTTATGCCCTGTTACAATCTGATTATCGTTTAGCTCACACAACGTATCAGCCAAGCATGTATTTAAATAAAAGTATATTGCTTAACTTATTGTAGAACTAGCATATTTAATTATTATTTGACCCATGGTCCATTGGCATATTTGACTCATTTTTGTCCTTACTGACGAAAAATCATGGATCCGCCTCCACGGTGAATGAGTAACTTATTCGACCACGCATGCTTCTTTATGTCAACAGGGACTAACACAAACATGGCCCAAATATGGGTTTAAGTTTCATGCAACATCCACTTTGTATACATAAAAATGAAAGATGATGGTGAAAGAAGAACTAAACAAATTTTCTAGGCAAGGTGATGGAACTATAAAGACCCCCACGGCCGTGTAACATCAGGTGACACACACCATAAGCAACTGCATGCAAGGGCATAGATGCCCGAAGCACATAATGATATTAATATTGTTTGCTACCTATTCCTACTTTCACTCTCGCTGCATCGTCAATAACTATTTAGTATTCATATCATCTTTTACGTTCGAGCCGGGGGTCTTACTGGAAGCAGTCTCTCTATTCCTACGTGTAGAGGTAAGGTTGTCTACATATTACCGTTCTTAGACCTTATCTTAGCTTTGCTATTGGTGGGATTTACTAAGTATGGTGATGATGATCATCATCTTTTACGTAGGACCAAGATTAGAAATTGGGGATCATTGTTTTATGGCTCTAACTATCTGCACACCTTGGTTGGTTATCTACACACTTAGGGTTTACCTACGCTTTGGCTACACATATTCTTCTTTTTAATAGTTGTTTTTTTCTTTTCTTTTTTTAACATATATTAATTTATCGATTAATTTGATACTTCTTTAATAAGTTATGGTTATAACTTTTTTTTTAAAACTTAAGTACGTAGTTGTGCTTAATTTCTTTCCCTGACATTCCGTTTTAAGTTTTGTTAAAACGAGTTCATACTCAAAATAAAACATTTATTTGGTATCATAAAACGGTACGATAATAAACTAAATCGTTCTAATGGTTTGACTTTCTAAACAACATGCTTTATTTTCAAATCACATTTGTTTTACATTATCATTTGATTGAAAAACACAAACATTCATAGACTGCTTTGAAGTTACTAACCAAAGACAATAATCTTTGCAGCATCATATAATAATTGCTAATATATAAAAGTAAGACAATAATATTAGCAACATCATATAACAATTGCTGATGTATGAAAGTATATAAAGAAAATCAATTTATAAATACTTTTCTTACAGCTAAAAACTAACTTATTTTCTTGTATGTATTTAAAACACTAGGGGACAAGGTAGAATAAGAGCAGGATTTGAGGAGAATGTGGTCCTTCATATAAATTGTTTACAATTGGTTTACTGGCATTTTACATTACATATTGCACTACTTTTTATGTATTTTTGTACATTAGTGAGTAAAAATTTATTTATTTAAAACAGCAGAAAATATGGGGAGGTGAGTCAAAGGTCAACTATATGTGCTCGATGTTCATGGAAAATACCTCCGAACCGGGGCCATATACTACGTTATGCCAGTGTTTTCGGACTATGAACATGGCGGACTTTTTCCAGTGAACTACACATCTGCCGTTGCACAACGTCGAGACTACCATCAAGGCCTACCGTTGACTTTCAGCCCGGTCAACCCCAAGAAAGGCGTGATCCGTCTTTCCACAGATGTTAACATAAAGTTTTTAGAAACCACCGGATGGGACATCGAGTCAAACGTATGGAAGGTGAAATATGATAAAGCCTTGAAGCAATATGCTGTGATGGTGGGGGGTGTTGAGGGAAACCCGGGACCAGAACACATGAAATACAAGGGAAGCCCGCTTATATAAGTGTAAAGTTAAGAATGGGGGCGGGACCTTCGAACACTGGTATTGATACCGTTCCGAACATTTTCAGTACCGGTAGCATATTTGGGAGATTCGCGGTACCAGTGGTGGTGTAAATGTATCAATAAAGCTCCAAAAACTTTTACGTTATATGGCAGTATATTTGTCTATAAACAGTGGCGGATCTAAAAACTTTTTTAACTGGGTTCCTTTTGCTAGATTCTCAGTAATTCTCACTATTTTTTTCAAATCATACGAGGTTCTCACTAATTTTTCTCATTTTTTCTAAATCAAATGGATTCCTGGGAACCCACAAAACTGGCTTAGATCTGCCCCTGTCTATAAAGATGAATGTGTCTTTTACCTGCATTAGAACAAGAGGATCGACACCTTGATTTTCAGGAGGAGGGGAGGGAAGAAGGATGTCAAAAGGAAGCGTAGTGACATCCTCAAAGTAACCAACCGAGCGAAGGCTACAATCCGCCGATGCCTCCACAAACCAAACACCATCACCGGTGCACTCAATGGTCGAACCATCTGAAGAAAGCCGACCGGCTAGAGGATAATAAGGGACTAATGCCTTTGCCAAAGACAGGGGAGATTGCAATTGTGTGCTGTGTGGGGAGCAAGAAGAATCGGTTGAACACTTGTTCACTTCTTGTGGGATTGGTTCGATGATTTGGTCGTTAATAAGTTCGTGGTGCAAGATTCCTTTTATTCTCGCTTTTTCGGTAAAGGACTTGCTCGAAGCACATGAAAATTGCGGGCTAAAAGGCAGAAAAAAAGATCTGATTCAAGGAATTATAAGGATTGGTTGTTGGTGTATTTGGAATGCGAGGAACGAAACTAAATTCAGCAATAGAGAAGTGAAGTTAGAGGGTATTATTCGTGAGATTAAATCTGTTGGTTTTTTCTGGTTTAACTCTAGATCGAAAGATAGGGGTTTCAGGACATTCTGTTATAAGTTTTGTTAAAAACAAAGTTGTACTCAAAATAAAGTATTTATTTGGTATCATAAAACGGTACGATGATAAACTAAATCATTCTAATGGTTTGGCTTTCTAAACAACATTCTTTATTTTCAAATCTCATTTGTTTTACATTATCATTTACTCGGCTTCGCCGCAACGCGCGACGTAAAAAAAACTAGTATGAATAATAGGGTAGAGACATGTTTTGCTTGACACAAATACGATTATATTGAACCTAGGACCTCTTTGTTACAAAACAAAGGAATATATGTGTGTAGACTGTAGAAGGCTATTTTCAGTACAAAGCAAATTTCTCCTAAGAAACGGATACAATGATGTGACGATGCGTGTACATGAGTGCCTTTAATGGGTGTGGGGTATTTGCTTCCATTTATATATACAGGTTTACGACATACATACAAGAGTCAAGACTGTGTAAAATGATATAACTGAACCTTGTTAAAGTGTAATCAAAACCTATATCAGAAATGGGCACACATCCACACCGTATAAATTTGTTACACATATCCACATTATGTAACTAAAATGATATAAGTGTACCATATACACATATCCACATTATGTAACTAAAATGATATCAGTGTACCGTATAAATGTTACTAGCTTTCATCTAGTTATTGTCAATCAGAATTGTTTAATGTGAATTTATTAACTTTTGATCAAGTAAAGGCATTATTGGTCAACTAGGATCAAATATAATGATTAATCATTGTTTTGGGTTGTTATTACGCCTGTAAACGAACCGAAACCCTGTGTAATACACGGGTTGAATAAATGTAATTTTATAAACCGCCAACGCCCACCACCATTGTCGACGCCACCACCACCGCCACCGCCACCACCAACCGCCGCCGCCGCCAACAACCGCCACCTCTGCTGCCACCCACCACCAATGGCCACCTTGCCGCCACCACCACTCGTCGTCACCGCTGCACCGCCACTCGCCGCCGCCACCACCACCCATCGCCGCTACCGACACCCACCACCGCCACTTATAACCCACAATCACTACCACCGACCACCACCACTCACCGCTGATTTTATTACTCTGTTTTTCTTGCCTACCGAACAATACACAATAATAATTCATTCCATTCACATGGTAACCAAACAAGACATGGAATGGTAATGACACCACCACCACCCACCACCGACGCCATCGCCGCCACCCGCCACCACCTCACCCCGACAGCTACCGCCGCCACCGCCCCCGCTGCCACCCACTCGCCACCGTTATCACCCACAGATGCGACCAACCGCCAACGCCCACCACCATTGTCGACGCCACCACCACCGCCACCACCAACCGTCGCCGCCGCCAACAACCGCCACCTCTGCTGCCACCCACCACCAATGGCCACCTTGCTGCCACCACCACTCGTCGTCACCGCTGCACCGCCACTCGCCGCCGCCACCACCACCCATCGCCGCTACCGACACCCACCACCGCCACTTATAACCCACAATCACTACCACCGACCACCACCACTCACCGCTGATTTTATTACTCTGTTTTTCTTGCCTACCGAACAATACACAATAATAATTCATTCCATTCACATGGTAACCAAACAAGACATGGAATGGTAATGACACCACCACCACCCACCACCGACGCCATCGCCGCCACCCGCCACCACCTCACCCCGACAGCTACCGCCGCCACCGCCCCCGCTGCCACCCACTCGCCACCGTTATCACCCACAGATGCGACCAACCGCCAACGCCCACCACCATTGTCGACGCCACCACCACCGCCACCACCAACCGTCGCCGCCGCCAACAACCGCCACCTCTGCTGCCACCCACCACCAATGGCCACCTTGCCGCCACCACCACTCGTCGTCACCGCTGCACCGCCACTCGCCGCCGCCACCACCACCCATCGCCGCTACCGACACCCACCACCGCCACTTATAACCCACAATCACTTCACCGACCACCACCACTCACCGCTGATTTTATTACTCTGTTTTTCTTGCCTACCGAACAATACACAATAATAATTCATTCCATTCACATGGTAACCAAACAAGACATGGAATGGTAATGATCCATTGCATTCCCCAGTCCATTTGGTTTGAAACAATAGAAACACAATATCCATTTTCAATAAAATTTACATCTTAATTCGATTTGGTACAATAGTAGCACAATATCCGTTTTCAATAAAATTTACATCACAATGTTGCAAAAAAAAAAAAAAAAAACCCCCACAGAATGCAAGAAACTAAATTAAATGAAAGAATAAATATTACTAAAAAGTAAATAAATACTTAAAAATAATAAATTACAATTCATCGGTTCCGGTTTGGTTTAGTACGATAACGGCATGGTATTCATATGTAATGTTGTAATGTTTAAAAAACATAGTTACGGAGTTAGATTTTTAATATTAACGTACAAATTATTCGGAAAAAAACATAAACTAAATGATAAAGTATTGTAAAAAACTTAACAAATAAATGTTATCGTACATTTTTTTAGGATGATGAATAGTAATTTTAATTTTATAATAATATATAGCTTTTTTAATTATTTTTTTAATATATATTTTTTTAACTGTTTTTCCTTTTTTAAAACCATATATCTCCTATACCGTTTTTTTAATAATTCTCTTTTCTTTTTTAGAACATATATTATCGATTAATTTGATACTTCTTTAATATTATACGTTTATAACTTTTTCTTAAAACTTAAGTACGTAGTTATGATTGATTTTTTCCCGGACATTCCGTTATAAGTTTTGTTAAAAACGAAATTATACTTATAGTAAAGTATTTATTTGGTATCATAAAACGATACGATGATAAACTAAATCGTTCTAATGGTTTAGCTTTTTAAACAACATGTTTTATTTTTCAAATCATGTTTGTTTTACATTATCATTTGCTCGGTTCGCCGCAACGCGCGACAAAAAAAAACTAGTTATATATATTGTTGGCGATGAACGATGAATAGTAACTTTATTTTTATAATAATATATTGCATTTTATTATTTTTTTATTTAATATATAATAATAGTTTATTATTATATTTACTTTTAATAACACACTTTTAATTTTTTTTCCTTTTTTAAAACCATATATTTCCTTTGCTATTTTCTTTAATAATTCTTTTTTTTTCTTTTTTTAGAACATATATTAATTTATCGATTAATTTGATACTTCTTTAAAAATTTACGTTTATAACTTTTTTCCTAAAAATGTAAGCACGTAGTTGTGCTTGATTTTTCACTGACATTCCGTTATAAGTTTTGTAAAAAACGAAGTTGTACTCAAAATAAAGTATTTATTTGGTATCATAAAACGATTCGATGATAAACTAAACCACTCTAATGGTTTGGCTTTCTAAACAACAATGATGAATAGTAACTTTATTTTTATAATAATATATAGCATTTTATTATTTTTTTATTTAATATATAATAATAGTTTATTATTATATTTACTTTTAATAACATACTTTTAATTTTTTTTCCTTTTTTAAAACCATATATTTCCTTTGCTATTTTCTTTAATAATTCTTTTTTTTCTTTTTTTAGAACATATATTAATTTATCGATTAATTTGATACTTCTTTAAAAATTTACGTTTATAACTTTTTTTCTAAAAATGTAAGCACGTAGTTGTGCTTGATTTTTCACTGACATTCCGTTGAAAGTTTTGTAAAAAACGAAGTTGTACTCAAAATAAAGTATTTATTTGGTATCATAAAACGATTCGATGATAAACTAAACCACTCTAATGGTTTGGCTTTCTAAACAACATGTTTTTTTTCAAATCACGTTTGTTTTACATTATCATTTGCTCGGTTTCGCCGCAACGCGCGACATAAAAAAACTAGTTATGAATTATTTGAGTGTTGAACTTTAGTTGTCAATATGGAAATTTTATTACCATACTATAAATTTATAACATGTTGGTGCTTTAGTGAGTTTTACTCTAAGGTTAGTGAGTTTTTCAAAAAAAAAAAGTTTTCACTTTTAATCCAAACTAGTGATATTACCACGCGCTTCGCGGCGGGGATTAAGTCGGTATCAATTTGGTTCATTACAGTACCTGCAGTCGACAATTTGAAAGAGAAAGCATTACATCGATTGAAAACAAAAAAACACATATTGATATGGTACCTATATATGTTGTTCAGTTGATATCGGTTCGGTTCGCTTGCATTTTATGTTTATTTTATTTCAACATTACGATTTTTTTTATAACGGATATTCTGCCGGTATCGTACCAAGCCCAATCGAAACCAATTGAACAATATTTGTATCGGTACCAATATTTTTTTATTTTTAGTTTTTTGCTTTCAATAAACCGATACTATATCGCTACCATATTGTACCGAACATCATCGGTACCGGTATACATTCCGTTTTGTTGTTTCTTGTTTGACAACGGGTACTTTGATCGTATCTTAAAAGTTATATGAGAGAATAAAATATACTTAAATCAATTAAAGTAATAAGCCAATAAAATAATAAAACCTTAGAAAAAAACAATAATGAAAAAAATAAAAAACAATTGTTCCCCTCTTTTTATTTCAACATTACGATGTATATCTTTTAAACGGATATTGTGTCGCTATCGTACCAAATTCAATCAAAACCGATTGAATAACATATATATTCGTATCAATATTTATTTTTAGTGTTTTTGCTTTCAATGAATTAATATGGTATCGCTACAATACCGTACTGAAATCAGTACCAGTATATATCATTTTTATGATTTCTTGTTTGATAACTGCTACTTTAATCGTATCTTGAAAGTTATATAAAAATATATGTTTAATTAAACTAATAAAACAATATAATAATAAAAACCTAGAAAAAAATAATATTAAAAAAAATCAAAGACACTGTTCATCGTCTCTTTCTGTTAACATGTATAACTAGATAAATTACATATATATTTAAGTAGAGCCCTAAATATTATATATTTAACCCATGTATATAATTATTAATAGTCATTATTATTGTAATATTTAAACCATAAAAATATTAAAAGAACTATATATATACTATTATAATAATTACTATTCATTGACTTTCATTATTAATATAGGATAATGCAGGATAATGTTTTCATTTTTTGCATTTTAACATCTTTGGTTTTATTTTTTTTCTTTTAACACAAATTTTTATATCTTTTGCAATTTAACCCTAACATATTTTTATTTTCAACTTTGATCCCCGTATTTCTCATCTTTTGCAAATTTTTCGTTTTGCGTTTCGTTCTAATTTTGCGAGTGAACACGCCGAAACATGCGTGTGGGTTTCAACATTTTTTCGTCTATTTTTTCCCGTTTGATAGTACTGTCACAACGCGTCTATTTTTCCCTGTTTGACAGGTTCGTCGCAATGCGCTTTAGTGAGTTGTACTCTAAGGTTAGGGAGTTTTCCAAAAAATATTTGAGTTTTCGCTTTTAATCCAAATGTTTTCTTTTTCGCATTTTAACATCTTTGGTTTTATTTTTTTTTACTTTTAGCACAAATTTTTCTATCTTTGGCAATTTAACCCCAACATATTTTTATTTTCAACTTTGATCCCCGTATTTTTCATCTTTGTAAATTTTTCGTTTTACGTTCCGTTCAAATTTTGCGAGTGAACACGTCGCAACGTGCGTGTGGGTTTCAACATTTTTTCGTTTATTTTTTCCCGCTTGACAAGACTGTCACAACGCGTCTATTTTTCCCTGTTTGGCAGGTTCGTCGCAATGCGCGTGGTCTTAGATCGACTTAGTTATTTTTTTTCTATTTTTACGTTTCAGTCTAATTTCTTTGCATAATTATGCCGCAACGGGTATGCGTGATTCAACGATTTTACATATACTTTTCATTCAATATTATTTTTTCCTTTTTGTTTATTTTGTTTTTACAAGCTTTTTTGGTGTTGTTGGTCGCTGGTAGTTATGTATCATTAGTACTACTTGGCACGGTTTATGCCCCCACCGCAACGCGGGGGCACTTAATACTAGTTACTATAAATAAGCAACAAAAATATGCAATACAGGTTGTAACTTGTGCTTTGGGACTTTTTCGAGAAAAAAAACTTGATTTTTTACTTTTAATCCAAAGGTTTTAACCTTTTGCAATTTTAACCCTACATAATTTGTTTTTTTAACTTTAACCCAAAACTTTACTTGATTTGTTACTTTTAATCCAAAGGTTTTACCTCTTGCAATTTTAACCCTACATAATTTGTTTTTTAACTTTAACCCAAAACTTTTCATTATTTGCAATTTAACTTCACAACTTTTGTCACTTATACTTTTCATCTTTAGCAAACTTTCGTTTTACGTATAGTTCTAAATTTTTCGAGTTAATATGACGCAACGAATGACTGTGGTTCACCTTTTTTATGTTTTCTTTCAAATTTTGCAAGTTAACACGGCGCAACGTGCATGTGTGGTTCAACGTTTTTACCTCTGTATTTTCATGTTTGACAGGTTGGTCGCAACACGCAGATCCTAGGTCGACTCAGTATTGGTGGTCGATGACGGTTGTGTGGCATTAGTACTATTTGAAACCGTTTTACGCCCCGCCGCAATGCGGGGTGTGCTTTGGGGGTTTTTCAAAGAAAAAATGGTTATGCATATGGTTGTTGTAACCTTGGCTTTGGGGGTTTTCCAAAAAAAAATTGATTTTTTTAGATTTCACCCAAAAGTATTTCATAATACTTTTAACACAATACTATTTGTTTTTTTACTTTTACCCCAAACTTTTTATCTTTTGCAATCTATACTCACAACTTTTTTTACTTTCAACTTTGGTCATTTATAGTTTTCATTCTCCGCAAATTTTTCGCTTTATGCTTGTTTCTAAATTTTGTGACTTAACACATCGCAACGTGCGTCTTTGGTTTAGCGTTTTTACGTTTCGTTCTAAATTTTGCAAGTTAATACGACGCAATGTGTGTGTGGGTGAACATTTTTACATCGTCTATTTTTTTCTCGTTTGACAGGTTTAACATAACGTGCGAGTCGTAGATCGACTTAGTTATAACTAAAGAATACCCGCCGCATTACGGTGGGTCACAATCCTAGTTAAAATTAAATAAGATAACGTGACAAATGAACCGCATCATAATTAAAACCGAAAATTTACGATATAAATATATATGTAGACCCTCAAAGCATTATGAATTATTTGAGTGTTGAACTTTAGTTGAATGAATATTTTAAAAGGAGGCCATTAGCATACGGCTATTCGTTGTGGGCCTGTGGTTGTCATCACTATTTCGTGTCCGGTGAATCTGATTGGAGTTCCAATATTTTGGATAGCGGTGTTTTGTTGTTTTATTTGTGTATCCTTCAATGTTGAGTATTATTCTAAACAATGGTAATTTTTTTTTGGAAGGAGTACATCAATCGGTTACCTTGGCCGCCTTTAGGCGTACCCACTTAGATTCGAATCCGCCGACCTGTAATGCGGTACTTTCCGGTCGGTCTGGCCTATTAAACATATGGGAATTTTATTTTTATATTAACTTTTTCACCTGTAATTGAGGTTTTATTTTTAATTTTATTTTTATTTTTATAAGTTAGGGCATATCTAGTAGTTTTATTGTAATTGAGGTTGTAACTTATTTTCCTTGATTATAATAAAGTAGGGAATAAACTAGTAGTTGTGTCTGGATCTAGTTTAATATATTATTGTGTGTTCTTATCAATAATTAGTAGGTATGTCTGTAGTGGCGGACCTAGAAATTATTTGCTGGGGGTGCGGATAAGGTGTTTAATCATATTTTCAAGGGGTGCGGTCGGGTTTTTTTGCCTAAAACATACCCTAATTTTTTTTTTCAAGGGGTGCGGCCGCCCACCCTGGCCAAATGGTAGGTCCGCCCTTGTATGTCTGGATTTAATAAAAAAAAAGTTGTGTCTGGATTTAATTTAATATATGTAAACAGAATAAATTAACGGTCGTAGTCATCTTATTTAATCAGAATAAATTAACGGTAGTTTTCATCTCAGTGGCGGCTTTGATGGTGTGCGGGAAGAACCTTCGCATAAGGACCGTGATTTCGAGGGAGACCTGATTTAAAAAAAAATATGATATATATATATGTTATTTTTTTTAAATAGTAAACACATACCAATTCTAATATAGACCCATTTACAAATCATTTTTTATGGTTTAGAATTTAGCCCAATTGGCATTAGGTTTATTGAGCCCAATACTAATTTGATTTTTTTTTAAAATAATAGTAAAACATTACGGAATAACACATTTTTTTAAACTCGAACAAGGTATGTGAATTTTCAGAGACGGCACTGTTTCATCTTATTTGTATCTTATGAGAAGAGAGTTGAATGGTGTGTTGGTGAGTGTTTTGATAAGAGAAGGTGAGGTTGTTGGTAAGGGTGTAATTGATACTAGTTTCCCACTAAGTCGAGAACAAAAGAACAAAACACAATACCTACAAGATGTCAAGAACTAAATAACGTAACTTCATACGTTGCCTTATAAACCACAACCCAGCAAGGACAGATAAGGGGCGTTTAAGGGCTCAACTCTCAAGTAAACCATGAGTCCGTCTTCATGCCCGTGACCTTCAATTTTAAATAAAATCTAACAACGGATTACAAATTGGCTACGACTGAATTGACAACAATCATTACAAGAAAACGTGGCAATAGCGGCGATATATGTCGCCACTAAAGGGTTTGATCTATGCCGCTTAAAGATATTAGCGGCGACATGTCGCCACTATTGCTCTTTTTGTCACTGCTAAAGGTTCTTGTCGCCGCTAAAGGGTTGCCACTTTTAGCGGCGACATGACGTCACTAATATATTGTCGCTATATGTTTTCGTCGCTAAAGACTTTTATCAATATCGACGGCAGTCTTTTTTTTTATTTTATTTTTCTGTATTTACAACATTTCTAGCTATTTGAATGCACAAAAATCTGCCATTTTCAGTTTTCCGCAACATAAACCAACTAAATAAACATAGTACTTAACATCCTAAAATTGCATAAAATGTTTAATACGTACATTAACATTCTAAAATTGCATAAAACGTAAAAAACTACAAAATAAATGTCAAGGTAAATAATACTTAGATGTCATTGTCGTTATAAAAATGTCATCATTAATCTTTGCAGGCTGCTTTCCCTTTGAAGCAAGATAGTTGTTAAGTTGATTAAAAAATGCCGGGGTTTGGAACAAACCCGAAACAAATTCCTACACTAATACCAACATATATTTACCAAAGTAACATGCATTCATTGATCATTGTATAACTTTTTAAAGTAAAATTGCATAGTTTACCTTAGAAAATGGTTGTTGAGTTTGAGGTTGCACGCCCAACACATTCGAGGGCATATTGGAATAAGGTTTATGCCTAATCCCTCGTATCCACCCCCCCCCCCCCCCGATCACCTAACACACTCTGAAACGCGACAACATAATTCACATTCATTTTGACCTATAATAGCTGCTCGGCTACCGAGTCAAACCAATTCCTATCTTTATCGTTGTGAGTTTCCCGAGTCAAGCCAATTCCCATGTTTAAAATGATGAATTCAATATCAGTCACGCATTTCTAAGCTCGTTATGTTATAAATGATGGTTTAAATTCCGTTAAGTTTTAAATGATGATTTCAATTACGATCGGATATTTTTAAAGCTCGTTATGTTGTAAATGATGATTTCAATTTCGAGCGGGTATTTTCTATGTTCGTTATGTTTTAAATGATGATTTCAAGTTCGGCGGAGACGTGGTGAGGGACCGGAATTCTCTAGCATACACACATAAATACACCCAAAATCAAGAAATTAACAAAATATATAACAAAATAAAGAACAAATTCAACCTAAAATAAAAACACTAACCGATTTGGAGTAGAAGTTGGTGAAATCGAAGATAAGGAGCCGATTTGGGGATTGAACCGTGAGGGAGATGAAGAGTTTTGGGGTGAAATTGGATTAAGGAAGGTAAAAGCCCACTTTTAGATGGTTGTTCTACGAAATAATTTTAGGGGCGACGGCGCGCCCCTGCTAATACTCTACGTGTCGCCACTATTGCCTAGGTTAAACCCCAACCGTTGGACCAAGATAAGAAATGGGTGGATGGGGTTTAGTGTGGGACACATTGTTCCGGATCGACCAATAGCGGCGAAATATGGTTGTCGCCACTATTGGTGCCGCTGCTAATGATACCCATTTCTTGTAGTTAACTAATCAGGATTTGACAATTTTTAGACTAAATATACTATCACACCCCAACTGATGGCGGAAACATCGGGGCGGGACAAAAACATGATTGCTCGAGACATCATAACTTACTAAATGTGACAATAATTAAGTAAATTGGATTTCATTCATACTAAATGGTAGTACATTGTTTTGGAAATGAAAGTACAACATATTACAAGTAAACAACATAAAACAAAACATAAGTTCAAGTTTAGGTGTGTTTCTAGTCCACCCTAAATATCGTTCTTCAAACGTCATCAACTAGTTTCCCGCAACATGTATTAAAATAAAATCAACAAAAGTTGGCGAGCACACAAGTTCGAATACATAGCATAATCGTGTCTAAAAGTTTTCTCATATCAGACATTGTAATTTGCAAATGTTGTCAATTATCATACTAGCATGTGTTAACCATATGTTAAACCAAAGTATACCTGTCACACACCGATATTTCCACGTATTACCGGTGGGCCCGGTGGGGAGTATCGTGACGTAGTTTATATCATCATAGTCAATAATCACAGTTCAAATGCACAGCGATAGTCTAAAGTAAATATATTACAAACCGATTCAAAGTAACATCAAATATTACAAACGGATTGTAAGATGGATCCACAGGCGGATCTTAAAACATAAACATAAACACAGTTTAACAGACTTTAGACGTCTAAAACTTGCAAGATTCCTTATTAACGCCCTGAGCTCCCAGCCAATTTACGTACAGTACCTGTTACTTAACCTTTTTGGAAAATACGTCAGTTTACACTGGTAAATACAATTAACTGACTCTTTTGAAAATCTTTTATGAAAATTGATTTAAATGCACAAGGCACAAATATTCTTTTAATTCTTGGGACAATTATATTAATAACAATCTTGTATCAGATTTACATATTTGTCCAACATTTAGGGCCGGTGATTAAACAAACCGATCAAGATTAATCGACACACCACAAATATAACTCACAAGAAGTTACCTCACGAGTGAGTATATCTTTTACATACGCAATAGGAGGTGTTATGCCTACACCTTGTGCTTAAGTTGTGGCCATTTACACTTTTTAAATGAGCCAAGGATATCCAGGACACGGTCATTAACCCCCAATGTTATTTGTTATCAAGCAATACTGATTAAAACGGGATTATGCAATTTAATCATCTTCGATTAAAAGGTTTCTACACCCGACCAAGTGGTATTTTTATAATACCGTATCCCAAGCCCGTATAACGGAAAATAAGTTAAAAAGTATCTACCTGAGCTAAAAATGCAATTTATACTCAGCCGTATATTCTAATCAGCAAGCACAAGTACCTCTACTGGGGCTGTCAATCTGGAACAAAGGTTTTATTAACCTATTAGATTCCTAACGGGTCTTATTTAAGTTGTAATTTAGACCTGTTAGTTTTAAGGAAATGTTTACGGTTCAAAACGCAAGATTAAGCGAAGACCGGATTAGAATGTGATTTAGACCCGACAAGTATGGAGACTTGTATAATATGGGTAAACTAAACACAATCTGAGTTTTGAAGTGAAAATGATAAGGTTTGACCCGTTTCGGTTAATTTATGCAAACTAGTTACATAAACCGTACCGAAAGAGAAAAATGCATAACGGGTAACCAAAAGAGTCATGAACATGTTTCACAAGTTAATATGCCTTAAATATGTTGTGATATCAGTAGGATACCTTCCATTATGCCCAAAACGAATTTAAAATCGATTTAAGCCCCGTAGGGGTATTTCGGTCATTTTAAAGATTATAAAAGAGGTTAAATAACAATCTGAGGTTCTGGTCTAAAATATTCAGTAAAAATATTTATTTCATCAAGTTATATCAGTAAGATATCATACATATGTGATATTTATCTTTTATGGCCAAACTATGCACCGTAGGGGCATTTTGGTCATTTCACATATGCATTAAGGGTTAAATTTGGAAATCTGAGTTCAAAAATTTTACTTACTGTTAAAGTATAAAAATTTACTCATAACATCAGTAGGTAACAAACCTTAGGTGCCAAATATGGTTTTAAACCATACTATGCGCCTAAATCGCATAAAAGTCGGTATTTGACGATATTCGGGTTCATTAAGGAAATCTGAGATTTTGATCAGCCTTTACTGTTTAAAATAACTTATTTAATATATAAAATTAGTAGAAAAAGGTTTGACATGTAAAGGATGTGTAAAACTCATTTTATTAGCGAAAAGGGCATTATCACCGAGCCTATGCGAGAACTCTATGTTATGATCAGTTTAAAATTTAATAAAAATCTCCAAAAATCCCCAAATATTATATTACATCAGTGGGTAAAAGGTTTGGTGTCAAAATTTGGGTCTAAATAGGATTTATACTAAAAACGCCATTTAATTAATAAAAAGACTTTTATATACGATATTGTGCATAACTCTCATATTAGACCATGAACTGATGTCAACTTTTAGGACATGCTTATAAGTCAGTAATAAAGATTTTTGTCCTCTCAAATTTTCAAAAATCTCATTTTAATATTAAAAGGGCATAATAGTCAACTTTTAAGCAAATAACGGAAACATGCATATGAACTCTAATTCTAAAGGACCATGTAGTATAACCTCAGAGGGTTATACTAACATATATTATGGTCATAAAGGAACCCTAAAGCATAATAAAGCTAAGCTAATTCGGGTCAGAACTGAAAGTCAAAGCAAGAGTCAAACTTTGCGACTTTCGGTTGCGAACCGCATCTATACTTAGAGTTGTCGGGTTGAACATGCCTAGACATGTTCAACTAATTTTACCAAGTTATTAAAATGACAAAACTAATTTTATAGCTTATATATTATCAGTTATGAATTTTATATAAAAACTGACATGTTTGACTTTTATTTTAATTACTTTGACCCGACAATTAACTAATTAACGCGATAATTAGGAGGTGCCCTTTTGAGGGTTTAATACCTACCTAATTACGATCACGTAGCCATGTTCGTTGCGAACCATGGCTTGACCATACAAGGTCTAACTAAAAGTCAAAGCGTTTATCGAAACGTTTGACTTTTCGGCTTTAAGAGCCAAATAAATGAACTAGCCAAGGATAGGACACTTACAAATGGTCCAAGGGACAGAAGATAACTCAAAAGGAGGTTCCCTAAGGTCAGGATCCTCAGACTTGAGTGATAGAGAGCAAAACTCAAGAATTGTGTGAAATTGTGGAATGAATTCATCCTCTATTTATAGTGTTTGGAGGGTCTTTAGATGATCAACAAGTGTTATGAGAAGTTACAAGATGATTACAGGTGTAATACCATCTTTCCAAACCATCAAATGATCCATAGAATCAATTATGTGAGACAAGAAGGCAAACCAAAGCTGGTTTTTGAATATTCTGTTACTGGGCATTGTATACAGACCGTAAGGATCCAGGTATACGGCCCGTAAGGACCAGACCAGCTCACACAAAGTTTCATCTGTTGACAAGTTTGGCCCCTACACTTCCGCACTCCTTCGAAATGATGTTTTTAGCGCATAAGGCCTTGCTTTTCCAACATTAGGAACATCCAAGAGTATAACCAATCATCATAAACTCCTCGATACATTAGAAGAGTCAGTCAAAGACCTAGTTTGACATATTGACGCTTTTAACCCTTTAATTTACAAACTTACGCGCATTAACGCGAAATGGCGTAAAAGCCTTACAAAGTTAATAACAAGCATTACCTAGAGTATAAAGGAGTATAATGGAGTATTATGACACTCCAGTTCACACCTGTTCGCTTAAATGGTCGCTCAAAGGTGTAGTTTTAAATGTTGACGCTTTTGGCCCTTTTAACGCGCAAACTTGCGCGTATTATCGCTTTATTGCGTCAAAGCCCTATGTTATCCATATTGGGCATTCCCGAGAGTATTATCGAACATTACGATGCTTTGGGTTTATTAAAAGGTCACTCAGAGGTAAGAATTAACATGTTGACACTTTCAATCCTTTTTAACGCACAAACTTGTGCATATTGTTATTTAGCGACATTCAAGCCCTAAATGGCCAATGTTTTGCATTCTCAAGAATATGATTAGATATAGTAATGTTTCAGGTTCATTAAAATGTCATTCAGAGGTATTATTAAACATGTTGACGCCTTTAACCCTTTACCGTGCAAATCTTTCGATTTATTATGCAAACGGTTTCGATAATCGAACAAGTGGCTTAATTTTGAGAATACGAATATCACGAGAGATTCTTAAATGTCTTATTTTAAGCATGTAAACACATCCAGTCCTTCCATAATCAAAGTTTTTGATCTTTCACAAAATTAGTCCCTCATAGTCAATGTTTGACTTTATTAGGGTTTATTACACGTGTCAACATATCATAGGACGTGATTTTACGAGGTGTTACATCCTCACCCCCTTAAAAGAAATCTCGACCTCGAGAGTTGCTCAAAAGATAGAAGTACTTTCTGTCCTATAATGGACTTAATCTTCCACAGCATATTTGGGCCTCTAAGGCACCTAAGTTGACCCTTATAATAGGTACATGTCTTCTTTCGGAGTTTCTAATTTTATTGATCCTTAATCGATACTGATTTCTCCATAACAAGCTTTTATTAATCCTCAAATCATCATGTGACATTGCTATAGACATATTGTCTAGCCATATCTTTAGATTGCAAGTGTGAGACACATTGCGAATTCCATCAAGCTCCTCAAATAAATTTTAGCTTATAAGCTACTGATCTTGACGTATTCAATTTTCTCGAATGGTACTATTTATCCAGTGTTTAATTTGCCCGCTACATCAAAATGTAGTATACCTTTCTAGGGTGGTACTTTCTGTTGAATCTTATCCCTTGTTAAGAACTTAAGAGGTTTGCGATTCTTATCAATTATTGGTTTTCTGCCGATTATTGGAAACTTTCATATGATTAATGATTCATATGACTTTATCCGTTGTTTCCAAGGAATTTCAGGTCCTGCTAGTTTGGACTTACCAAACTTCTGTCCAACAACGGACTTTTGACATTCCATCATAAAAGGTCTTCAAAAGAGTAGCCTTGAAGCTTATATTGTAACACCTCGAAAATTCACGACCAATGTAATAAAGACACGTGTCATGGACTTAAACGTGTAATGAATTAGTCTTTGAGGACTAAGATTGTCAAACAATGTAATTATGTGAATAAAAGGATCCAAAGTGTCAACATGCCTAACTTGTGCCTCTGAGTGACCTCACATGACGTTCGTATTCTTTAAAGAATAAACTAACGGACATTGAAAGTCGTTTGTGCTTAAAATAAGGATCTTATGAAACATAAGTGTCAACATGTTGAAAGATACCTCTGAATGACCTTTAACGAACCCAAAAACATTGTAAATAAATTAATATTTCATTCACAAGAATATTAGATATTGATTTTGTGAAGTTCCGATGAATAAAAGACGTTTCGGGTGATCGTACAATTAACCGGAAGCTTAACGGAGTTAGGATATGACTCAAGGTCCTCAAAAGTTAACTTTAGGGGTCCAAATTGCAATAAATGAGAATTTTATAAAGTTTAAATGGACCAGGGACCAAAAGTGCAAAGTTGGAAACATTTTTCCCGGTTTTCAGGGTTGTCGAGGTCCCCTTAACCTTTACGCGGGTCGCGTAGAAGTTGCCAGCTCCCATTTTTTGGACAGATGCCTGTATCAGCCTGTTCCACCGCCTTTGAGAGCTTGTTTTCTAAATCCAGAGGCTGAGCCAATGGTATTTCATGCCTAGGGACACTTGGATATCATCAGGGATCAATGGTAGGCTAATGTGGAAGGATCTTGTGTGATTAAAGTCCCTATATAAGACCCTTATGTTGCAACACATGAACTTGCACATTTGAAAATCACTCTAAGGCATTATCTGGAGCTTCCATGTCTTCAAACAAGTTTCCTTAAGTTCCAAAATCGTGCTTAGGACCATTGTAAGTGTCCTTAACCTCCTAATTTCTTTTATAATTAGTTTTATGACCAAAAGTCAAACTTATCGTAATTAAAGTTTGACTTAGTGATTAATCACTAATGATCCAGTCATTTTTCGAATTAAAAGTGGCTATGAGTTGGTAATTATGTGGGTAATAAACCCTTAAAAAGGGCACCCTCTTATTTCCACTCTAACTAGGTCAATTGTCGGGTCAAACGTAATTATAAAAAGTCAACAGAAAGCTATTTTGCAAATAAAATCATAATTAGCAATGTAGAAGCTATGAAACTTATTTGAACACTTATATAACTTGATAATTAATGTAAGAACATGTCTAAGCATGTTCAACCCGACAATTTTGAGTTTATGCTCGGTTCGGAACCGAAAGTCGCAAAAGTAGACTTTTGCTTTGACTTTCAGTTCTGACCCGATTTAGCTTAGTTTAGACATGCCTTAAAGTTCCTTTCGGACCATATTATAAGTTAGTACAACCCTCTGAGGTTATACAACTTGGTTCCTAATTAATCCGATTCATATGCATGTTTCCGTTAATTGCTTAAATTTTGACCATTATGCCCTTTTGACCCTAAAACGAGATTTTTGAAAATGTGAGTGGATAAAAACCTTTATTACTGTATTATAAACTTGTCCTAAAAATTTGACATAAGTTTGAGGTCTAGATTAGGAGTTATGCTCAATAGCGTAATTTGAATGCTTTTTATTAATTAATCGGCGTAATTAGCATAAAGCCTATTTAAACCCAAATTTCGACATCAAACTTTTTACCCACTGATGTAATATAATATTTTGGGATTTCTGAAGATTTTTATTTATTTTTAAAGCTGAGCATAACATAGGGTTCTTGCTTTGATTCGGTAATTGTCGGTTTAGCCCTTTCTGCTAATAAAATGAGTTTTACATAACATTTTGATACCAAACTTTTTGCTATTGATTTTATATGATAAATAAAATATTTTGAACTTTATAAACTGATCAAAAACTCAGATTTCCTATTTTAACCCGAAAATCGCTTAAAACCGACTTTTACACGTTTTAAACGCATAATATAAGTTAAAACTATTTTTGGCATATAAGACTTAATACCTACTGATGTTTTAAGTAAATTTTTATAATTTAACAGTAAGCAAAAGTTTTGAACTCATATTTCCAAATTTGACCTTTAAAGCCTATGTGAAATTACCAAAATGCCCATACGGTGCATAGTTTGGTTATAAAAGATAAATTTCACATATATGTAATACCCTACTGATATAAATTATTAAATTAAATATTTTTACTGATTATTTCAGACCTGAACCTCAGATTAATATTTAATCTCTTTTATAACCTTTAAAATGACCAAAATACCCCTTCGGGGCTTAATTTGAGTTTAAATTCGTTTTGGGCATAATGGAAGATATCCTACTGATATCATAACATATTTTAAGCATATTAACTTAGGAAACCTGTTCATGACTCATTTGGTTACGCGTTATGCATTTTTTCACGTTCGGTTCGGTTTATGTGACTAGTTTGCATTAACTAACCGAAACGGGTCAAACCTTATCATTTTCACCTCAAAATCCAGAATGTGTTTAGTTTACCCATATTATACAAGTCTTCAAACTTGTCGGGTCTAAATCACATTCTATTTCGGTCTTCGCTTAATCTTGCGTTTTGAACCGTATACCTTTCTTTAAAACTAACCGGTCTAAGTTTTAACTTAAGTAAGACCTGTTAGGAATCTAAGAGGTTATTAAAACCTTCGTTCCAGATTAGGGGCCTAGTAAAAGATACTTTGCACTTGCTAATTTGTACGGCTGGGATAAATTTGAATAATTTGCTTAGGTAAATACCATTAACTTATTTTCCCTTATACGGGCTTGGGGTACGGTATATAAAATACCGCTTGGTCGGGCATTGAATTGTTAATCATATGAAGGTTAATTTATTGAGATGACCCGTTTAATCTGTTTGTTTTGTTTAAAGTCTTTGGGGGGTTAATGACCATGTCCCGGATATCCTTGGCATCATTCAATGGAAAGGCCACGACCTAAGAACGGGGTGTAGGCATACACCTGCCGGTGCATATATAAAAAGATATAACCGCCGTTCGAGAATAACTCGCCGCGGGATTATATCATGTGGTGTGTCTATTAATCTTTAACCTGGTATTCAGCCCGGGCTACTGAACGTATAATAAACATATAATTCTTTAACAAGTTAATTTTAAATAATTATCTCAAGTTATAAAAGATATTTTGTGCCTTGTGCATTCAAATCAATTTTCTTAAACATTTTCAAAATGAGTCGGTTAATTGTATTTACCAGTGAAAACTGACGTATTTTCTAAAAAGGTTAAAGTGCAGGTACTAATCGGAATAGGCTGGCTACTCCTAGCATCAATAAAGAGTCTTGCAAGCTTTGATGTTTATAAATCTGCTAAACAATGTTCCTTTTAACTTTGATCCGCATGTGGATCCTTTACAACCGTTTTTGTAATAAATGATATTACTTTCATTCGGTTTGTAATGATTTTATCTTTCGACTTCCGCTGTGTATATAAACTGTAATAAATTGTCTATGATGATATCAACTACGTCACGATACTCCCCACCGGGCCCACCGGTAATACGTGGAAATATCAGGGTGTGACAGGTTGGTATCAGAGCCAACATTGAGTGAATTAAACACTAGCCTTTTGTGTTTGTTGGTGCATAATGTCTATAGCCTACGTCTTAAGTCTAGGTCATGTTTGTAAAAGATTTACAGGGGTCAAAAGTGTAAATTTATGTATTTTGATGTAATTTCGCTTGAAATGACACATGGTCATTTCAAACGAAATTAGAGATGTTAATTTCGCTTGAAATGGCCTGTGTCATTTCAAACGAAATCATCAGCCTATAAATAGGCAGTCATGTCTTCTCATTTGATACGGAATTAGACAGAGTGTCACGAAGTGCTGCTGAAATTCCACCGTGTAATCAAGTCTATTTTGAATGAGAAGCTTGTTTTAAAGTGAAATACTCTGTTTTCTACTCATTTCTACACTGATTCTAGGCTGTTTGTTTATTTCCGCCTCTCAGACAGTTGTGTATTGTCTCTGATTGACTCATTTGATCGTCAAAACGATCCTACAAGTGGTATTAGAGCTCAGGATGAGTCAATACACTTGAATCAGTTCCTTTTTCTACTCAGTTTTGGACTTCTGGACAAATTAACGAACAAAATGGACTGATTTTCTGATATTGTGTGTAAAATACAGTTTTAACAAACCCTTGAAAGAATCAGACCAAAATTCAAGCTAAAAGTGACAAAAATGGACCAAAAACCTGATTTCGTTTGAACGAGCCAACTGATTCCGTTTGAAAAATTGAGGTTATTTCGCTTGAAATAACTAATTCCGTTTGAAAAGTTGATGTAATTTCAAACGAAATTACTTATTTCGTTTGAAAAGGTAATTCCGTTTAGCTGATTTCGCTCGAAAACAAGTTTTTGGTTAATTCCGCTTGAAATGGCACTTGATTCCGTTTGAAAGTGTTATTTCGTTTGAGAAGGTAATTTCGCTTGAGAAGTGATTTCGGTTGAAAACCTAATTCCATTTGAAAAAGCTAATTTTGCTTGAAGGTCTGATTTCATGTGAAAGGTCCATTGGGTTTGTGATTTCGTTCGAAAGTCTATCTCGTGTATAAACTGATTTCGCTTGAAAGTAACCTGTTTTCAAAACTTAAAAAAAATAATTTTTTTTTGGTAAATTGTTTTCGTAAAATGGATAATCAAGAGTTTTATAACCTATTTGCCGGTGGGGGAATGACGGCAGCACAAACACCAGCCAGTATCGTGCAAAATGTCAACATGGAAAATGAACTCGGCACAATGCAGAAACCGCCGAAGTTGATGAACATCGACGAGTATTCCGGATGGGCTGATAGATTTAAGACTTGGGTGCAAGCAAACCATTTCGAATGTTGGATGAAAATCGAATCGAAATATGTTCCTCCAAAGAATGGTGCAGGTTTAGAGAAAACTATCGGAAGTTTAACTCCACAAGAACAAGATGAGTTCAAGGCAGAAAAGAAAATGATGAGTATTCTACAACAAGCCATCAAAGAGGATATCTTAGTTCTGCTACAAGATCAAAGTTGTTCACAGTCCGTTTGGAATTGTCTGAAGGTCAAGTTTAAGGGAAGTGTGTCTATGATAAAAAGCAAAACTGCTTTGTTGAAGAAGGAGTTTGATATCTTTACGGGTATGAAAGGAGAAACAACCAAGAAATTGATCGAGAGATATTGCCATCTAGTCGTTGAGATGAAAAGGTTGAGCATAAACAAAACTGATGAAGAATGGGTGGATAAACTAGCGGATGCGTTACCATACGATGAATGGGGCACTTATTTGTTGGTACTGAAAAACAATAATGAATATGCTGGATTCAATCTTAGCTCATTCATCGAGAAAATCGAATCATACGAACTTGAGTTGACAAAGATTAGAAAAATGAATTCTTCAAGTGTGCAACAAGATGTTTCATTGTATTACAAAGGTAGCACATCAGCAACATCCATTCTAAGCCCAAAGATCCAGACAGCTTTTAGTGCTGATTCGACATCCGGAGTTTCATCTGTGACATCAAGCTGCAATAGTTCACCATTTGCAAGTTTTGAACCAAATCCAAAGGTTCAAAACTCACCGGATCAGTCATATACTCAGAGTTCGTCGGGATCAAACAATCAAAGTCAACGTCCAGGAATTTTGTGCAACATTGCAGTAAACATAAAGAACGCTCAAGACTTTACTGAATCATCTGCAAAACAACACATCGCACTACTTGCATCGGTGCATGAATCGTACGAAATCTTGGTTGCAGGTAGAATTGGGAACCCCGATATGACAAAGGAAGACTATGATCAGATCGATCCAGAGGAGCTGGAGGTGATCGGCATCAAATGGGGAATGGCAAGCCTGGTTAGAAGAGCTCAACGATTTATGGAGATAACTGGTCGAAACAGTCTTTCAGGACCAGATAGCAAGCTCGGATTTGACAAATCAAAAGTCACATGTTTCAAATGCAAAGAGAAGGGACATTTTAAACGGGAATGTCCAAACCGAGAAGTCAACAACCATCAAAACCCATTCACAAACGACTACTATAGGCAAGCTATCTATCACAAGACAAATCAACAACCATTCACTCAAAGACCTCAGATCGAAAACAAGCCTGAAAAAGCTCTCTTGGTCAACCAAGATGATGAAAAAGTTGCTGAAGGTTTTAGTTGGCATAAATATATTCCTGGTAGTGAAGGCATGGCAATGATGGCACAGATTGTAGAAGAGTTTGAATGTGTTGCTGAAATAGTTGAAGTTAGTGAAGTAGTGTCTGAAGAAAACTTGGCAGAACTTGAGGAAATAGCTGCAGAAGTTTACTACTATCAATCTGAGCAGGAGGTTATTGCTAGTTCTTTCAAGTCAATAATGCCTCCTAATATGTTTGAATCTTTTGCAGGTTTCTTTGGTGAGACAACCACTGGTTTCTGTCCAAGATACGACGAAGAAAAAGCTCATGTTGAAGAAATAATAGACATTTCCAAGGAAATGAATGAGGAGACTCTGAAAGAAATTGCTGATAAGGCATTGATGGGCAAACTTAAAGAGGTAGAAACAGAATCTGTTGAAACAAAGTCTGTCGAAACAGAGTCAGTTGAAAGTGTGTTGGTCGAAACAGAGTCGGTCAAAAAGGAGTCTGACGAGAAATCAGAAAATGAAGAGAACAAATCAGCAGAAAAGTCAGAGTCAGAGTCTGATGGTGTCGGTAAAACAGATATTAAATTTGATCAAGAAGATAAGGTTTCTGAAAAAGTTGATTCAATTCTTGAAACTCCATGCAAAAACTGTTCAAAACCATGCATGGGATGTCTTGAAAAAGACAAAGAGTTTCACGAATTAAAGCAATTTACTGATGAAGTAAAATATGATCTAAGTGAGATAAAAGAATCATACGACACTTTGACACGATCAATCAAAATGATTAAAAAGGAAAGTTGTGAAAATGATAAAGCTACAAAGTTGCTAAAGTCCACAGTTATGGACAAACAAATGGAAATTAACATTCTTTTGGACAAAATTGCTTCGTTAAAACAAGAACTTGAATTAACGAAAATTGAAAATGAAAGAATTGATAAGAAACTGATGAGTTATACTGCTTCATCATATGTGATTGATCAAATTGTTCCGCAACAACCTGATGCGAAACCTGTCTTCAAAAGTGTTCCACCCCCAATGTGGAATCATTATACACAAAAGTATCCAGATGGGGTGGAAGCTACATTGAATCTCAAATTGAGAACCATTGAGAATGAGTTACCTGAGAGCATTGATGTTACTTTTTCTCCACCCGACACTGATAATGAGTCACAGGTGATCAAAAGTCACAGGTGATCAAAACCGTTGTTGACCAAGTGTTAGATGAAAAAAGTGATAACTCGGAGTTTGAGACTGTGAAAACTCACTTTGAAAACTCCATTTCTGAATCTGAAGAAGATGGCAACTTCTTAGACAAGTTCATACCAAAATCAGAAAAAGTTATGAATGATGATTCGATCATTGTGGTTTACACAATGACTGGAACTGACAAACTCTATTCTGATTTTGAGTATCCGATTCAAAATGCCAGATTGGAAAATGTTGAGAAGGTGTTTAAATTGGTTGAGATTGATATTTCTGAGGTTAACAATAACGAGTTTCTTTCAAAACCTAAAAAATCTTTTGTGAAACCACAACCAACCAACCCTGGGAAGAAAGATTGGGTGGGTAATAATGGGTCTAACAAGAAAAATGGTAACAATTTCAAAAGAAAAGGTGTTAGTTTTGAAAAGAAAATGGCGAAGAACAATGTCAAGCCAAAAGAGAAGATGAGTGATGTTTTTGTTGCAGGTCCTAGTGTTGATGCTGAAAAGGATTATATTTTCAGTCAAAAAGCCATTGACGATTTCAATGCAGCTAAGAAATTGAAACAAGAGACCTACAGATCAACTTTTGTCGAGTATGACAAAAGAGTCTGTTACCGCTGCAATGAAATTGGTCACATGGCCAAGCAGTGTATGAAAAAGCTTGAGAAACCTGTTTTCCAAAAACCCAAACCTAAAGTTTCAAATGATGTTAAGGGTAAAACTTCAACTGATATAAAGGGTAAAACACCAATGGTTTCCCCCGTTCGAATTTTGAAAAGAGGTGAATATGTGAAGTCCGAAAGTTGTTTTGATTTGGAACAGCAGATTTTGAAAAAGAGGTGAATATGCCTACACCCCGTTCCCACCAATTAAGGATGGAGATTCAAAACCAAAACCAAAATCTGCTGTTCCAAATGTCATCTTTAACATTCCTAAAGTTGATGTGAATTGTGATCTTGTGTTTGGTAGTGTTCCAAAAGTTAAGAAATCATGGGCTTCATTGTTTGAATGAATTTCTGTGATGTATGCAGGGGCTTCCGAGGTCAATAATCTCAAAGTGGATCATGGACAGCGGAGCTTCAAGGTATATGACTGGAATGCTGGCTTTACTCTATGACGTCAAATCTATCAATGGTGGATATGTAGAGTTTGCAGGAAATCAGGGTGGCAGGATAGTTGGTGAAGGAACTCTAACAAATGGAGTTGTGTCGTTTGAAAAAGTGAACTATATCATTGAGCTTGAAAACAATCTGTTGAGCATCTCACAGATCTGTGACAAGTCTTTTACAATACACTTTACTAAAAATGAATGTTTAATCATTAAACCTGGTTTTAAAAATTCCTGAGGACATGGTGTTGATGTGAGCTCCCCGGGAAAACGATTTGTATGTCCTGGATATGAGTGTCGCAACAACAACAGATTATCAGAAACAATGTTTTGTATCAAAAACCAAAGCGACTGAAAAAGAGTAAAAAATGTGGCATCGAAAGATGGGCCACATTCATGTCAGAAAAATGAATTTCCTTGTACACAATGATCTTGTTTTAGGTGTAAATCTTAAAAATTTTCATTTGAGTGATGATTGTGTAGAGTGCAAGAAGGGGAAGCAGTCCAAAAAGACACACCCACAGAAGTTGCTGAATTCAATCAGAGTTCCGCTCGAGAGACTCCATATGGATCTCTTTGGGCCAGTCAATGTGAAAAATATCAGTGGAGACTTGTACTGTCTGGTGGTCACTGACGACTTCATTAGATTTTCTTGGGTGATGTGTCTGGAGAGAAAAGATGAAACATTTGATTCATTAATGTTTCTATTCAAGAAGATGGAAACGCTGTATAAATTGCCGATCAGGAGAATACGAAGTGATAATGGAACGGAGTTCAGAAACAATCGCATGCTCGAGTTTTGCAATGAGAAAGGAATTCTTCATGAATTCAGTGCACCATACACTCCACAGCAAAATGGTGTAGCTGAACGAAAGAATCGTACCTTAATTGAAACAGCTCGAACAATGCTCGCCGATTCCAAGTTGCCAATATTTTTCTGGAGTGAAGCAGTTGCAGCAGCGTGCTATACACTGAATCGTGTTCTCACAGTGAAGAAATACAAGAAAACCTGTTTTGAACTTCTTCATCGTTATAAGCCAAATTTGAAGTTTTTAGAACCGTTTGGATCGCCTTGTACTTTCATTGATCCGGATGGTAAGTTTGGTGCTAAAAGTAACGAAGGTTTTTTTGTTGGGTATGCGAGTCCGCTGAAGAGGGTATTTGTACCATGCCTGGGGAAGATAATTCAAGTTTAGCATGTTGATTGTCAGAAGCATACTGCTCCACCACAACTTCACGGACAAAGATTTCTATTCGATTACGATAAACTCTGGGAGTCTTTCCAATTTCTGACTGAGCCAAGTGTAGAGGAACTCGTTTTACTATACCAACATCAACAATATATGTCACAAGATCAGGTGCCAAGACCGTTGGTAGTTTCTCAGCCCGATGTGGGTACAAGCGACCCTACAAGTGGTACAAACGATCACAAGGCCGGTCCAAGTGGAACGACACACGAACCTCCAGAGGAATCAGCTCCAACATTTGATAATTCTGACGACTCAGAATCGGAAGACGGTCCGATTTTTGACGAGGAACCAAATGTTACAACGACAGAAGCTGAGGATCACACCGGTGATCAAGACATTACGAACTTACAATCGGAAGTGAGCGTGCCTGACTCTACTATGCCAAGAACTTTATCTTATCATCCTTCAGATCAGATAATTTGTGATCTTCAGAGCAGAGTAAAAACGCGGGATCAGATCAACAGAGCTCTTACATGTTTTTATACATCTGTTGCTCCTTTACAAGTTGATTTCTCACTTAAGTGTTTCATTTCGCAGGTTGAACCAAAGACTTATAAAGAAGCTTTAACTGAAGAAAGCTGGGTGAATGCTATGCAGGAAGAACTGCAGCAGTTTGAAAAGGTGGGAGTTTGGAGATTGGTAGATCTTCCTGAAAATGAGAAACTGATAAAGACTAAATGGGTCTTTAAGTGTAAAAGGGATGATCGAGGAGTGATTGTGAGGAATAAAGCATGATTGGTAGTACAGGGATTCAGTCAGCAAGAAGGCATTGACTTTACAGAGGTGTATGCGCCTGTTGCTAGACTTGAGGCGATTAGGATCTTCCTGGCGTTTGCGTCTTGGAAAGGATTCAAAGTATACCAGCTAGATGTGAAATCTGCATTCCTTTATGGCCAAATCAAAGAAGAAGTGTATGTTGGACAACCGCCGGGGTTCACAGATCCAGTACACAAAGACAAAGTCTATCTTCTGGATAAAGCGCTTTACGGACTACACCAGGCCCCGAGAGCCTGGTACGAGACGCTTTCCCAATATCAGCTAGACAACGGGTTTATCAGAGGGACAGTTGATAGTACTTTGTTCACCTAAGAGGTTGCAGGGCATCTATTGATCGTGCAGATTTATGTCGATGATATCATCTTTGGATCAACAAATGATGATTTGTGTAAATATTTTGAAATGGTGATGAAAAGAAAGTTTGAGATGAGCTCGATGGGGGAGATGAAGTTCTTCCTAGGGTTACAGGTGGAACAAATGCCCGAAGGAATCTTCATTCATCAAACTAAATATGTGAACGATGTTCTGGAAAGGTTCAACATGTCTGAATCTACTCCGACATCAACCCCCTAGCTCAGAATCATGGGATTTGTCCAGATGAGAGTGGAGAGAAAGTGGATGAGACGTATTACAGGTCGATAATTGGATTGTTGATGTATCTAACTACTTCCCGCCCAGACATCATGTATCCGACGTGTTTATACGCCCGATATCAGTCCAGCACCGGCTTGTGGTATCCTAAGTCTGACGATTTCTCTCTCACAGGTTTTGCTGATTCGGATTTTGGTAGTTGCAAGCAAAATGCTAAGTCCACCACTGCAGCCTGTCAGTTCTTCGGAACTCGACTTGTCACTTGGCAGTGCAAGAAACAAACCTCAGTAGCTCTCTCTATGTGCGAGGCTGAATACGTTTCGGCCTCAAGCTGTTGCTCTCAGATCCTTTGGATCCAACAGCAGATGCGAGACTTTGGTTTGCAGTTCTTGGACACGCCTATATTTGTGGACAATGAAGCAGCGATTAACATTACTAAAACCCGGCTCACCATTCTAAAACAAAACACATCGAGATTCGACATCACTTTATTCGTGATTGTTATGAGAAAAAATTGATTCGCATCGAACATATACACACCGATGATCAGAGGGCTGATTTTTACACAAAATCTTTTGATAAAAAGAGATTTAACTATCTTTTGAAATTAAATGGGTTGAAAAATCTGTTTTCTGGGAGGGTTATTGAATGTGAAGCCGAGGAGGACGGCGATCTGATGTGATCCATGTCGTGTTGTCAAGTTTTTGTACAGTTTATTTTCTGCTTTTGTTAAAACCAAAAACACAAAAATATGTTTTTGTTTTTAGGGGGAGAAAGTTTGCACAAAATCCAAAAACATGATAAAAATTTCAAAATCCAAAAAACATTGAAAAAAATGAAAAAGAGTTTGTGTAAAAAGGGGAAATGATAGTACATCAGCTAGACAGTTGCAGTACGCTAAAGATATGTAAAGTTAAATGTGTTAAGCAGTCTTGCAGATGATATGCCGATAGGTTTTTACACATTTAATAGGTTTGTTCGGGATATAAACCTAAATTTCTTGCTTTTACGTGGGGAACATCTCTCGGATATATGGGTAACCCCCGAAATCCTGTTTGAAAAGTCCCTCTTTCTGAGATACTAGGTCTTTATACTTAGTGATATCTGGGGTATTATCCCGGGACTTCTGATTTTACGGAAGCAATGGCCTAGTCCCCGGAGAATACTTTACCCTGCTTGAAATATAAGCCTCCTCTCAGCATAAAAAATGATGAAACATTGAAAAATGCTAATCATGTGCTGTTGTAAAAGAAGATCCCCAAAGGGGACCCACCTTAAGACGAGCCATCATCTCTCTGCTGAACGGAAGTTCTGACCTGAGCTCTCATGGCCTCGCATTTAACCCTTTACAGATATCATCTAGGTATATTCACATGTAAGACTGAATATTGGGATCTGGATATGGGAGTATATTCTGAGGTGGTACACGCGTAATAGTTAAGTCTTAAAACACTAAATCCGTATCGTGAACAGATTGAAGTTTGTGTGAAAATTTAAGAGGATCAGTATATCGGCAATCACTGTGAATTGTTTAATGCTTAGTATGAAATCAAAGCTTAACAGTATTTCTTTCTTGTCGGCAGCTGATATGATCCCCTAACACACTCACAAAAATATTGTGTGTACAATTTTTTGCTTATCATATTCAAAAATCCAAAAAGATTTGTTTTTTATCTTATTTTCGACAACGGACGTTGGGGATCAGATGATCAAAGTCTTATGAGCTGAACAAGTCTGGATCATGAGGGTTGGGTAAGCAGAAGTTTGAGAAAATTATTGGTAATTGCTTGAAAGTCTCAAAAGTTCATTAATTTGAACTAAAATTGTTTCAGAAAGTCAGCAAACTTCATAAATTGGTCAACCAAGGTCATTAAATTGGACTTGGTAGGCTGAACAGTTGACCAAGGTCATTAACTTGGACTTGGTTAAATGGGTGTGTCGGTAAAATCTCAAAAAGTTAAAAATTTGAAATTTTAAAAAGGTTATTTCGTTTGAAAACACTAATTCCGCTTGAGCATGTAATTATGCTTGAGTTGGTGATTCCGCTTGAACTTGCCTGTGCCTATTTCACGCGGAATTAGGTGGTCTATAAATAGAGGAGGTATTCCGCTTCAACAAGTCAGTTTTCTGATTTCGTTTCAAAGCACCTCATCAGGCGATTTCACGTGAAATCCTTAAATCATCGATTTACAACCGTTATTCTGTCCGATTGTTGATTGTATCGTGATTTTAGTTGGTTTGCTCAACTATTATCATGGGAAAGGTGAGAGTGTTTGTTGATTTGGCACAGATCTGAACTTATTTCGTTTGAACTGTGATGAACAAAACAAAAACTTAGATCTAGGGTTGATTTTTGATGATTAATGAATAATAATCATACTCATGTGCTCGTAATATGTTAAAGATCTTGGTTAGGGCTTCAATTTGATAAGTATAACATGTTTTTGTATGATTGTCGGTAGATCTGAACTTTAAACTTAGATCTAGGTTGATTTTGTGGGTAAAAATGAGAATAATACACATCCACATGCTCAGAATTCACTAAAGAACAAACCCAGATGATTAATTTCATCATTAGAAATGGTTTTGATTAATTTCGTTTGAAACATGTTAATTCCGCTTCAAGATGACATTCTGTTTCAAACTGTGATTCCGTTTGAACTGTGATTCAGTTTCAACATGTCATTCCGTTTCAACTTGTGATTCCGCTTTAAAATGTCATATGTGGTTTCATTTGAAAATGTGATTCCGCATGTAATGTAATTCCGTGTGAATATGTGATTTAGTTTGAAGTGATTTCGTTTGAATGTAGTGTTTTTGATGAAAAATTTTCAAAGTGATTAACTTGATTGTATGTTATTATTTTTCAGCCTTCAAATGTGTTATTTGATGCACTACACAACACTTGTTGTGATTTCGATGAGGAGAAGATTCCAAAGCTGTCCGAATTCAAGAGTATTCTGGAGTTTATGAGAAGATTGCCGATTCAGAAAGCGTTGACGAATCAACATCTGGTTTTCAAATCTCATATCAAACGTTTTTGGGAGAAGGCAACATATGATGAAGAGAGCAAAGGGATCAATTCGTTTGTTGATTTAAATGGTGAAAACAAACCAATTATTATTTCAGAGGCACTTATCCATGAAGTGTTGGATTTTCTAGATGATGAGAAATCTCCGACAAAATTCCCAGAGAGGATGGTCAAAGGCTGTATGCTGTGAATGGGTTATAATGGTGCATTGAACAGTGCTAGCTACTTGAAATCAAAGTTTTCCAAGCCATACAAGTTTCTTATTCACTCAGTGTTGATTGCTCTAAGTCATAGAAAGGGAGCTTATGATGCAATGAGGGATTATCAAATGAATATGGTGACAGCTCTCGTGTTAAACAAGAAGAATCAAACCGATCATGAGAAACATCTTTGATGTATTCTTAAACTGCTTCAGCAAGAGAAGCTTTATGCTAAGTTCTCTAAATGCGAGTTTTGGCTTCGTGAAGTCCAATTTCTTGGACACATGGTTAGTGAGCGTGGAATCCAGGTAGATCCCGCCAACATTGAAGCCATCATGAATTGGCAAGAACCAAAGACGCCCACAGAGATTCGTAGCTTCTTAGGTCTGGCAGGATATTACAGACATTTTATTGAAAACTTTTCAAGGATTGCTGCACCCCTAACTTCTTTAACTCGCAAGAATATTAAGTTTGATTGGGGTCCTAAGCAACAAGAGTCCTTTGATATTCTTAAACGGAAGTTAAGCAATGCTCCTGTGTTGACATTGCCAGAAGGGATTGAAGAATTTGTAGTATACTGTGACACATCACACACTAGAATGGGATGTGTGCTCATGCAGAAGGGCAAAGTTATTGCCTATGCTTCCCGACAATTAAAAGTGCACGAGAAGAATTATACCACCCATGATTTGGAGTTGGGTGCAGTTGTGTTTGCACTAAAACTTTGGAGGCATTATTTATATGGTACCAAGTGTGTGATCTATTCTGATCATAAAAGCCTTCAACACTTGTTTAATCAGAAGGATCTGAACATGAGACATCGTCGATGGATGGAGACACTGAATGATTATGATTGTGAAATCCGGTACCATCCAGACAAGGCGAATGTGGTCGCCGACGCATTGAGCAGAAAGGAACGGGTTAAGCCCATTAGAATCAATGCCAAGAGCACTGAATTAAAGAATAGTTTAAATGAAAGATTGTTAGCCGCTCAGAAGGAAGCTGTATTAGAAGCTAACTACCCGAATGAAAAGTTGGGAGTAACTGCTGAGCAGTTATCATATGGCAAGGATGGAATTCTAAGATTAAATGGACGAATATGGGTTCCAATCTATGGAGGACTTCAGGATGTGATTCTTCAGGAAGCCCATAGCTCCAAATATTTTGTTCATCCTGGAAGTGATAAGATGTACTAGGATTTAAAGGCAAATTACTGGTGGATAGGTTTGAAGAAATCTATAGCCACTTATGTGGCCAAATGTCTGACATGCGCTCAGGTTAAAGCCAAGCACCAGAAGCCCTCAGGTTTGCTACAACAGCCTGAACTTCCCACCTGGAAGTGGGAAATGGTGACTATGGATTTTATCACCAAGTTACCAAAGACAAAGCGAGGAAATGATACTATTTGGGTTATAGTGGATAGACTGACTAAGTCCGCCCACTTCTTACCTATTAAGGAAACACACAGCTCAGATAAGTGAGCTCAGCTGTACGTGGACGAGATTGTATCTCTCCACGGAGTGCAAGTGTCTATTATCTCTGATAGGGATACGAGATATACATCACATTTTTGAAAAAGCTTTCAGCAGTCCCTAGGCACTCGATTAAACTTCAGCACTGCATATCATCCTCAGACGGATGGTCAAAGTGAGTGTACTATACAAACACTTGAAGATATGTTAAGGGCTTGTGTTATTGATCTAGGCGGAAGCTGGGATGATCATCTTCCATTGATTGAATTTTCGTATAATAATAGCTATCATTCCAATATTCAAGCTGCACCTTTCGAAGCCTTGTATGGAGGACGCCCGTTTGTTGGGCAGAAGTTGGAGATGTCCAACTAACAGGACCTGACATAGTCCTGGAGACGACAGATAAGATTGTACAGATACGAGATCGTCTCAAAGCTGCCAGGGATAGGCAGAAAAGCTACGCAGATAAAAGGCGTAAACCTCTAAAGTTCGAGGTAGGTGACAAAGTGTTACTTAAGGTATCACCCTGGAAAGGGGTGATGCGTTTTGGTAAGAAAGGCAAGTTAAGCCCATGGTACATAGGACCATTCGAGATCATCGAATGTGTCGGAACTGTAGATTACAAGTTAAACCTGCCTGAAGAGCTCAGTGGAATTCATAATGTGTTTCACTTGGAAATCATCAGGGATCAATGGTAGGCTAATGTGGAAGGATCTTGTGTGATTAAAGTCCCTATATAAGACCCTTATGTTGCAATACATGAACTTGCACATTTGAAAATCACTCTAAGGCATTCTCTGGAGCTTCCTGGTCTTTAAATAAGTTTCCTTAAGTTCCAAAATCGTGCTTAGGACCATTGTAAGTGTCCTTAACCTCCTAATTTCTTTTATAATTAGTTTTATGACCAAAAGTCAAACTTATCGTAATTAAAGTTTGACTTAGTGATTAATCACTAATGGTCCAGTCATTTTTCGAATTGAAAGTGGCTATGAGTTGGTAATTATGTGGGTAATAAACCCTTAAAAAGGGCACCCTCTGATTTCCACTCTAACTAGGTCAATTGTCGGGTCAAACGTAATTATAAAAAGTCAACAGAAAGCTATTTTGCAAATAAAATCATAATTAGCAATGTAGAAGCTATGAAACCTGTTTTAACACTTATATAACTTGATAATTAATGTAAGAACATGTCTAAGCATGTTCAACCCGACAATTTTGAGTTTATGCTCGGTTCGGAACTGAAAGTCGCAAAAGTAGACTTTTGCTTTGACTTTCAGTTCTGACCCGATTTAGCTTAGTTTAGACATGCCTTAAAGTTCCTTTAGGACCATATTATAAGTTAGTAAAACCCTCTGAGGTTATACAACTTGGATCCTAATTAATCCGATTCATATGCACGTTTCCGTTAATTGCTTAAATGTTGACCATTATGCCCTTTTGACCCTAAAACGATAGTTTGGAAAATGTAAGTGGACAAAGACCTTTATTACTGTATTATAAACTTGTCCTAAAAATTTGACATCAGTTTGAGGTCTAGATTAGGAGTTATGCTCAATAGCGTAATTTGAAAGCTTTTTATTAATTAAACGGCGTAATTAGCATAAAGCCTATTTAAACCCAAATTTCGACATCAAACTTTTTACCCACTGATGTAATATAATATTTTGGGATTTTTGAAGATTTTTATTTATTTTTAAAGCTGAGCATAACATAGGGTTCTTGCTTTGATTCGGTAATTGTCGGTTTTGCCCTTTTTGCTAATAAAATGAGTTTTACATAACATTTTGATACCAAACTTTTTGCTACTAATTTTATATGATAAATAAAATATTTTGAACTTTATAAACTGATCAAAAACTCAGATTTCCTATTTTAACCCGAAAATCGCTTAAAACCGACTTTTACACGTTTTAAACGCATAGTATGAGTTAAAACTATTTTTGGCATATAAGACTTAATACCTACTGATGTTTTAAGTAAATTTTTATAATTTAACAGTAAGCAAAAGTTATGAACTCATATTTCCAAATTTGACCTTTAAAGCCTATGTGAAATTACCAAAATGCCCCTACGGTGCATAGTTTGGTTATAAAAGATAAATTTCACATATATGTAATACCCTACTGATATAAATTATTAAATTAAATATTTTTACTAATTATTTCAGACCTGAACCTTAGATTAAAATTTAATCTCTTTTATAACCTTTAAAATGACCAAAATACCCATACGGGGCTTAATTTGAGTTTAAATTCGTTTTGGGCATAATATAAGGCATCCTACTGATATCATAACATATTTTAAGCATATTAACTTAGGAAACCTGTTCATGACTCATTTGGTTACCCGTTATGCATTTTTTCGCGTTCAGTTCGGTTTATGTGACTAGTTTGCATTAACTAACCGAAACGGGTCAAACCTTATCATTTTCACCTCAAAATCCAGAATGTATTTAGTTTACCCATATTATACAAGTCTTCAAACTTGTCGGGTCTAAATCACATTCTATTTCGGTCTTCGCTTAATCTTGCGTTTTGAACCGTATACCTTTCTTTAAATCTAACCGGTCTAAGTTTAAACTTAAGTAAGACCCGTTAGGAACCTAATAGGTTATTAAAACCTTCGTTCTAGATTAGGGGCCCAGTAAAAGATACTTTGCACTTGCTGATTTCTACGGCTGGGATAAATTTGAATAATTTGCTCAGGTAAATACCTTTAACTTATTTTTCCTTATACGGGCTTGGGGTACGGTATATAAAATACCGCTTGGTCGGGCATTGAATTGTTAATCATATGAAGGTTAATTTATTGAGATGACCCGTTTAATCTATTTTGTTTGTTTAAAGCCTTTGGGGGGTTAATGACCATGTCCCGGATATCCTTGGCATCATTCAATGGAATGGCCATGACCTAAGCACTGGGTGTAGGCATACACCTGCCGGTGCATATATAAAAAGATATAACCGCCGTTCGAGAATAACTCACCGCGGGATTATATCATGTGGTGTGTCTATTAATCTTTAACCCGGTATTCAGCCCGGGCTACTGAACGTATAATAAACATATAATTCTTTAACAAGTTTATTTTAAATAATTATCTCAAGTTATAAAATATATTTTGTGCCTTGTGCATTCAAATCAATTTTCTTAAACATTTTCAAAATGAGTCGGTTAATTGTATTTACCAGTGAAAACTGACGTATTTTCCAAAAAGGTTAAAGTGCAGGTACTAATCGGAATAGGCTGGCTACTCCTAGCATCAATAAAGAGTCTTGCAAGCTTAGATGTTTATAAATCTGCTGAACAATGTGCCTTTTAACTTTGATCCTCCTGTGGATCCTTTACAACCGTTTTTGTAATAAATGATATTACTTTCATTCGGTTTGTAATGATTTTATCTTTCGACTTCCGCTGTGTATATACTAACTATTAGTCATAGAAGGGCTTATTTGAGGTGAGATAGTTATCTCAATTACCGCTTAAACCAATCTTAAGGAATAGCTAATCCTTACAGTTAGTCGAACAAATCGACAATCCTGGGCAGCTGATGGCGATTCTTAATTGTTGCCTAGGTAGGGTTGAGGTAATCAATGCATAAGCATAATGAACCATCTTTCTTAATCCATAATATCATAGCTCTCGGATTTATGAATCAGGCCTTATGAACCTTTATCTTAAAACTCATTTAATTGCGGTCCCGCTTCTTCCATTATTGCAGAGACTAATTGGTATGGAGGTTTCACAATAATGCAGCCCTAAGCGGGATGTAAATCTTAACTCTACTTTTCTTAGGAGGTAAACATAGTATTCTTTGGAGAAGATGATCAAGATACAAGGAGATTACAGAGATTTTCTAAATCTCAAACTCTGGTTCATCTATCTTTGCCTGTGTCAGATAAATGACACGAATCCATGGATACCTTAATCAGTGACACTATATGGACATTTCAAATCTGGATATCTTCTTTGAATACCATTTGCTGACTTTGGTACAATATGACCATTGGGATATCTCAGTGGTTCCATGCATTAAACCTCCATACTGATCAGGCATGGAAGCAATCTATGGAACACGTTAAGATACACCAATCCTCATATGGCATTTTTATCATACAGTCTGGTATTCGCAGTTGATAGAAATCAAAGAGATATCAACTACCTATGCTGACGTACTTCATCTAAAGAGAGGGTACTCAAGCTTTTACGAATGAGGATTTCTGACAGTAACAGAAGGAATGGTTCCTATGACTTTCGCCTGTAAGCTTTACCTTACACTTAATATCTGGGGTTCTTATGGATGGTTTTAAAAGTTTCCTATACTTACAATTTATGAAGGATTTATTGGTACCCGAATCAAAACAGAACTCTTAGCATTTATATTACTGATAAATGATAAGGAATGTACCTGATGAGATTATTCATGTGAACTGCCTCAGGCATTTATCGGGAGAGTTGAAGCGCTTCCATTCTTAGGATTTCTATCCTTAGCCGCACTTCCTTTGACATAGTTAGGGCATGTAGTCTTGATGTGGCCCTTCTCGTTACAGCCGAAGCCGACTGCATCCTTTATATCCTTGCAATCCAACATTTTATGTTCCTTAGACTTCCAGATCCCACAAGGTAGAGGTTGAGATTCAAATCTGCATTTCCTGAGGTGGCGCTTCTGGCAGGTCTTGAATACAGGTTTCTTGTTGGACTTTTGTTTGTTCTCCTGATGCTCAAGCTTACCCTTTTTCTTAGAATTATGGGAGTTGTCTTTCTCCCTTTTCCTATTTAGTTCATTCTTTGCATCCAAGGCATGAACAAGATCCTTCTCGTGAGTAAGGGAGGGTAGTCCTAAATGGGATTTGGAGCAAGTAGCATTGGGCACTTTGAACTCTTTCACGGCCTTTCTCACAGCTTTTCCAACAGCTGCATCAATCATAGTTCGGAGAACATCCTTGTCAATTTTGAGGTTCACAATTGTAGCATCATTAGCATGCGTCGCATCATCAATGGCGCGTTTGACGGTTGTCTTATCCGAGTTTATCATACTCGAGACTTGGTTCCTAACACCAAATGAAGCAATTACTTAGTTGCAATCCAACAACCATTATTCATCATCCTGATTGTCACACCCCGACCACGTTAAAACAACAAACCGTGGCGGAAACATCGGGGAGTGTAGTGGCAGAATTATTATTTCATAACCATGGATACAAAAAGAGTTTCGTTTCATTAATAATATTAAACATTAACTTTGTCTTAACACATAACAAACAAATTACATATTGACGATCACTTATTATCATGTCACTAAGGCCTTGTCCAGATCCTATGTGACGCATGCATCCTAGAAATCACATCAAGCAACAACACCTGAAACATATGTAAAAACAAAGTCAGCAAAGAAAAGTTGGCGAGTACATAGGTTTTATAAGAGTATTGGAATCATGGCTAGTTTTCAGGTTGCAGTACTTTATTAGACTACAAGAGTCAAAATACAAACCTCGTTTTGAAAAGTGTATTGCAACATAATTAACCAACTCAAATCAAGATGATTATAATTTGTAAAATCTCGTAGCCATGATTCTTAACCCAAAAACAATTGCTTTAGAAAACCAATTTGTAAACCTTCTTGTATTAACTCGTTAATAAAACTCGTATGGTTTATATTCTTTTGAAAACATCGTTAAGTGACATCGTTTCAAAATCGTTTACCCAAGTGATCTAAATAACGCCACGGTATGTAATATGTTGAAAACACTTATATATATAAGAAGTACCAGCGGCGTATCTACCATGTTTTCACCACATTACACCCGTCCCGTTATTTAAACACTTAACCAAAAACCAATCGTTTATCCAATTCGTTTAACTTGTTCAAATCGTTAACTTGTTTAAAATCGTTTATATCATCCTCGTTTTAATTGTGAAAACTATTTTTGGTCGTCTCGCTAACAACATTCAAACCTTCGTGACTCGACTATCTTGCTTCTCGCTTTAACAAACCACCAAAGGGTAAGTTAACTATCATCAGATTCAGTCGTTACCCACAACCCCCACACATAACCATGGGTGCAGTAAGATAACGGGATGTGTCAGATCCTATGGTACCATAACCTAATACTGGTCGGCTTGATCAATGCTAATGAATGTCATTTGTTATGTAACTACAACCAACTAGTTTGTTCACTTTATTGAAATCTTTATTAGTTTTGTATAAACCATCTTAATCGTTTTTGAAATCATTGTTTAAACCTTGAAATCATTTTTGTACATATGAATCACCCCAAAACAATTGAAAACAGAAAAAATATGGGAACTATGTACTCACATAGTTACCACAAAACATGTAAAAAGAGGGGATCTATGTACTCACATGTAGTTCAAAGTATCCTCAATCAATAGAACTTCAACAAACTCAAGTAAACCAGAGAAATCAAGTAGCACCTAGTAATTGAATCACTAGTCAAACAATAGACGCCTAAATCGGAAGATCGGATAGAATGAGGTCTTGTGAACCAAATGAGTGTTGGAACTCATGTGGTATGGTTTAACAAATCCTACATCCTAAATTGAAACCTATCCTAAGTGCTTTTCGACCCATTATGATCCATTAAGGTAGCTTACGCTACTTTAACGCGTCGTGTGCGCAAATGCGCGTTCGAGACTTCTAACTAGTCCTATGACAAGTATTATATGCCTAAACATGTTTAAATATGTTACATAATCAGTTACGTGACAAAAGTTTATGTTTCATATGCTTAATTACCAATTATGTATGAAAAGGGCATTTTGGTCATTTACCTAAGGCATATAAATTACCTATCATACAACTAATTAACCTAAGTGACCATAAGGTATAACCTCGGAAGGTTATTCCCTATGCAATTATGGTCACTAAACATGTTTGGTCGGATCCTAATGATTGACCAAACGGGTCGTGTTCGAAAGTCTAAGCGGGTGTTTAGTCCGCTTGACTTACGACTCTACACAAGCACTAATATAAAAAGTGACGAGCTAAACATGTTGAAACATGTTTAGTTAAGTTAGAAAACAGGTTTGGTATCAAAACAAACAGTTTTGATACCTATAAGTAGTTTGGTTACAAAATACGTAAGAATGCGCATTTTGGCCGAAACTACGACTCGTCACTACACCTAGATAACGTGGTAATCAGTAGGTATAGTCACTAGGGACTATAACCATCGTGATTACGCTCACGTTATGAAGTTCAAATGAACTTCGCATTGACCATAAACTGGTTAATGCAGAAAGTCAAACGCAGTTTGACTTTTAGACTCGAAAAGCGATAAAAGAACGAAAGAATACTTACAAAAGGTCCCCGCAAGCTTTGATCTGATTTACTCTCAGGTATGAAGCATAAACTTCAACTTAGAGAGCCAAAATCAGATCAATGTGGGTTTTGCAAGTGAAAGGAGGCGGGTATATATAGGAAATCTAGAACCGTTAGGATCGTTCATCGTAAAACGAGCTTCGATCTCATCCGTACACATGTGCCCATGGTTTTGTGAAACCATGGGAGCCCATAGTTTCATTAAAACCATGCGAAAATGAGGGGAACAGCTGGAACAAGCTGGAATTTAGATTTTTCATTTTGGTCCCTTCCTAAGATAACTATGACAGAATGTCAATTTTGGTCCCTGAATGTGCAAAACATGGTTTTTGATGCATTTTTGACACGTTTAAGCCCCGTTAATCCCATTTCAAGGCTCTAAAATGAAGTTAAAGTATAGGGAACATGAAACATGCTCAAAAATATCTCGGATGTCGGTTCGTTTGGTCGTACGGTTGCGTTGTTCGGTTAATTACGACGAAACACGAACGAATGCGAAAAATGATCCAAATTACGCGAAGAATGGAATTTTATCATGCCAATCACTAAAATAAAATATTTTAATGATTACATAAATTTTTGGATGTCCGGATATATTCAGAACGAAAGATATACGCGAAAATACAAACTTGTGCACTTTTTGACGCTTTTAGTCCCTATTGATCAATAAAGTTTGTTTTAGCATACCGAACCCCTCAAAGCCTATTTCTAAGCTATGTAAAGGATATTTAGGGTATTTTTAACTTATGATCAAGTTCCGGAATGTTCGTTACTATACAAATCGGTATAGTTTCACAGTTTGACACAAATAGTCCCTGCGATCGAACAAACTTGATTTCAACACACCAAACCATCCAAAACTTATTTCTAAGTTATGTGGAGGTTATTTCACTATTCTGGAGTGTTTGTTGCATTAAACTGGTTATATTTACGCATCAGTGCGCGTATAACCTTCCAGAAAGCGATTTAAAGCTTGGAATCGGATTTGAATCAGATTGTAAAATCATCAAACACAATTTACACATATAATAACACCAAAACACATATAATAACACCAAATCACACTGTTTTATTAATTCACAACATTTTTTTACAGTGTACAACGATTACAGAACACAGTTGTCACAGTCTCCCCTACTTCAGGAAATTTTGTCCCAAAATTTTAACTAGAGGAAGCTTGTGAAAACCAATGCGGATATTTCGCATTCATCTGGTCCTCACGTTCCCAAGTAAACTCTGGGCCACGTTTGGACTCCCAACGAACCTTGACCAATCGAATCCGTTTGTTCTTCAACTGTTTGAAAGTACGGTCCGTTATCTCCACCGGTTTCTCGAAAAAGTGCATCGTTTCATCGATTCGGATTTCGTCGAGAGGAATGTGAAGATCAGCGTCAGCTAAACACTTTCGCAGATTGGACACGTGAAAATTCGGGTGAATATTCCCAAGCTCTGGAGGTAGTTCTAGTCGATAGGCAACCTTCCCAATTCTTTCCACAATCTTAAATGGTCCCACATATTGAGGTGCAAGTTTTCCTTTCTTTCCAAATCTCACCACTCCCTTCCAAGGTGACACCTTGAGTAGGACACGATCTCCGACTTGAAATTCTAAGGGCTTGCGTCGCATATCCGCATAACTCTTTTGACGGCTTCGAGCTGTCACAAGATTATCACGGATTTTCTTGATTTTGTCTGTTGTTTTGAGAATGAGCTCAGGTCCAGTAAGATGAGCTTCACCGATCTCATTCCAACAAATAGGTGAACGACATTTTCGACCGTAGAGAGCTTCGAATAGTGCCATATTAATACTAGCATGATAACTATTGTTGTAGGAGAACTCGATCAGTGGAAGATGAGAATCCCAATTACCACCAAAGTCTATCACGCACGCTCTAAGCATATCCTCCAAAGTTTGAATCGTC